>CM034235.1:51816926-51964940 GCA_019916065.1 Vitellaria paradoxa | reverse complement strand
TGTTCATGTTATGTCTATAAATATATAGATCATAAACTATATTAAATTATATTGTTTTTGCATATTTGGAATGTCCATATCAATATATATTTTTTAAATTATCATTTCCTTATTTGTACCTTAACATGTCTATAATCCATATCCGTATCCGTATTTCATAGATAGTAAGTTAATCATGTGAAAGAAAATTTAATTACACTAGACAAAAATAATTATTCGAACATACATTCTTCGCTAGTTTTTTAGTTTAAATTGATGCAATAATGAGATTTTTTAGCGTAATAAAAGAACTCTTAATAAATATTTTGTTTATTTTAAATTAAAAAGTAACAGGGCTATGAATTTTTAAGATCTGTAAGTGAACCACTTAACTCGTCGATAGTTAAGGAGTTTAGAGGCGTCATATAAGGTGTTGAGTCCAATCTGATTTGTTAAAAAATTTTAAATGGGTATTTGGGAATTTTCTAAGTGGGCTAAACTGGTAACCCATTTAACAGTTAAAACTAGAAAACAATTAAATATAAAACATAAAAAGTATTTTAAAATTGAATTATAAAAAATATTTATATGCATGTACAATTTTTCATATTAAATCAAATTTAAATAATAAAAAACGTTAACGAGTTAAATGGACTTGTTAACTTAATCTGTAACTCGTTTGATCTTTTAACTAGTTAACTTATTTTCTTAAAATGGGTTAATAAGCCGGTCAAAGGCTCAAAAAAGTAAGTAACCGCATTTGATTGAACCTACCAATCCAAAACTTCTTGTTGCACAACCCTAATCAATTTAGCAGATGCTTTAATATTTTTATAAAAAGTTATGGTAATATGGCGTGTGCATATTTATACACATAAACATAATTAGCATTGAAACCAACAGATATGAGACAAAGTCAGTATATGAGTAGCACCATGACTCGTATAAATAAATACACCTAAAACTGTAAACAAAAATAGAAGTTCCAAATTTGGGAATTATCAGTCAGTTCTGGAAAATTAGTTAATTTACAGCGAATAGTCATCTACACGACTCTCAGTTGTTAGTACTCATACAGGGGGGATAAAGATCATCATTAAGCCCTAAAAATTAAAGACAAGCCACGAAAATCAACTCAATAAGCTTCCTCAAGTTCAACTCCAAACTTTTCCAGCCGCTCTGCGTCGTATCCTAAATCACGCACCATAGCATGGTTGACTTCTCCATCATCTTCGCTGGCATGTATTTGCCTACCACCAAACCTAAATAATGCCAGGGCCAACCCAATATAAGTAGAAGCATAATTGTTTTTCCAAATTTTGTATACAAATTTCACAATGATTAGAACAATTACCATCGGTCGTTCATCAACTCTATGCACTTCTGAGCATCTTTCCTATCCTTAAATCTCACTAAAACAACACCCTGGGGTGATTCTCACAAACCTGCAAATAGCGTCAAACCAGAATTAAATGACCACACAATATATTTAATCCAAGCAGAAGCAGCTTCAATAATAATGTAAAAGGACACACGCAGTATGAGAGAAATATAGACAGCAATTAAACAGAGTAATAATATAGCACAATTAAAGAAGTTAAAAACAAAGACGTAAGAAACATTTTGCAGTAGCTGCATATGAACATGTACAAGAAAAATTATAACACATGGTAAAGTTGCTGCTGCCATTTTGTAATCTTGTCATGATGCCGTTTTTCATAGTTTACATTACACGTCTCCTTCCTTCAACTATTATGAAAATCTTCCTCAAAGTTCTCCTGGTCATCTTATACTCTCACGTAGCTGCCTTTTATCCTTTCTCGTTCTCCAAGAATAAGAACTTTCTATACGCAAGGTCAAAACTTTTTATAATATTTTTTTCAGGACATGGGTTTATCTTTCCATAATACAGCCTGAATGTCTAGCTTATATTTCATGTACACACATTGAGGCATGTTAAAGCCAGGTGGGAAGAAAAAAATTAAGCCAAGACTTGCTATGAATACTAAAAAACATAATAATAAAGATCGTTGCCATAGACAAACTAGATCTTACGCTCAAAAACCACGCTATAATATGATTTTTTTGTCTTTTATTTGAATGGAATAGAAAAATATGGCTTAATTAGTCGATCTAGTCCACAAGCAAACAATTTATATCTGACCAATGCATCAACCAAGTATTTAAGATGGTCAACCTACACCATCCGGCTGGTCACATGATAAATTTTTCGGCAGGGTAGGTCAACAAAGTATTAATCTCTCCTTGCTTGGGACAGCATAAGAATTTCTATAACGAGGTTCAACCGTCATCTCAAAAAACTGGGTAGATGGTACGACATGCACACAAAATATATAAATTTGGGCCAATATGCTCTGTGCTACAAAAGACAGCCGTTCTCCAAAACCATCTCCCCTCCAAGAAGGCTCATTGGTCCAAATGACAGCTCCATTGCAACCACTAGAGACTTCACCAACTGGGTATTATTTGATTAATTGAACGTCCTGTTGTTGAAATTAATGCCAATGTACTGTTGTAAAAATTATTGTCCTAATTCTTGGTGGTTCACTTAAGTTGTGTATCTGTTGTAAATATGAACGTACATAAAATGTAGGCTTTAGGTGGGCATTCACTGATTATCAGTCTGCCCACACAAATAACCTACGAATATGGAATCTTTATCCATTGGGATTTTGTCTTAAGTGAATTCCTTGCTTGTGATAGAACATACAAAATATGATGTCCTTTTAAGTAGATTCATACAATGCTGGTGATACTGTGCCATCAATCTATACGGTGAAGTAGTTATGTTTTTATTGTCATTAATTGTAGGGGATTTGCTCATGCTTCTCTTTGACAGCTGGTATATGTTCCCGTTGGAAATGGCAAGAAGATGCCGAATATGCTTTTTGTTATTTTCATATTTATAGAACATCTACCAAACTGACAAATGTTATTTCAGCATCATTAATGTATTTGTCTATTGATACAAATTAGAATGCTGGGTGAATTGGTGACTTGGATTTTTTGTTGACTTTAGCTGATGTTTTGTTTGTAATTAATTCATTCCAAATTTTCTTCATAGCAGTTTCCCTGTTTATTTTCTCTGTTGAAAGTCACTTTATTGCACATTTTGTTTCTATTGTAAACTAATGCATGGATGTGAGTTTTTTACTCCCTGTAGTTTTGTTATTGTAGACTGGAGATTCCTGATTTGAAAGCCGCGAGCGTGTTTCAGTATACTCGGGACCAACTATTACAGCTAAGGGAGGTAAATTTGTTGCAATTTAAGCTCTTACTAGGCATGTGTTACTAGCTTTGGTGCTAATAATTTCTCAATAATGGATTAGAAATAATATGGATTACCATTTGCGAGTTTATCTCACGATGTTGTGATCAATTGGTTATTTACGTGTATTTTTTCACAAGCAACTTGGATGTGTTTCATACACCTTCCCTGGGACTCATGGCTACATGCACCTATTTGATGCTGAAGTAATGGAATGTTGTGATTATGTGTAAAATAATTCTCTCTCTCTCTCTCTTTCTCTCTCTCTTTCTCTTTCTTCCATCATTCCTGTTTTACTTCTATAATTGGTTTCATCCACTGGATTCCACTTCTGTTGTCATTTCTAGCTGGCCTTTCAGAAGAATTAAACTCATCGTAAATTATCTTTATGCTGTATGATATATATTTTATTTCTCTTTATTACCAGCATGTTTTCTAGTGACCTACTGTCTTGCATTGTAAAATCCTTCTCCTTTGTTTCTACCATTAAATCCTTCTTTGAGTGTCTTGATTATTCTATGCCTTGTAGGTTGGTAACAGTCTTGAGGCTATACTAAAAATCAAACAAGAAGTTGTTGCTAAATTTTTTTGGTGAAGATCAGAACTGGGGTCGTGGTGAAAGCATTGTAAGTTTCTGCCCTACTAAGATAATTCCAATCCTCCTTTTTTTTTTTTTTTTTTGGGAAAATGGGAGAATATATTAAGAAAGCTAAGTAACAAAGCTTTCCCTTTCAACATTAAGGGATAGTTTAGGAGGAAGATTAACAAAAGAAACACCAGTGGGTAGTGAACCTATCAAGCATTTGGACGCATGAAAATGGGCAACGCCATTTGCTTGTCTTCTGCACCAAGAGAAGGTCCAGTGCTTGGAGGAATTCCACCCACAAATATCCTCAATAACGGATGAGATCTCCCTAGACGTGTTACTCGTGCTAGACTGTAAGACAGAAATAACAACTGAAGAGTCTGATTCAAAAATAGCATTTATTAATTTCCAGTGTAATGCCATTGAGCAAGCAACCCTAATTACCCAGGCTTTGGCAGCAAGAGCTAAAAGGATCCGAATGCGGGCATAATTAGCATCAATAACAGCACCTAGTGCATCTCGAACAACAATGGCAAAGGTTGCAGTATTAGTTGAGGAGCAAAATGAACCATCACAATTGAACTTGAAATGCTTATCAGGTGGAGTTTGTCAAGAAGTACATCCAACTTCAGGGGGATTGAGTGGTGCTATCTAATTTTGGGATAAGATAGCTTCCAAGTAGTCATTGGTTGCAGTAGAGGCTCTAAAAATGGTGTCTATGGGGGACAAAGGGGTTCTATTAAAGATGAAGTTATTTCTAGACTTCCAAATACCCCAACATAGATTAGCAATGGATGACAGTAACTTATCGTACTATGGCTTGTCTATCAGGATTGCCAGGGTGTGATCAAACCAAGTAGCAAAGTTGTTGACTGCAGAAGGATCAACTTTGTAAGATAGGTTGCTTCCAAACCATATATTCCTCATCCATTTGCATCTGAAGAAGATATGCTTAGTAGTCTCTTCCTCCGAGTGGCATATAGGGCAGGCTAAGTCCTTAATACATCTTCAATTGACGAGGTTGGATCGAGAGGGTAAGAATTTTTAATCACTTTTTGAAAGAAGTGTCTGACCTTGGGTGAGGTTTTGAGATTCCACACAGCATGCCAAAGTTTTGAAGAGAGTGCATCAGAGGGGCCAGGGTCAGAAAGATTTCATTTTTTGCTAATGATGGCAGAATGGTAGCCTGATTTAACAGTGTACTTACCATTTTGTGTGAAGTGCCAAATGAGTTTGTCCTCAGCATTCTTCCTCCAAGATAAAGGAACAGCAGCAATTATTTTACTTCATCATCCTAAAAGAGACTTTGAAGCACAGTGTGATCCCATTGGCAATTATTTTCTGAGATTAAATCCTTCACCATTGAAAGGTTGCAGTCAGGGGGTTTGGGAAAGAGGACTTGGAATGAATTTGAGGTTTTTATTGGAAGCCAATTGTCATCGCAGATATGAATATTTTCACCTGTGGCTATGTTCCATCTTATGCAGCAACTCTTTACCGTGGCAGAGACTATTCCAAGCCCATGAGGCCTTATAACCCTGAGCGTACATGGGATTTCTACTGGGGAAGCATATGCCTTTTAAAAGCTTTGCCCAAAGTTGTACAGGTTGGTTGATAAGCCTTTAATATTGTTTGGCTAGGAGTGCTTGGTTGAAGCTCTCCACGTCTTTGAAGCCCATGCCTCCAGTGGCTTTAGATTTCAAGAGTATTCCCCATTTACACCAGTGGCTTTTACCGCTATCCACAGTTTCTCGCCTCCAAAATATGCTAATAATAGAGTTGATCTGATGGCAAAGATAAGAAGGCAACTTGAAGCACATCATAGAATAGGAAGGGATTGCTTCTAACACTTTGTCTCTAATAAAAGGAAGGGCTTCAATTTTTGATTTGCCCCAATTAGTGGGGAGTCCAAGGTATTTAGAGTGAGATTCCATGGGTTTCATACCATTTGTTGAAGTAGCTCATTCTTGATATGTCCATTAGTGTTGGGGGAAAAGTAAATGGAAGACTTTTGGTAATTGATGGACAGACTTGAAGCATCATAGAACTCTTTCAATTTCCAGAGAAGGAAGTTGCACTCCTTACTGCTTGAATGAAGGAAGAAGAGGGAGTCATCCGCAAAAAGCAAATGGCTGATGGGGGGCAGTTCCTTTTTACTTTAATTCCTGGTAGTTGGCCATCAGTCATGGCTTTCTTCAAAGTTAATGATAAAGCTTCTTGGAGCAGCAATAATAGAAATGGGGCGAGAGAGTCTCCCTGCCTTAGACCTTTTTGAGGTTTGATTGTGCAGTTATGCCCTCCATTCACTATAGCAGAGAAGTTGACAGTCCTATTACATTGAGTGATCCACTATATCCAAGTGCCTTGAAAGCCCATTTTCTTCAGAATTTCTTCCAAATAATCCCAACAGACTCTATCAAAAGCTTTATTGAGATTAAGCTTTACAGCCATTACAGCTTTTTTTCCCCTTCTTTTTATGTTTTAAAAATTGGAATAACTCATAGGCTACTGTAATGTTGTCTTGTATTTGTCTTCCTTCAATGAAGGCTGATTGGTTTTCAGAGATAAGGCTATTCATGAAGGGTTTTAGTCTATTGGTAAGGACCTTTGAGATGATTTTGTAAGAGAAGTTGCATAGACTAATAGGTCTGAAGTGAGCCACAGTTTCAGGGATGGAATTTTGAGAATTAGGATGATTAGTGAAGTTGAGTTCTTTTAGCAGGTATCCTTTAGTGAAAAAACTTCTGACTGCTGCAGTGAGGTCTGAGCCTACTGTGGTCCAAGAGTGTTGATAGAAAAGTCTTGGGAAACCATCCGGACCAGGGGCTTTGAGTGGTCCAAGCTAGAAGACTGCTTTGCTTATTTCTTCATCTGTCACTGGACAACAAAGCCTGTTATTCATTTTCGCAGTTACTTTGGGCTTTATGGCATCTAATAAATTAGAGAAATTCCAGGGATAAAGTGCAGCATAGAGGCTATGGAAATAGTTGGTAATAAGAGAGGAAATATCTTTACAATTGTCATGCCAGTTTCCTGATGAATCTTTAAGCTTCACAGCCAAATTCCGCTGCCTTCTACGAAGAGTGGTCAAATGGAAAAATCTTGAATTCCTATCACCATTTCTTAGCCAATTGAGCCTTGAACTTTGGTGCCAAAACATCGTGTCTTTCTCCCATAGATCATCCAATTTGGCTACGAGGCTAGATTCTGTTAGCTTTCTTTCCTCTGTATAGGGTTCCTTTTGAATGGCTGCAATGGAGTTTTTAATCTCCTCGATCTGCTTAGTTACATTAAGAAAGTGAACTTTGCTCCACTCTTTAAGGGCTGATTTGCAATTCTGGAGCTTCTTTACAATTTTGAACATGTGTGAACCTGCTATATCATAAAACCAGCTGGTTTTTATTGTATCAAGGCAGCCCTCTTCAGTGGTCCACATGGCTTCAAAACTGAATTGTTTAGGCCCCTTCTTAGGACATGTTTCAGTGGATAGGATTAAGGGGCAATGATTTGAGCCTACAGCAGGTTCATTGGAGAGAGTTGTATGAGGAAAAAGCTCCATCCAAAGCACATTAACAAGAGCTTTATCAATTATCTCTGAGATGGAGGCTTGGTTAATTTTGTTGTTACTCCAGGTATAGGGTTGCCCTTTAGCTGCCATGTCTATTAGACCACAATCTGAAATCATGCTTCGAAAGGCCATAATTCTACTTTGGTTTGGAAATTTCCCTCCTTTTTTTTCTCTGAGCTGGTTTTGATGTCACTGAAACCCTCAGTGCAGAGCCATAGGAGGTTCTCAGAGTGTGCAATATTCCTAAGATTGTTCCAGACAATATTTTTGCTGCTCTGTGATGGGCTTCCATATATGAAAGATATAGTCCAAGTAGTTGGTATGCTTTTGCAGGTAACATGACCATGAATTAAATTTTGATTTGCACGTTCAAAAGCAATATTAAGGTCCTCGTTCCACCAAACTAACATACCCCCGAATTTGCCAGCGGGTTCAATGCAGAAGCTATGATCATATTTAAATCTCCTTCTTTACTGATCCACTTTGCTGGATTTATTTTTGGTCTCCATTAGGAAGATAATAAAGGGGCAATAGGTTTTAATGATATCCTTCAAAGCATGAACTGTCAAGGGTCGCCTAACCCCTTGCCAGTTCCATGAGAGGATTAACATAGGAGATGTGGCTGTTTGGGGTAAGTGATGTAGGATTGTAGAGAGGAAAGTCAAGAAGGAGAAATAGAGAGAAAGAGAAAAGAGAAGAAGTTTAGGAGAGGAAGAAGAAGAAGAAGAGAGGGGAGGGAAAACAAGCCACGAGATTTCAACAACCAAAATTTTATATTCATCAATTGTATCAAACCCTAATCATCATAAGCCTTTAAATAGACTAATACATTCTCAAGATTACTAAAAATAAAACAAAATCAAATATTCTAATAAATCATTCTTAAAATAAATCTAAATAAAATCTTGCCCACAATAAAATAATTCTTTAATAAACTAAAGTAAATTCCTAATATAAAATCTAATCTTAATAAAATAAAATTCTAATAATAATTAATTCATATTTTTTTTAACTTCCGCATCATTCTCCACCCCTTAGAAAAACTCGACTCCGTCGAGTTAAAAATTTGTATACTCCTTCAATCACCAGGTCACGAACAAAGCGGATGTTCAAGTTGCTCCCAAAGTTCATGAACACACGTCAGGAGTGGCAGAAATCTAGTGTATCCACCAAGTCTTCCAAATAGAAGTCCCGCGATTCAGAAAATAGAACTTGTAGATGTTAGAAGAAGACAAAAAATGAACTAACTTGTGGGAGAAGTTTAGGTGTAGGAAAGACAAAATCCACAGAAGCACCATAAATTTTAGGCATACTCTTCAACCCGATAGTACCTACAGGGACATCAGTAATATTGCTGGAAATCTGTGCCTCATCAAAAGAAATGACTTCTTAAGTAGCAATAATTTCGGTAGTCGCAATAATTTCATCAAGTGGCTTGCCTACGATTTGGTCATCATCTTCATCATCTGAAAAATAAAAGTCATCAGGATCAAGTTCACAAATCAACTCTTTAATTTGATCATCATTAGGCTCTCTCTTCACTTCAAAGTGGTCGTCATCAGATTTTCTGTTTGGTTCATCAATTACTTTTGGAATTTCGGTAAGGGCACCAAATAGAGAAGCTGAAACTGTGTTCGACTTTGAATTCAATATTTGGTTAGAATAGAGGTGAATAGGGTTGCTCGGCCAATAGTATTCCTCCCATGTGTCTAACCTTGCGTTCAGTCTTTGAATGGCTTCAGTGAGGGCCGCTATTTGGGTTTGTATCTGGTTATTGTCAACTGTACCCGATAGTGTACTAACAATTTTGAATCTGCAAAAATGAACTGTGAGATATTCCGAAACCTCCTAAAAGTCGCTGGAGCTTCGCCGAAAGTTGTCGGAGGTCGCCAGAGCTTTGCGTGGAGCACAGGTCAGATTGCTGGAGTGTAGTGGTTATTCTGAACTTCACTAGAGGTCGTAAGAAAGTGCCGGAGGTCGCCGGCCAGTTACCGGAGTCACCGACGAGTTCGCCAGAGGTTGGTGGTGCCAATGGTGGGGTTCACCGAAGTTGGGTACCGCTAGAAATGTATGAAAGTGTACTCGAAAGGTTTGAGAGCGTGTAGGAAGCGTGCGGCGGCTATGACTGCAATTGCGGCTAGGGTTTGAGATGAACAGTGAGTTTTCGTTGATTATAGATCGATTTGCTCTGATACCAAAATTGATGTAGGATTGTAGAGAGGAAAGTCAAGAAGGAGAAATAGAGAGAAAGAGAAGAAGTTTAGGAGAGGGAAGAAAGAAGAAGGAGAGAGAGAAAACAAGCCACGAGATTTAACAACCAAAATTTTATATTCATCAATTGTATCAAACCCTAATCATCATAAGCCTTTAAATAGACTAATACATTCTCAAGATTACTAAAAATAAAACAAAATCAAATATTCAAATAAATCATAAAATAAATCTAAATAAAATCTTACCCATAATAAAATAATTCTTTAATAAACTAAAGTAAATTCCTAATATAAAATCTAATCTTAATAAAATAAAATTCTAATAATTATTATTTCATATTTTTTTTAACTTCCGCATCAGTAAGCCACCACCACATTTTGTGGAAGAGTTTTCTGAAAGTTGAGGTAACAGAACTATAATTGAGTCATTGCTACAAACAGGGAATACCTCATTGTCTGGTACAGTAGGCTGGGGTCTTCCAGTAGTGTTCTAGAGCATATCCTCATTGATGTGTGTTGATTTTTTATCGGTAGATTCCTTCCTGCTTCTTTTCTTTAAGGGAATGATGATTCTTCTATCAGAGTGAGAGCATATTGTACCAGCATTTGAGGCTACACAGTTTGGCTCTGGAAGTTCCTTGTCACTCCAGGAACTTTCTCTTGAGTGGCTGGAAATCATCCCCTTCTCATTCCTGCATTTAACAAAATTAGAGTTTTGTTCGAAATGCAGAGGAACCTTTTTTTTCAAGCTTAGTAGTCTGTTAAAAATAGTTTCAAAATCGATATCAGTGTGGGCTAGATTGGATGAATGTTTGATGGGGTTTGAATAGAAATCCAGGTAGTTTGGGCCATAACAATGGAAAGGTATCCAGTGGTTTGCTATTGGGTTGGGTTCTTTTGAAGTTGGGCTTATGGTTAAGGCTGGTTCAGCTTGGGTTGGGTTCTTGATGGCAGTTGGGCTTTCTGGGGGTTCAGTAAGATAGTAATTGGGGAATTGGGCATTGGAGGGACCCAATTCAGCAATAATGGGTAGACGAATATTCTCCCAAACCTTGAGGGGAAAGGCACCAGCTGAAGGTCTTGCTGACATGCTCCCATGGTGCTTGTTATTCCCAAAATTATGCTCACTGATCTGTGTAGGTGGCAATGGGATGGTGTGACAAGTGTCCTTGAAGGTTCCAGTATGCCTGTCAAAAGGTTGGCCAGATTTGTCACTTGTGGTTAATGGGCGACGCGCCTCCTGATTTTGGGTATGAGAGTCACGCGCCACCTCAACTTTGGAGCTCTGATGGTTAGGCATTCTTCTTTGGATATGGCTGGGTTTGAATGATTGATTCAATCTAGCATTGAGAGCCGTGAGTTCAGGACCAAAGGGCCATGGAGGACTCTGCTCTGGATTGGACTATTGCATTCATCATGACCATAGCCTATGATGCCACATTTGTAGCAGTAATCTGATAGTCTTTTGCATTTTAATTTGATCCAAAGCTTTTCCTTATCCGTTCGTTTAAGAACAAAGCCTTTCTTGAAAGGCTCTTCAATATTGATAAGGACTTTGAGACAAATGAAAGAAGATACAAAATCCCCTCTGTACCTGCTTTGTCAAGCTCGATAAATTCTCCAATGGAGTTTGCTATAGTCTGGGTGTAGATAATTTAATTCATATCAAATCATCAAGAAAATAAATTAATGCGGAAGCGTATCTGAATCCATGGTTGCAATCTCGTGGTTCTTGATCTTCCAAGTCTATACGTAGGTTTCTTTTCCTAATTCTCTCTGATGACAGGATCTCAGATTGATTAGAAAACTCTTACCTATGACAAGGGGACCATAACCTATTTATAATAACTGTAAAAGCCTTACTTCTATTTAGCCCATCGTAAAATAGAACTATGAACTTAGGTATCTACACATTAAAAGGCCCATACAAAATGAGATGTTATAAAGCCCAAAATTTTAAAATTTTATGAGATCACTTTAAATAGGCTTAACCTTTATGATAGCTTATAACACAAATAACATATTTGGCCCACAATTGATTATTTTCCAACACTGGGCACTTTTGGAGTTCATGTGACTAAAAGGGAGGCCAAATACTTGTATCCAGAATGGACTTTTAGAGAGTTCTAGTTCCACCACAGACTTGTGAATGTCCCATTTCCTGAGAATCAATAGACCTCCCATGATGGACCAAGGCCCCTGTTCTAGAATTTTATTTATATCTGCTTCACTCTTGAAAGCAAACCCAAATAGGTTTTGTCCGAGATTAGAGATGGTAAAACTTTCCTGTGTCTTCCAAGCAGCTCATAGAATATATTAGTTATGGTCTTTTTGTTGATAGATTTAGTGGTAATAATTTTTCCAACCAGAAAGATGTGCTGGTCGGCTGATGGCTCCTCTGCTTCAATGCTAAGTTCCAAGACCAGTTCAGACGTTCTTTCTTCTTGATCCATTCCGTGTTGATAGGCTAGGATTGGAATGGAGGGAGAGATAGAGAGAGAGAGTCGGGTGTAATAAGAGGTTTAAGGGAGGAGGATAGCAAGGGTGATAAGCATTAGAAATGATTTGGAAAAATCTGGATGAATCAGGGGAGGAGGCCACTGAGGGAAAGTTTCTGGACGAGAGCCAGAGAGTTCCAATCCTCCCTTTTGAATGAGCAAAATTTGACCGAAAAAAAATATGAAGAGCAAAATGCATGTGTTGTGCAGATATTAGCATCACATTTTTAGCCTTTGGATGGATGAAAATATCCCGTTGGTTAATTGATGTTAATGAACACCGAATAGCTTTATTAGCCAAGGATGTTTTCTCATATGTCATTTGGTCCAAATTTCTTCTTTTCAAAGTTTTATTGCATGACAATTTTCATTCTTGCAGCCACAAGTTTAATCTCACTATTCTGAGCCAGACAACCGTGATTGATGTGGTCGGTCTGCGCAATTTCCGACATCTGGAGGGAAGAGAACCATTCGAAACAATAAGCTTGACCAGAGATAACAGGAAACAATCCCATATAACCGCCAAGAGCAGCTCAACTCACAGTTTGCGAGGGCACAAAGTTCTCCTAATCAAGTGGTAAGTAATTATTGTCGAGATGTTCTACATCATACAAATATTTAGGGCAATCTTTATCTCATCTTTGCAAACTACTTTCATGCCTAGATCTGTAAATATTTTGCTTCAAAATTTTAACTATTACGTTTGCCATTGCTTAACATTTTGCAATTTATATTGAAGTTAATCTCCTTTAGATGGTTTATTTGTTCTTGTGGTACCACTGCTGAAGAAATTGGGTTCAGTTTATTTTTGTTATAACAAGTTTAAGTTTAAGCTCGTTTATTAAACTGAGTCTTGATATCCTCATATTAACAAGGCAAATTTAAATTTAAGCTCATTAGGCTTGGTCGGTCCTTGTTTGCGAAGGTCTAGCTAGTTCAGCTCATTTCGGTTAACATGACAAAAAAGCCTAAACTCATTAGGCTTGGTTTAGGTCTCTAAGTTAAGTTCGGTTCCAGCTTGCCTCCTTTTGGATGTGGTTTCAAATATTGCAAAATATCAAATAAAATTCTAATTTCTTTAAATACATCATAATTATATAAATATTAAATATTAATAATTGAGCGCTTAACAAGTTGTGACGTGTAGTGTTCAACTTTAGCTTGTTTATTAAACTGAGTCTAATTTTATATTCAACCTCGCTAAATAAATTATCCTAACTAAGTCAAGTTTGTATATGAAAATTTTAGTTCATTTATTGTTGTATATTAAGGTGCACAATTTTTTGTGTGTTTGTGAAACAACTAATAATTTTGAGTAACTTTTAACAATTTTTATCAACTTTTAGTAATTTTAACCAATTTTTGGTAACTTTTAAATTAATAAATTATTATAACTGAACAGAAAAATGGCAAAAATTAGTGGTTTGCTAAACATTCAAAAAGTAAAAATTGTCAATTAAACACACCCTAAGTAAAAAAAGTAGCCTAAATTAGTACTTTAATTTAATTTTTCTCTTTACATATTACTGTTCCAAATCTACTAATAATTGAATGAATTTTGTTTTGTTTGTTTTGTTGCAAAGAGATCATCTCCTCTCCTCCTAACCAAACAAACTCTCATGTTTGGATGAGGTGAAAATTGAAATAGAAATAAAAGGAAAGTAGAACAAATTTGAGAAAGTGTCTTGCGATTACAAGTTTTATGAGTGAAGAAAAAAGAAAAAATGATATGAAAAGAGATGTTCCAAATTCTTATTTACAGAGAAAGGAGGAAGAGGAAATTTAGTTAATGAAAATTTTATAATATCATATTTTTCCATTAAACAATGAACAAACAAGCAAATAAATTATATACATATTAGAAGATATAAATAAAAATATAATATGTATTTTTTGCCACTCTATTTAATTTTAACTCAAAATAAAGGGGAGAGAAAATCATTATTTTTTTCATTAACTCTTCAAACATAGGGGGAAAAAAGTTGCGATTTTTTCTTCTGTTATTGTTAATGGTTTTTATTTTTATTTTTTCTACTAAAACTTTGTTTGGAATTCTGAAAATTACTGAAAAATACTAAAAATTTCTAAAAGTTATTTTTTTATTTTACCACACAAATTATGAACTTACAGTTTTTTTATCAAAATTTATTATTTTTTGTCACTCTAAACACTACCTAAGCTTCCAAACAATATATTAGACTCCATTTGTTTTAAATATTTTCTTTAAAAATTTGTTCTTGTTTGCTTAATTATTTGTTGTTTAATTGAATAATACATATTTTTTTTAATAAAAAAGCAAACGGAGGTTATGAGTTCCTAATTGACAATAGTCAGTTAAACTGTCATTACTTATAAATGTTATGGAGGACATATAATATGTGAATTATCAATTGGCGTGGAGTAATGTATATTCACTTCGTTTGGTTTGTAATTTTTCTTTGAAAAATTTTATAAATTTCTATTAATTTTATATCATATCAACTTTTTTCTTTCACTGCACGTATTACGAACTCTCAATTTATCTTAACTTACCTCACTTTTTTTTTACTCCAAACGAAGCCATTATTATATATAAAAATTTAAGGTGTTGGTGAAGTTTAAAAATTAATAAAATTTTAATTTTGATAATTTTTTTAAATTACTTGAAATATCCTTTAATTTTTTATTAAATTTAAATTTTAAATCAAATAATTTTAAAAATTATTGCTAATTTAAATCATTGAACAAATTAAAAATTAACTAATATTATTTTACTTTATATCCCTATTTCTTTTTTTTTTTGGTAACTGAAGGTGTCCGGATCACTTGTGCACATTTCAACTAATTCTTAAGATCTTACCAAGTAAATCTTGATCATAAGAAGATTTGAACTAACGACTACTAAAAAATAAATAAGAGATCTAACTCTCCAATTTTTATATACATACTTAAATTACACAAATAAAAAAATAACCACAAATGGCGCGCGAATCAATTCGCCAGTTGTTGGTTTGCTATCAATCTTTTACATTTAAAAGTGTATCAGAGAATTAAATACATGTTGCCATAGAGTCAAACCTTTATGTATAACGCACGAAAAAATAATCAACGCAATAAAGGACACTTGAGACTGTGGGTTTTCATACCCTCAGATCTTGTAAACTTTTGAAGACGAAAGTGATGTAACTCCCATATATATATATATTATATATTATATATTTGGGTGATTATCTGTAATAATTATATAGTTTAAAAAAAATAATTATTTTAAATATAAAAAATAAATGATCAAATTTAATTGTATTAATCTAAAAGTAAAGTACACATCTCATAGATTTGTCTTCATTTGGGGACCAAATTAGTTTTTCAATTTTTTATCATTTAATTTCTTTAATTTTGTTTGAAATAATTAAATTTATTTTTTATACTTTTCTCAAATACAATTTTTTTTTATAACTAGTTAGTAGTATAAAAAAAATAACAAAATAAAAATTAATTTTTTCTTTTCCAAACTAACTATTGTTAACTAATTTTTTTTAACATTTTCTAAAACAACCAACTATTTAGAGTTTCAATTAAGTTTAATAAATTTTAAAAAATTTCAATAGTTTTAACTTTTTTAAATTTAAAAAAATTTCAATAGTTTAAAAAATTTGTAAAAATTCGTTAAAACAAACTCTTATAGCATGTTTTAATGAATTTTGGTAATTTTTATAAGAAAAATTGGATTGACATTTATACTAAAAATTTTCAAATTCATTTAGTAAAATTTAACAATTCACCTAGTGGCTAACTGAAAAAAATAAATAAATAAATAAAAATAAAAAATAAAGGGCTTCTGATACTGCGTACTACGATCGACAGGGGAGAGAGAGAGATGGCTTTGGAGGATGGGCCAGCGAAGACTGATGCGAATGCGTCTCTGAAGTTTGCAATAGCAATGGCGCTTCTGCGATCAAAGCTCCGCCAGAAGCCCCCACCACCGCATCCTCCTACTGATCATCCATCGCCTTCTTCTGCTTCTGAATCCGACGCCCAAAAGTGGAAGAGAAAGGTCCACTTCTCTTCCAATTCCCCCCTCTCTCTCTCATATTACATATCTATCACCTATATTGAAATCAAGGTCAAATTCAAAAGCCTAATTTCGTGGACGTTGTTGGAGCTTTCAGGCGAAGGAGCGAAAACAAGAGCTTCTACGGCTCAAAGAAGATATCAAACAAGCTGAAGGTTGCTTCTCTATATATACACATACATACATATGTATAAATGCGAGGTTATGCTTACGTGCCTGGATTTCGCGGAGATAGAGCGGCTAAATTATAGGATTTTGCCCTTTTTGGTTTCAGATTATTCACAATGCGATTTATTTCCACAAAGTGCGTCTTGCAACTGCTATTTCTTTGATAATTTGGGGGAGTGCCCTAGCCTGTTTTCAAATGGATCTGATTGGAGGTTCAATGACTTCTACGCAGGAGATTTCTCAGACAACATGATATTTGGGAGTGCCCTAGCGTGTTCATCACTATGTCCTTCGTTTTTGTTACTGCATATCATGTTTGAACATGCATGAATAGCACTTTTGATTTTGCAGTGCGGCTGAGTGAAAGAAGAAAGAGAAGAAGAGAGAATTTGGCGCAGCGGCAATTTATTTCTGGTATATAAACTAAAATTTCTACCAGTTATCTTCGTTATACTAGCAGTGGGTTTTGATTTATGTTGAATTTGACAAATTTGAATGCAGATGGACGTTTATTTTGTTTACACGCATCCAAGAAACTACAATATTTCTTGTCCTATCTCATTTTTATAGTTCCTGAAATTGGTAGTTTTCAATTTTACTTTTTAAAATACTCTTTAACTTCCCACGATTTTATGTTTTTATAATTGCCAGACCGTAACAGTGAAGATGAAACCGAGCAGCTGAGAGGCTCGGTAGATTTTCTTGTGGAGCTTTGTGATTCTATTTCTCATGACGAAGTGTGTTTTTCTTTGACTGTATTGATTGTTTCACCCATTATATGAAACTCAAATTGGAATGTGTTCACAAATTTTGAAATTTTGTTGTGCAGGTTGAGACTAATTTTGCGAACTGGTCACACCAAGCTGTGGACTTCATTTTAGGTATTGAGAAGTACACGTGATTTTACCATCTGTCTCAGTCTATTGCCATCCACGCTAGTGTACAATATGATCATAGGCAACTTCATCCCTCCATATAATGCTTCAAGGATATAGCACATATCTATCACACCATAGGCAACATAACTCCCCTATGCAGTAATCAGTAAATGCTCCATTCATTAGCCTGTTTGGGAAAAAATGAATACTAACCAAGTATGTAATATTTTTTCAAAAAAACCAATCAGAAATAGATGATTTTTGGCTTATCGGTTTGGTAACTTTATTTGATGTTCAAGGTTTTGATGTGAGTAATGTACCAACAACAGTGATCACTTACTAACAAATGTCCACCAACCCATCAGTGTTGTTGAAACATGAAACTCAAAACCAATTGACAAGAAGTGGAGGTGTCCATTAGGACTTTATATTGGTTTGGAGAACACTTTTTATAGATGTGGGATACATTCTAATATGCCCTCTTACACGTGATCCCTATTCGCATGTAGAAAGTTAGATGGCACACTAAGCATGAGACATGCAAAACTGAGGGAAATTGATAAGCAAAAGGGAGGTCGAGTTTTTACAAACCTAACTCTAATATCATATGAAAGCATTCAACTCAAAACCAATTGTCAACGACTGGAGAGGCCCATTGGGACCTTGTATTGGTTTGGTAGGCACTATTTTCTCAGGCCCCATTTGGTGCATCAAGAAGTACCAAAAAAATGAAAAAAAGTGTAATGCGTCAAATACTTTTTGGCATTTGGTGGCACCACCAAAATTTACCAAAATTTCCGTTGGAACATTTGCTAAGGAAACGTTCCAACGATTGTCATGTGAAAAGGCTGAAAGTCTGTCAATAGCGTTGCAGTAAAAGTTGTCAGGCCAAAAAAAAAAAACCGTTGGAACAAGCATTCTAGCACCTGTTCCAACGGATTTCAAAAAAAAAATCTTGACCTTCTCCGTTGGAACAGGCATTTTAGCACCAGCTCCAATGGATTTAAAAAAAAAATCCTGACATTTCTGCGCGCAGGTCATTCGCGCACAAATCACGGGATTGGTAAAGTTTGAAAAATTTTAGTAACTTTTGGTATCTTTTGGTCACTTTTAGTAGATTTATGTTGCACCAAACAGGGCCTCAATGTGGGATGAATTCTATCAAGTGCCATTACATGACATCAATTTGATATTGCTCTTCAATCATTGACCAAATTAGTAGTTTGATAGGTTTGAAACCAGTCACTTGCGATTAGAAAGTTCTTCGTGGACGTTTGAGTTTAAATACATATTCCTTATGCTAAAAAAGAAGCATGGATTCTGATTGATGCTTGTATAAGCAAATATCTCTTTGAAAAGATGGTCTGGAGATTGTTGGATGAGGTATGAAAAAGCAGATATCTTGAATAATAGTATGACAAGGAGTCAGGTAACGTTCTTTTACAAATTTCATTTCAAGCCTTAAAAGCTAAAGTTATTTATCCACACAACTAATGTCAAACAGCAAGTTCCTGGAATAACAACCAAAACATTCCTGCACCAATCTGTGAGCCTTAACAATTGCCCATTGGACTGGAACACCATGATGAAATTGGCTTAAGTTATTAGAACTTTGCATTTTTAAAATATAATACTAATGCTGATAGTCAACAAATATGTTTCATATAATTGTATGTTTGAGAAGAGGATGTTTATGTTGGGATCAGCTCAAGGGAAGCTGAAACAAGATTTGAGACTCGAGGTAGAACAAATTGAGGTGAAGAAAATGGAGTCATGTGAGATGTTTGGTTTTGTATAAAGAAGAGAACCAACTCCGCTACTGATGGTTTTGTTATTCGTTTATCTTGACTGGGAAACAAAAACCCGAAAAATGTCTAGATTTTTTTTTTGGGGACATTTGTACCCTTCTTGAAGTTCTAGATGCATTTTGAGGTTAAATAGATAATATGTTATTCAATAGTGCTTAATAACGTGCTCTTATTTGTTCAATGTTTATTTACATTTATATTACCGCAATAAGTGCCATTGCTCTAGTACTCTACTACTTGATTTTGTATCTTCCTTTCCTTTTTCTTCCCTATTGACAAACCATATGCTTTTGGTTGTTTCTCTACATTCTCTTCTTTTGTTGTTTTTTTGGTTTGAAGTTCCATTAAAGAACATATTGCTGAAGGGAAAGAATGTAGAACTTCTTGAAGGGATTGTTAGCAGCTTAATTGTGCGACTGGTTAGAAGAATGTGCACTACCTTGCAAGGAGATGGTATGCATTTTAATGTTTTTCTTATTATCCAAATTATTATTGTTATTATTATTTTTAATTTACTGGGTCTAGCAACATTGGGCAATAGTGAATTTTGGCATGTTTTAGTCTCAATTTCTCAATTACACTGCCATTTAGTGATATGTTTGATATTCTCTTAATTAATGCTCGTTTCATTTGCAATATTCTCTTTCAGAATCACTTCACTTTCACGCTGATGCCCAATTCCATGTTCAACAATTGATTCGTAAGCTTGGAAGTGAGTCGTATGTTGGACAGTGTGTGATACTTTCTGTTTCTCAAAGAATTTCCATTATGGCAGAAAGTTTGCTTTTCATGGATCCTTTTGATGAAGCTTTTCCTAGCTTGCATGATCGTATGTAGATGATGTAAGTATTGTACAATCATAAATGACTATATATTGATTTTGTTTCACTTGATTATGTTGATGTGTGCATCTCTTGATTATTGAATATGACTGTCAAGTTCACTTTTATTGGATCTAATTATTTGGCTTTCCCCTTCCTCTCCCCCCATGGGCACATGCAAGTGCATGATGTAAGTGCCGCGTGGCCATAAATGCTGCTCATCTTCTTTACCATCTCCTCTTTATTCCTAGTTCTTTTATATTTTTTTAGTGAGTTGTTTTTGCTGGCTCTTTCCAGTGGGCCCGAGTCTGGAACGCAGTAAATTAAGAAGTACATATACTTCTAAGAAAGTGCCCTATACATACTGTATTCATGTTGGAGGCTGACACTTATTGTAAATTCCCTTGACATATGTTAGGCACTCGTTTAAATGTGTTCCCATATTTTTTAAAAAACTAGATACACACATCTATCACTTGCATATTTTGATTTTGAAAATAATAATAATAATATTGAAATAACTTGAATTTATATCTATTAATCCTTTCTCTTTCAATACCCAAAATTTCTAATTTATGTACGATTACGTTTTTTTGAAGTAGATATAAATAAATGATAAACATATTTACAACATAAAAATAATTAAACATAGGTCCCCTAAGCCCTCCTTCATAATTTTTTATTAGTGAACACATTTATCGTAGTGTTGTTAAAATCACGCCAAGCCCCGGCGAGGTGGAAGGCGCTTGAGGCATAGCCCCTTTCATTTTATGTAATATTTTAATTTTTTTAGACTTAAATGCGAAGGCTATTATTTTGGTCCAAGATTTTTAAAAATATATTAGGAATTTTTTTTTTAAGCCTAAGAGGGATTCTATGTCCTTGCTACACCCCTCAAAAAGGGGGGGGGATCTAGCCACACTTCCTTTGATTTAGAGGAATTGGAAGAGGAAATTGATGACTACAAATCTAGTGATGAGAGCATAGATGATGAATACGACAATGATGTGATGGATATAGGAATGAAGATAAGGGCATCTTACAACTCTTTTTTTTTTTTCTCCTTTTTATTACTTTTAAGTAAATAAGATTATGTATTTTTTTTTTTGAACTTAAATCTTTTGCAAAGAATAGTTGTTGTACGGGAAGAAAATCCATACGCACGTGCTTTGCAAATCACACTCCTTCCTTTTGGTGTGAGTTTTAAAGAAAAGAGAATATTGAGGTTGCCGGCCAAAAACACTCCGATGAGCTAGTTAGTGAGAGGCTTAAAGGACTTGGTGGGAAAGAAGTTGAGATTATAGTTTAGATAGATTGTACCTTTTCTATTTGGATCCCTTCTCCAACATATAGGGAAAGGACAGTTGTGACAATTAGTCCAATTGGCCTAACGGACCCACTCAATTCGCTTGGATGACTTGGATGACGGTGTTGGTAGTTGTGTGGTTAATAAATTATGGCGTAAAAGTAGGAGCCTACATCCCAAGTTTGACTTGGCCTTGGCACGTGAGTATCCCCACATTTCATGGAAAACCCATCACAAAATATATATACGTCGCTTCCTCGATCATAAACTCTTACCTCTTGTTGGTTAATGGTTCAACTTGGCCAATCTAGTGCTGATGTTTCAACAAATGATACAGGTGTCTGAATTACGTACACAAGCCAATTTACGTTTTAACCCTCTAGTTGCTATTGCACGATCAATGATATTTGTTTTTGTTCATTGCTGTCTTTACCTAGAAAATATCATGGAGTTAATTTTTTTTTCTTTGCTTTTTAAATAGTGATGTATAATAACACCTATATATCATGTTTTTAGAATATTTGCAACCTTCGAGTTCTTTTTTTCCTTCTTTTCTTTTTAAATAGTGATGTATATATAACATCTATATTTGATCTTTTTAGAATATTTGCAACCTCACCCTCTTCTAAAGTAGCACCTTGTTCTACTTAGGCAAGCACCTTGTGCCTTTGCATATGGGGTCTTGGTGCCTTTGGGTGCCCAGTGCTTTTAACAATAGTGTTTTATCATTACCTTGCCTACTTATGCATTATTAGCCTAAGCTTTCAAATTTTGTTTTTAACCACTAAGATCCCTACTTTGCTCCTACTTATTATTCAATTTTCCTGTTTTGACTGCAAGCAAATTTTCTTGGTTTCATTTTATTCTTAGAACATTTTGCTGCATCTCTCCTCCCCTTGAAGGAATTGATCTAATTTTTCTCTAAAAAATGGCATGACATTATTGAGATCACTTGCTTACTTATATCATGTTTTCTGCTTCACTATCCATATGATGAATTTGTTGTAATTTCAGCCGTTTCAATTCTTTGCCGTTGAGCGCTTTTTGAACTCACCTGTTAATTACCATAAGTATCCCTCTGTATGTACTTGGTTTCTTCAATGCTTTCTGCAATACAAATTTTTGTGGTTGCAACTTAACACCGTAGCAGCCAATGCAATTATCATCCTGTTATGACACTGCATGTTCTTTCCATCCACCTTCAATTTGACCATTTTCTAGCTCCCTTCTGTTATAGCTGTTGCTGAATCTCCCTCAAGATTTATCCTCCAGGTTTCAACCTCTTTTTGCCTTTAAGCACTTATCTTCTTTCTGGCAATCATCCAGCTGACGGGATGATTATGGTAGGGCTGATTATGGTCATTATTAACGTTCTTTCTTCCACTTACAACCCTTTTCTGCAACTAACTATTATTATTTGGGCATCTACATTAGTTACTTTAAGCCCCTAATCTTCTCTAAAATAGAGAGATGAGTGAAGAATAGGTCTACCTCAGCATCTGTGTGCCTTATGTATTTTAGAGAAGTGCTATGGTGCATCTTTTTCAAATATATAGCCATTGTAGTATTCTCTATTGTTGAGAAGAGTTTAGAAAAAATAATGCGGAATACAGTTGAATAGAGAATTTGGAAAGTAGAAAAATGTCTTTGTTAAAAGAAGTGAATATAGATGCACACTAAAAGAATGAACAATAAAAAGGCAGTTGCTCAAATCCTTTCCTCGCTGTAAGAGACGCAATATCAATTTGCAGCTTTCAGACAGGAGCATCAATAACTAGCTATCAGGATTGGTAAGCTTGAGAGGCCCTGTTGTTTGTTGGATGTGGCCCCTCATCGGACCCTCTATGTTAGGAATGATAATGTGCAATTCAAACATGACAGTATTCATATGTGGCACCACTTTTTGAACCAAGAGTCATCTTCATATCCAAAGTATGTTAGATCCTTCATCTTTTAGTTCTTCACCCATGACAGCGTTCTCACCATGGCTATTAAGATGCAAGCTACGGAGCCTAAGAAGGATTATTTAGAAGTTCTAGTCTATGAGCCTAACCATGAAGACTTTGGGATTTAGGTGAAAGTTTTGATAACCAACTCACTGGTAATATTTGGCTGCTGATGTGCCTAGCACTGAGACACCAACTAGATGAAGCTGTTGAGGGGCATCCAACAGCACAAAGTTTATCTCAATAGAAATTCTAAAAAAGTTTATCTAAAAAATTCTGAAAAATTTTTGAGAAACTGTCCAAATCAATGAAAAAGTTTATCTCAATAGAAATTCTGAAATTGCTATGTCTTGACTAGAGTTATGGTCCATGCCTCATTACTATAGTGTTGTCCATTGGGATTTTGTCATCTCCATTGCATTGTCTCTCCCAAAGGTTGATTAACTTTTGGAATTATTTCAGAGCCAGCAGGATATCTTGTTGGAGTCAAGATTCTCCCACCTCAAGAGAATTGGTGGGGACAATAGGTTTTTATCACCCCTTGCATGCTTGCATGAACTTTGGGAGAAGCTTACATACTCAGTCTGTTTGTGGCCCAGCGATTGAAGGAATGGGTGCTTGATTCATCGAGTTTCTTCACACCTCGAGAGAATTAATGGGACATCAAGGTTTATATGTATTGGGACATTAGTAATTAGATCCATTCCCTTTAATCAAATCTATTCCCCCTAAAAAAATATTTAGTTTATCTAGGATGGTCTTCTCTAGGTTAGTTTTTTGGGCTTTCTATGTTCTCTTTTTTAAAGTGCGCTTTTGTGTTAGTTCAAGTAGCTTATGATGAATTGAAATTGAATTGAATAGCCGATGGGCTGATTTCTCCCTTCCCTCTCTTTTTCTATCTCTTCTTGGCTTTTCCTTTTCTCCCTTACTTGAATTATCTTCTTCTCCCTTTTTGTTTTACATCAGATAGCCTATCAGTTGCTGCTATAATAGCTTCGTCATATTTGCAATGAACATGGCAAGATCCAGCTCATGGTGTCAGACTGCTTACTGACATGGTCAAGCAGTGAAGTTTTGGAGACAAGTAAGCATGCATTTAGGTTGTGCCAACTTTCAGAATGTCATGTCTGATGCATTAAATCCAATAAGAAACACCATTACTTTCCTACTGAAGATTAAGTGCAAATCATACTCTTAACATTTTGCGAAAGGTGATGCATTTTCCTCTATTGACACTTCAGAACTGAAGAAAATTAGATTGACCTTGATATAAATGAAGGAGAAAAATTATTTTCTCATGGTGACTCTGTAGGGGTGTTTGATGAATAATTGACATCAATTCTCCATGCAAGGAAAGCATTAGAACTGTTGGAAAGCAAGAATGGGCTTTACGTGCTTTACATGGATCGAGTAATTGGGTTTGTGGCCAAACAAGTGGGCCAGTTTTCATTACTCCGGAAGCTCAACCCTGATATTCTTGCTAGATTTTTGAGTTGATCATATATTAGCACACTTATCTACTGAGCAACATACTGTGCAGCAATGTAAGCCACCAAAACTCCTCGTGTAGTAAATACCAAAGCTTTTGTTTGCTAGGAAATCCAAGAGTTTACTGCTACACCAGAGATAATAGTAGGATATGACCAGATTAACTGAAAGTTTGATTGGATTCATCATCAGTGTCTCAATTTATCTATTATTGTTCTTTTAGTGGTTGAAGAGTAAGGGATAGAGATAGCCTTAATTCTTGGTGACTAACACATAATTTTTGGCTCCACTGCTTCTTTGGAATTCACTGACGAGGACAAATTCTCCCGCATCATGCAATTTTTTATGGCACTCCTTTTTGACTTTGATCACCTTTGCTTCCACATTTCTGTCTGTTTCTGTCTCTGATATTTTCTCGTCAAATCAGCTAGTTGCACGAGAAGATTATTCACATTTCCAGTATCTACAAAACTCTTGTCCTCTCTTCTTTGTCACGTGTCCATCTCATGTGGATTCCACATTGGCCAAGTTTTCTTCCCATATTATATTATATTTAATAAGCAGCTTATTAGTTTTTGTCACTACACTTGGATCAGATAATTTTTCGTATACTACATTTGTACGAATGAATGTGCTGGGGTCTTCGGCTTTAGGTTTTGTTAAATTTTTATATTGTGGAGTTTTTAGGAGACTGGGATGTTACCTTCCTTGCAGCTAGCCTTTGTTTGTTTTTAACGTCATATTCCACCAAGGAACGGAATCCCATTTCTCTTATTAACATGATTATGAATCATATTTTATTTTAGTCGACCAAAACCTTCATCTCTTCTCTCTCTCCCCGTCTCCCCTTCCCCCCCCCCCCCCAAAAAAAAAATGCTTAGCATGAAGGCCTCCTACACGGTGAAACCAGCAGGGCTGACACCAGCTAGAGTCGTGTGTATATCAGAAATGGATCAGGTTGGTTACATAACTCATGCAACATTCGTTTACTTCTAACGACCCTTTGGTCATGATTTGGCTGTAAATCAAATAGAAAATTTGAAGGATTCACTAGGCACAGCACTTGCAATTTTCTACCCTCTCGCTGGTTGTCTCCAATGGATTGCTAGAGGTTACCTTGAGCTCCACTGTAACCCGACGGGTGCTCTATTTGTGGAAGCTGAATTGGAGTCCAAAATTGAAGACTTCGGGGACTTCTGCCTGACTCCAGAGACAAGAGCACTCATCCCATCTGTGGACTACGACAGTCCAATTCACGAACAGTCACTGCTTTTGGTACAAGTCACCAAGTTTAGTTGTGGTGGAATTTGTCCTCGTTGACGATAAATCCACAGCTCACTTTGTCTCCTAGTGGGCAAGAATTGCACGTGGTGAGAAGCCTCTAAACATACCATTTCTCGATAGGACAATACGGCAACCTGCCGAGCAATCCCTTGCAGCATCGAGTTTTGATCACTCGGAGTTCAGCCCACCACCGCTTTTGATTGGGAAATTGGATAATTTTGAAGAAAGAAAGAAAGAAACCACCGTGACAATGCTGAAACTGAGCAAAGAGCAAGTTGAATTATTAAAGAACAAAGCCAATGAAAGTCGAACTACTAACAACGGCAGTGTCGACAGCGGCAGCAGCAGTAGCAGCGGCAATAGGCGTGCCTTCAGCAGGTACGAAGCCATGGCTGCGCATATTTGGAGGTGTACATCCAGGGCTCGAAACCACCAAAGCGAGCAGCTAATTAGACTTCATGTTCCTATCGATTTCCGCAAACAAATGGAACCACCATTATCCAAGTGTTATTTTGGGAATGCGGTCCTAATGAGAACACCAACAGTGACCTCCGGGGAGCTGCTGTCGAAGCCGTTGGGTTTCAGTGCACAGAAGATAAGGGAAGAGATAGAGAAGGTGACCGACGAGTACGTGAAGTCGGCTCTTGTCTATACGAAGGACGAGCCGGATTTGTTGAGGTTCCCATACTACCATGTTGTTGGAAGTACCAAAGGAACTTTCCATGGGAATCCAACTATGAGCATCACTAGTTGGATGAAAGAGTCATTGTACGGAGCTGATTTTGGGTGGGGGAAAGAATTCACGTGGGACCTGGAGTGGTCGGCCACGACAGGAAGGCGTTCATCCTCCCCGGACGTGACGAAAATGGTTCTTTTGACGGTTCTCTTGCCATCCCGTTCCGGTTGCAGGTTGCACACATGAATGCCTTCAAGTTCTTGTGTAAAGCATTGCAACAGCCATTTTCCTCACGTCTTTGCCCTTTATAGAGTAATGCATACAAATGTTTACGTTCCCCTAAAAGGCGTTTTGGCTTTGCATTACAGTGATGATTGTTGGGTCTTTTTTGGGGTTGATTTAGTGGTAGTATTTTCTAAGCTGTTAGTGGTTTCGGCTATTTCCTAAATTTGTGTTTGTGGTAATTATAGAGTTGTATTGAAGTGTGAGTAACTTTATGTTTTCACACAGTCGACCCTGCATATGGCAGAGACTTCTTGTTATGTGAGAGTCGAAGACTAGTGGTTGAAATAGAAAAACTTCAAAGCTGTACCGGAAGACCCAGCTACACTACTTAAATAAAATATAGTTATTAATTTCTTCTTGGCCTTTTGAATTTTTAACCACATGGTTTGAATTTCTTGCACCCCAATTGTGTATAAATGGAGGGAGATACAAGACTAATGGTTGCCAACGTGTGGGCAATGAAGAGAGCAGAAAATAGTCCGGGAGTATTGAAAGAGTTTGAGAAACAAATTTTGTATTTTTCTTTTTGTCATGTTAAGTTTTCATGGATGTTGGCGGTTGCCGAACAATAATGAAAATCTTGAAGATTAGGTCACAGGTCTACATGTGTGACGCGTAACTTTCTGCTTGATACATGAAGAAGATACCCGGGTAATATTCTTTGGAATATTTTTGGGAAGTTTGAAAATTATAATGTCTGCTAGAGTTTTGAAAAATTATAGTTTGGCCCCCAGAAGTTGCTTAAAATTGCATATTGGCTCCCAAATTTTTAGTTAATTATTGTTTAAAAATTCTAGTTGCCTAGTATAGAGCAATCGAAGCAATTAACTAAGTGTGAAAAATAAACAAGGCACAGATTTTTAATGAGGAAAGGACTTAAATTTTTAGCCCAGAAATAAAAATGTTCACATTTGATAGCCGAGAGGGTGTAAATGTACTAGTGGTAAGTTACGGATTAAAAAAGATCGGAACTTTTCACCAATAAAATCAAGGGTGCGTTTAGGAGTGACAAAAAGTGAGATAAAATGAAATAATTTATAAATTCGTAATTTATACAGTGAGATAAATAGTGAAATTTTTAGAAGTTTTTAGAGATTTTTAGAATTTTTAATGGTTGTTAGAATTTTTCAATTTTTTAGCAAGCTAAACACAGCTCAAATGATGAGCCAAAGAACAAGAAGTGGGCAACAATAAACAAGCACACAATCCACAGCGGAAAGATATAAGAAGAGATAAGAAAACTCCTCTCTCCTCTCCCAATAATTTCTTAGCAATATTTGCACAAACTTGATTAAAAAAAAGATTTAAATAATATAGAAAATTTGGGGGGAAAAATAACAAAAACTATCCAAAAATTGTCGAGCCATTAGAATGCCATTGTCCAGAGGAAGAATTGTCCAAAATTGCCCAGCATATTCAATAGTCAGGCCATTAGAACGCCCAAAATGGCATTACAATGCCAATGAGCAGCATTAAACTTGAACCCCTCTGGGACCAATGGTGCTCTAACAGCCCATAAATTGTACGATAATAAGCAAAATCAGTTTTTGACCTCTCTTGACAACGGTGTTAGAACATCTGTTTTGATTGGAGAACATATAAAATGAGTAGCTTAGAGTTTATAATCCATCTCTTAGTAGTGCAATCATTTTCATCCGAAACTATTAGCATGTCTATATCACTAAAATTTGACGATTCCTTCACTAGATTTGTTGCGTTTAAAGACTCTAATTTGTTCCTATTTTCCATTTTCATTTTCATTCAGGAAAATTCGTTTCATGTGCCTAACTTAATGGCACTTGAAACTCTTACATTTTTTATCATACTTGTCCTTCCCCACTATACTTACCACTAGACTTGTCTTTATTATTTCATCAATCTTGTGTATCATTAGCAAACCCTTTGTTGGTAATATTTGCCCCCACTAGTCCTAACCTGTTGGTTTAATTCTTTCGAATTAAGTATCCGTTTGGTAAGCGTTAGCTAAAAGTTAATTTTTAACTACTCAATTTTGTCCTTTTCTAACATGACTAAATTTACTTTTATAATTTTAATTTTTTTAAATCATAAAAGGCAAAAATATTAAATTAACAAACAGTTAAAAAGTCAACTTTTTTCTCTTTCCAAACACATAAAAACTAATTTTTTTAATAGCTAGCTACAAAATAAAAATGCTGGCTTTTTAGTTCCCAAACTCTACCTAAGTGCAGCCTTTACTTCTTCCATAGTGAGTTTGTCTCTACCACACATCATGGTATTGACAAAATGCTCAGACGAGGATGAAATCAACTTATCCATCAATATTTCTTAATCTAGGATGGCTTTGTTGAAGTCGTTGAAATGAGCCTTCACTTTGCCGTTTTGCATTTGAAGAGTATAGGGACCCTTCTTCATATATACTTGATTCGTTAGGGGTTTTGTCAACTGACGGCTCTTCAATTTCTCCCAAATTGTTTGCTGGCATTTTCAAGCTTGCATACTGGGCGTAGCACTTCATCAATTATCTCTTTTCTTGTGGATCGACTCCGAACACACAGGATATATCAGTGCAAAAATTCCTTCACTTGGGAAGCATGCGGGCTTCATACATACCGGATGAAATTACCAAAATGCCCCCGATTGTCCTAACGTCAAACTGGTCTAAAAATGCTACGTCAAAATGTAAGGTACTCTTCTTGATGGTTGAATAACTAAAAAAAAATTGGACGTAAACAATGGAGACTAGAGAACAGTGAGCTAAGTTATATAAAAAGGCTTTGAAGCTTAGGTCAAAATATAAATGATAATTACATTTTTGCCTCCTGCACTTAAGGTAAAAATTACTTCCTGAATTTTAAAAATCTACTTTTGCACTCCTTGTATTTGAGGTTAAAGTGAAAACGTTAAAAAATCCATCAAATATAATGGTTTTAACTCTAGGTAAGTTTATAAATTACATTTATGTCCCTATAATTTATATTATTTATATTTTACACCCTGTAATTCTATTTTGATTTTTAATTGGTATTTTTGTCTTTTCATTTGAAAATTTAACGCCGTTCACAATTTCACTTTAATTCAAAGCATAAGGGAGGGATGCAAAGGTAAATTTTTAAAGTTTAGGGGTGTAAGTGATGACATTAAGTACAAGTGTAAAAAAATAATTATCCAAAATATAAATAGACCACAAAGACTAAATGACAGCCAGGAGCAAATTAAAATGAATTATAAATGGTACAGTCCAGTTAGTTAAATTTTTATGTGTTGATTGGCAAGAGTCGAGAGAGTTGCTTGAAAATGGGATTGGGCCTTGCCTGTAAAAGAACATTAGATTTCAAAAAAGCTACAAAATTATGCAGAAAAATGGTAGAAAATAATTTTTTTAAATTGATTTGTGGAAGAATGGTTTATAATCTTTGAAATTCCTAGTCAAAGAATCAAACATCCTCGAATTCTATTTTTAAAATGTCAATTCAGGGTTTGAAACTTGATGTCTAACAGATCTGAAAAGTCTTTTCCCTCTTGTAAATAGTTTGCATGATTTTAAAAACTTGATTTGTCAGTTTCTTTCCGTAAAAAAAAGCGAATGTTACATTCTTTTCATTAGTGACTTCTATTTATAAAAGGGGAAAAGAAAGTAACAATATAATTGAATTTTTCACCACTATTTGTTTATTTTTATTTATTTTTAAGAGATCAAAATTAAGAAAACATAATAAAACATATATATTTTTTTATTTTTTAACTTAACAAAAAAATTTAAAATAACTTAAAATTTTTTAGTATATTTTACCTTCTTACAATTTTCCAAGCATACATACATATATATATAGCATTAATCTACATGGACCATTAGTGTAGATTAGTCACCACTTAACTATTTTCTTCTTTGTAGTTTATGTCAAGAAACTTCTTAGAAATTTCTTAATCAATTCTAAGTCAAGTCTTCTCATATAATTAATGCGTGATTGATATCAAGTCAAGGTCTTCTGCACAATATTCAATTTTATACTTAATCGAATACAAATTAAGTTTTCTTTTTTAACAAGCATATATTCATTTTCTTCTATTTTTCTAACTTAAAATATATCATTAATCTATATGGATCATTTAGTGCAGATTAGTTGTCACTGAATTATTTTCATCTTTATAGTCTATGTCAAGAAACTTCTTAGAAATCTCTTGATCAATACCAACTCAAGTCATCTTATATTAATGTGTGGTTGATATCAAGTCATGTTTCCTCTGCATAATATTCACTTTTTTGTTTTTTTGGTAAGTAATATTCACTTTTATACTTAATAAGTACAAATTAAGTTTTTTATTTTGACAAACATATATTCATTTTTTTATTTTTCTTACTTAACCAAAAATTTAAAATAAATCTAAATATTTTACTTTATTTTACATTCTTACAATTTTCCAAGCATATATAACATTAATCTATATGGATCATTTAGTGCAGATTAGTCGTCACTAAGTTATTTTTTTCTTTATATATAGTCTAAGTCAAAAACTTCTTGGAGATCTCTTGATATCCTAAATCAGGTCTTCTGATATAATAATGCATGATTGATATCAACTTGGAAAGTGTAGAGACCCCTCTAATATAATTGATTCGTTAGGGATTTTGTCAACCAACGGCTTTTCAATTTCTCCCAAATTGTTTGCTGGCATTTACAAGCCTGCATACTTGGCGTAGTGCTTCATCACTTATACACAAAAACATATTACCTCTTTTCCTGTGGATCGACTCCGAACTTACTGGATATATGAGTGCAAAAATTCCTTTACTTGGGAAGCACGCGCTTGTCATACTACTAAAATGCTAATGTCAAACTGGTCCAAAAATGCTACGTCAAGATGTAAAGGTACAGGTACTCTTCTTGGTGGTTGAATAATTAAAAAAAAAAAAAAAAAGAAAAAATGGACGAAAACAATGGAGACTAGAGAGCAGTGAGCTAAGTAATATAAAAGGCTTTGAAGCTTGGGCCAAAATATATCAGATAATTATATTTTACCTCTTGTACTTAATATAAAAATCATTTACACTCTTTAAATTTAAAAAACGTACTTTTTCATTCCTTATATTTCGGGTTAAAGTGAAAACGTAAAAAAATCTTTCAAATATAATGGTTTTGACTTTAAATAACTTTAAAAATTATATTTACACTCTCTATAATGTATATTATTTACATTTATATTCTCTGATTCTATTTGATTTTTAATTGGTATTTTTATCTTTCCACTTAAAAATTTAATGTGATTCATAATTTTACTTTAGTCTAAAGTATATGGAATGCAAATGTAGATTTTTAAAATTTAAGAGAGTAATAAGTGATTTCGACCTTTAAAACAGAGGGTAAAAAAATAAATATCCCAAATATAAATAGACCATATAGACTAAATGATTAGCTAAGAGCAACTTAAGGTGAATTATAAATGGTCCAGTCCAATTAATTAAATTCTTATGGGTTGATTGGTAGGAGTTGAGGGAGTTGCTTAGAAATCGAACTGGGCCCTACCTGTAAAAAGCACTGAATTTTACAAAAACTACAAAATTAAGTAGAAAATGGTAGAAAATACATTTTTTTTTATTGATTTGTAGGAGAATGGTTTATAATCTCCGGAATTCCTAATCAAAGAATCAAACAATCCTCAAATTTATTCCATTTAAGATGTCAATTTAGGGGGTTTGGAACTTGATGTCCCATAAACCTGCAAAGAATTTTCTCTTTGGAAAAAAGATTGCATGGTTTTGAAAACTTGACCTATCAGTATCTTTTCGTAGAAAAAAAGCAAATGTCACATTCTTTTCATTAGTGACTTCTATTTATAAAAGAGGAAAAACAAGTTACAATATGATTGAATTTTCCACAATTATTATTTGTTTTTAGGAGATCAAAATTAAGAAAATATGATAAAACAAATATTCATTTTTTATTTTTCTAACTTAACCAAAAATTGTAGGTTATATTTTACCTTTTTACAATTTTCCAAGCATATATATGGCATTAATCTACATGGACCATTTAGTACAGATTATTCGTCACTGAATTATTTTATTCTTTATAATCTATTAAAAAAAAACTTAGAAATATCAATGCCAAGTCAAGTCTTCTCATTTAGTTAATGCGTGATTGATATCAAGTCATGGTCTTCTACACAACATTCACTTTTATACTTAATCAAATAAAATTAAGTTTTTTTTTTCTTTTTCTTTTTTGACAAATATATATTCATTTCCTTCAATTTCTCTAAAATAAACTAAAAATTTTACATTTTTACAATTTTCCAAGCATGTATGACATTAACTTATATGGATCATTTAGTGTAGATTAGTCATCATCGAATTATTCTCTTCTTTATAGTCTATATCAAGAAACTTCTTAGAAATTTCTTGATTAACACTAAGTCAAGTCTTCTCATCTAATTAATGTCTAGTTGATATCATCAAGTCATAGCTATTCTGCATAATATTCACTTTTACCCTTACTCAAGTGCAAATTAAGTTTTTTTTTTTTTTTTGGACAAACATATATTCATTTCTTTTTATCTTCTTAACCAAAAATTTAAAAAATTTAAATTTTTTACTTTATTTTACCTTCTTACAATTTTCCAATCATATATAGCATCAATCTATATCGACCATTTAGTGCATATCAATCGTTAGTGAATTATTTTTTTCTTTATAATTTATGTGAAAAAACATTTTAAAAATCTCTTTATCAATTTCAAGTCAAGTCTTCTCATATAAGTAATAAGATGAATAGTTCATATTAAGTCATGGTTTCTTCTGCACAATATTTATTCCACGTTAATGCCAGTCAAATTGACATGGACTAGTGAGCACCATGGCTCAAGTTGGTGGAGATTTGATATTATGTTTCTAACTATGCATAACCAAAATTGATGATTTAGATATTCGTTCGTGTCTGGTTCAAAATGTGTTAATATTTTGTTGTCTACATCAATTAATAGTTTTACAAAATGCAAAGTAAATATAATTAGGTCACAAGGACATCATGATATATAATGTTTGTTAGTATTATAAATTTCAGTGGCGTATACGAAATGGTCACCCATTATAGCTCAAATATTTGGCAATGATTTGAATTCAGTTCGCTTGTAATACATAATTGATCAGTTTTTTTTTTTTTTTTTCAATCAAGTTATTTCACAATAGAAATTGTTTTCCATGTTTTTTTTAGGCAAAATTAGAAACGTAAATAAGTCAAGTTGAATTAAGTCAAATTTATGGTAATTAGGCTCGACTCGTCAAATATTTGTTAGGCTCGAGCCAGGCTCAAAGTTGGAAGAGTGCAAAAGATTTGAGCTTGGTTTTGACTTGTTAAAAAATTTTAAGTCTCGAGGTCAATTTGTTAGAGTTCGTTTATATTAAATACTCAAAAAATTAGACAATTTATCTAATGTTTGCATAGATTTGCAATTCATGATTAAAACTTCGTCTTCTAATCCTCGTAAACTTGGAACCAAGCAAAGACATTTAAGTTCTAGGTTTAGAAGAGTTTTTTTTTTTTTTTGGCATGATTTAGATAGGGATGGAAGTTGCATTGTGTCAGTAACTTGTGGGAAGAACGCAAGAAAAATGTTGAGACATATGCTAGATGCTAGTGGGTACTCACAAAGCCATGCTAAGGCCGACGCGACATGCTTGCGGGAATTTTTCAGACTTTTTAAAAGTGCGTTAGAATGCAATTCAGTCTCAATTTGTTTTCTTTATATAAAGGGAGTCTTGTTTTAAGATTTTTGGCTGGGAGAAAATATTAAAAAGGTTATTGTGCATCAAGATTCGTGTTTTCTATCACATTTTAGTCAACCAAGATTTATCTACTTCCTGCGTTTATTTATTTTGGAACGAATTCAGATTGTTGCTGTGGATTTTGATATTGTTTTATGGATAGTTGTTGTCGGGGATTCTGTTGTAATTGGATCTTCAAAAAATTAAAGATTATCTAATTCAAGCAAGGGTTTGACTGACAGATTCATGAATTGATGGTTAGTCTAATCTAGTTAGTTAGTCAAATCTAAATATTCAAAAGATTTTTTTTAATGAAAATGTCTCTCAAACTATTCCTCTTTTTTCTATTTTTCTCAAATTATCAAATATACCTATTACATCCTCAAACTATCTAATGCATTTCTATTTGGTCTGAACACTAACTTCATCCATCAAATTTAACGGAAAAATTGTCAAGTGTAGGCTATGTGATTTTTTTTCATCGCACTCCAAAGGCATAATAGTCAATTCATGTCTACTCCTTTCATCTGGTGCTAAAAAGTATATGTTTTTAAATATAAATTATGAATACAGATTATTAAAAATATATTTTATTAAATATAATTTTATGAATTTATTTTAAATTGTAAATATCTGTTTTAGATAGAATGCTTTGCTTTAAAATATATTTTTAAATATGATTTTATGAATTTAAAATTATAATTTTATTTATAATTTTCAATATATCTTTTTAATTCAAATCTATTTAAATTATATCATTAACTAATATATTTAGATAAATATCATAAACAAAGATAGCTAAACTATTGCATAGTAATCATAATATTAGTTAATGATATAATCATATAATTTAATTTTTTGTGTTATCTATAATAAGGAGCTTATGAATTTGAATTTGGGATATTTTTAACTATTGGATTTGTTAAATGGCTAGTATCACTTATTTTCTATCCACTTTGCTTGTTTTTTCAGTCACTTCACATGAAAACATTCTCTCTCATTTTTTTCATACTTTTTAATACTTTTTTTAGAGAAGTTTTTAATTTACATATTAAAAATGTGATAAAATCTATAGATAAGAAGTTCAAGAATTTGAATTTGAAGATTTTCAATCGTCAGATTTGGTTAATGGTCATGATTATTTTTTCCCACTCTACTTGGTTGCTTTTTGATCACTTCACATGAAACACACTCTCTTATTCTTTTCAAAAATTTCTTGATTACTTTTTTATAAAAATTCTTAAATTAATAATTTTAAAATGTGATAATATTTGTGATAAATAATAAGTTTTACTCAATTATTAAAATGTTGTAAGAATATTTGACAAAATCAACTAAGTTTTTTTTATATAAAAGAATAAAGAATTTTGTCAGAGAAAACTAACAAAACTAGTAAGAGAGGAATGGATAAAATATAAAAAATATTAACATTTTGGTTACTTTGTTTTTTCTGTTGAGTTTAAATTGTTAATTTAATTAAAATATGTCAATGTTAACAAATTTAAAATAGAGAGCAATTAAGTGTAATTTTTAAATATTAAAAAGTGATAATATAATTATTTAAATGGTGAGACAACGGACATGTAATTTATCATTTTATGTTTAAAGTGGTAAACATCTTCCATTAATCTCTCTTAAAGGGAATTTGATTTCAGCATCGCATCATTTTCTAACCTAGTCCAATCAAGCACGACTTCTTACAAGTGAAACAAATAACCAACACCATTTTCCAACCTAGTCTCAATCAAGCGCGACCTCTTAATTTCCACTATTGAAACTGGCAGGCAACACTATTTTACTTTAATTATTTTAAAAATTTTGTAAAAAAAAAAAAGAATATGTGAAAGAGGATTAAAATTAAAAAAAATACGTAAAATTATTCATACTTTTACATTTTTTATTAAATTAATTTTAATTATTAATTTAACAAACTAGATTAATGTTAATAAAATTTCAAAATAAGAAAAATAAGTATAATTTTTTTTATAATTGAGAAATAATAATATAATTAATCATAATATTGAGGTAGAATAATTGTAATTTATCCTATCTTTAGGTAAAAACATCCTCTCAATTAATATCTCTCATGGGAGTTGATTATCAGCATCCCACACCATTTTCCAGCCTAGTCTCAAATCAAGCGCGACTTCTTACAATTGACGACAAACTGACCGCACCGTCTTCCAACCTAGTCTTAATCAAGCGCGACTTCTTAATTTTCACAGTAGAAAACTGACAAACAACACCTAGCAGACACCTCCTGTCACGCCAAAAAAATAAAAAACAAAAAAGTCGAAACTGGCTGGTAACGCCATTTTACTTGTTTTAGAAGATTTTTGTTTTTTTAAAAAAAAAAAAAACTGAGGAATAATGTGACCAGAAGGAAGATTATAATAAAAAACAACACTTAAATTTTTTATTATTTTAATATTTTTTTATTAAGTCTAATTTTACTTATTAATTAATTTAATAGAATGAGTCAATATTAATAAAATTTTAAAAATAAAAAAAGTAAGTAAAATTTTTAATATTAAAAAGAATAAGTATAATTAATTAAATATTAAGAGAAAGTAGTTGTAATTTACTCTATGGATCCCAACCATTTTCCAACCTCTAGTCTCAATCAAGCGTGACTTCGTACAATTGAAATAAATTGGCCAAACAATTTTCCAACATACTTAATTTGTGCATAAGATAAAAAATAATAATTTTTAGAGGTTTTCAGAATTTTCAGAATTTTTAACAAAACCAAACATAGCCTTAATAAGTGCAATTAAGTTTTTTTTTTTTTTTTTGACAAACTATATTCATTTCTTTTTATTTTTCTTACTTAACCAAAATTTAAAATAAATTTAAAAATTTATTTTATTTTACATTCTTACAATTTTCCAAGCATATATCAACATTAATCAATATGGACCATTTAGTGCAGTTTAGGTTGTCACTGAATTATTTTTTTTTTTTATAGTCTATGTCAAGAACTTTCTTAGAAATCTCTTTATCAATACCCAGTCAAGTTCTTCTTATATAATTAATGCATGGTTGATATTAAATCCATAGTTCTGCTGCAAAAATATTTACTTTATTTTTACTTAAGTACAAATTTAGTTTTTTTTTTTATTGACAAACATATATTCATTTCTTTTTATTTTACTTACTTACCAAAAATTCAAAATAAATTTAAATTTTTTACTTATTTTACATTCTTACAATTTTCCAAGCATACACGGCATTATCTATATGGACCATTTAGTGCAGATTAGTCACTACCCGATTATTTCTTCTTTACAGTCCATGTCAAGAAACTGCTTAGAAATCTCTTTATCAATACCAAGCCAAGTCTGTCTTATATAATTAATGCATATTGATACCAAAGAATTATCTTAGAAATCTCTTGATCAATATCAAGTCAAGTCGTCTCATATAATTAATGCATGATTGATACCAAATCATAGTTTCTTCTACATATATTTACTTTTATATTTACTCAAAGTACAAATTAATTTTTTTTTTTGACAAACAGATAGTCATTTCTTTTTCTTACTTAAACCAAAAATTTAAAATAAATTTAAATTTTTTACTTTATTTTACTTTCTTACAATTTTCTAATCAGATAGAGCATTAACCTATATCAACCATTTAATGCACCGTTTGCATTTGAAGAGTGTAGAGACCCTTCATATATAATTGATTCGTTAGGGTTTGTCAACTAACGCTCTTCAATTTCTCCAAATCGTTTGCTGGCATTTTCAAGCCTGCATACTTGGCGAGCACTTCATCACTTATGCACAAAAACATATTATCCCTGTTCCTGTGGATCAAACTCCGAACTCACTGGACATATGAGTGCAAAAATTCCTTTCCTTGGGAAGCACGCGCTTGTCATAGTCTCGGATGAAATTCTAAAATGCCAATGTCAAACTGTCCAAAAATGCGACGTCAGATGTAATGGTAAAGGTACTCTTCTTGATGGTTGAATGCTTTAAAAAAAAAAAAAAAAAGAACGGACGTAAACAATGGAGACCAGAGAGCAGCAAGCATAAAGTAATAGAAAAAGGCTTTGAAGCTTGAGCCAAAATATAAAGAATAATTATATTTTTACCTCTTGTACTTAATATAAAATCATTTACAATCCTTAAATTTTAATAATTATTTTCTCATTCCTTATATTTTGGTTAAAGTAAAACGTTAAAAAATCCGTAAATATAACTGTTTTGACTTCAAATAATTTAAAAAATTATATTTAAACTCCTTATAATTTAGATTATTTATCTTACACCTTCTAATTCTATTTGATTTTTAAAATTTAGCGTGTAATTAGTGATTTCGACCTTAAAAACAAGGGTAAAAAATAATTATCTTAAATATAAATAGACCACACATACTAAATAATTAGGCAGGAGCAACTTAAGGTGAATTATAAATGGTCCAGTCCATTAATTAAATTCTTATGGCTTGATTGGTAAGTGTTAAGAGAGTTGCTTGGAAATTGAATTGGGCCCTACCTGTAAAAGAACAGTAGATTTCAAAAAATTATAAAATTAAGCAGAAAATGGTAGAAAATAATTTTTTTAATTGATTTGTCGAAGAATGGTTTATATTTTCCTGGAATTCCTAATTAACGAATCAAATAATCCTCGAATTATTCTTTAAAAAATGTCAATTCAGGTTTGGAACTTGATGTCCAATAAACCTGAAAAGTCTTCTCTCTGGAGAATATTGTGCATGATTTTGAAAACTTGATCTATCAGTGTCTTCCAGTAGAAAAAAATGAATGTCACATTCTTTTCATTAGTGACTTCTATTTATAAAAGAGGAAAAGAAAGTTACAATATAATTGAATTTTTCACAATTATTATTTATTTTATTTATTTTTAAGAGATCACAATTAAGAAAACATGATAAAACATATATATCATTTTCTTTTTTATTTTCTAGCTTAACCAAAAATTTAAAATAACTTTAAAATCTTTTACTATATTTACATTCTTACAATTTTCTAAGCTTATATAGCATTAATCTACTTACACATTTAGTGTGGATTAGTGTCCTAGGAGTATTTTTCGTTTGTAGTCTATATCAAGAAACTTCTTAGAATCTCTGAGCAATCCCAAGTCAAGTCTTCTCATATATTAATGTGTGGTTGATATCAAGTCATGGTCTTTGCAAAATATTCACTTTTATATCTAATCAAGTACAAATTGAGTTATTTTTTTTTTTGAGAAACATATATTCATTTTCTTGTTATTTTTCTAACTAACCAAAAATTTAAGTATTTTTGTTTTGATAACAGATATTCATTTTCTTCTTATTTTTCTAACTTAACCAAAAGATTAAGATAAATTTTAAATGTTTACTTTATTTTATCTTCTTACAATTTTTCAAGCGTATAAAAACATTAATTTATATGATCATTTAGTGCAGATTAATCATCATCACGGAATTATTTTCTTCTTTATAGTCGTATGCCAAAAATTCTTAGAAAATCACTTGATCAATACTAAGTCAATTCTTCTCATATAATTAATGCATGGTCATGTCATGTTCTTTTGTATAATATTCACTTTTATACTTAATCAAGTTCAAATGTAATTTTTCTTTAAAAAAAAATTCAGTTTTATCTTATTTTCTTACTTAACTAACAATTAAAATAAATTATTTTTTTATTTACCTTCTTACAATTTTCTAATTATATACAGTATTAATTTATATGAATTATTTAGTACATATTAGCCGTCGCTAAATTATTTTCTTCTTTATAGTCCTATTCAAGAAAGTTTGAGAAATCTCTTTAATCAATCTCCAAGTCAAGTCTCCTGATATAATTAATTCATGGTTCATATTTTCTTCTGCACAATATTTATTGCATGTTAGTGTCAATTAAATTGACATGGACTAGTGACTACAATATCTCAGTTGGTGGAGATTTGCAATTATGTTTCAAGCTATGCGTAACCAAAATTGAGGAATTCGATATTCCTTCACGGTGGTTCAAAATGTGTTAATATTTTGTATAGTAAAAAAGATATAAAGTTCATATAACCGGGTCGTATGTCTCAGATAATCAGGATAATGTGTTGTTAGTATTATAATTTCAGTGGCTACAATAGATTGTTCTCCAATTAGAGACCAAATAGTTTGACAGTGACATGGAATCAATTTGTTTGTAATACCAATAACTGATTTTTTCAATTCAGTTACTCCACAATAGAAATTATTTTTGCATGTTGCTTTTTACTCACTACTAGGTGCGAAAAAGTAAGCCAGCGAGCCTAATTTTAATAGAAGTTAGGCTCAACTCGTCAAATATTGGTGAGGCTTGAGCCAAGCTCACACTTGTTAGGATGTAAAAAATTTGAGCTTGGTTTTGACTTAGTAAAAAATGTTATTATCTTAGGATTGACTCATTAAAGTTCATTATATTAATATTCAAAATATTAGACACGTTATATAAGGGTGAGCCTATTTACCGCTCAACAAACAGCCTCTTACACTTCACCATGATTTTTCTTTAAATAAAATTACAAACTCTCCTTATTTGACTAGCTATGTTTGTGTCAAATTTAAAATAACCTAATGTTCTCCATATATGAAACATTTGTAAATTGGAACAAACACACTTCAGCCTACAAAAGAATAGAAAAATAACTTTTAAAGATTAGAATAATTTTATTTATATTTATATTTTTAAAAATCGTATAAAAATAAATTATTCTATTGTTAGGGGTCAGCTTATTTGTACTTCACAAAAATAAATATAAATAAAAATAAAATTTATTTTATTCTATTAAATATTTTTTCTTACATGAAACTTGCAAATATGAAAATAATTGTAAATTTAAATTTTTACCGTGTTTGCCCCCTTAACTTTTCTCACCATTCATCTAAAAAAAGAAAGTAAAAATAAAACTATCAAAAAATATTTAACTAAAAAATCAACAAATTGAAAAAATTAGCATTTAAGTATACAGGCAAATTCATCAAATAGTGTATATACATATTTTTCTTTTGAAAACTTAATTTGAATTTTTTATAATAACAAATAATTTTTAAAAAATTAAAAATTAGAAATTTTTATCATAGTAAAGTAATCTATATTACATACGTGAATTTTTTCTAAAAATTTAGATTGTAATTAGCTACCCACTACTTATCAAAATATCTAAGACAAATTAGTAAGTTATTTCTATATATATATATATTTAAAAAATAATTTCTATTACAAAATAAAGATATTTCTGATATAACGGTTTTTATGACGTTATAAATATACAAATATATATGAAAAGATGAAAAATTATGTAATTCTAATTAATAAAAAATAAAGTAGAGTGCAAGAGTTTATTTGTGAAGTACAATTTAATAAGCTAACTCTAAAATACAGTAATTTATTTTTATATGATTTCATAAATATAAATATAAATAAAATTTATTTTAATCTCTAAAATTAATTTTTCTATTCTCTTGTAGGCTTAACATGTTTGTTCAAATTGTAAAATGTTTTCTTAATTATCGAAGACAATTATGTCATTTTAAATTAGTCACAAAAATAGTAAGTCAAATAAGGATTATTTTGTAATTTTATTTAATGAAAAAGTAAAATTCAGTGGAAGAGATTATTTATAAAGTGCAAATAGCTTACCGTTTTATCTAATAGTATTGTTATGTCCACTATTTTAAAACTTAGGGGTATAAGTAATTTTGACCTTAAAAACGGGTGTTAAAAAATAATTATCCCAAATATAAATAGACCATGCACACAGACTAAATGATTAGCCAAGATCAACTTAAGGTGAGTTATAACTGGTCCACTCCAATTAATTAAATTTTTATGAGTTTGACTGGTAGGAGCTAAGAGAGTTGTTTGAAAATCAAATTGGGCTATGCCTATAAAAGAACAGTGGATGTCAAAAAAAAACAACAAAATTATGCAAAAAATGGTAGAAAATATTTTTTTTATTGATTTGTAGAAGAATGGTTTATAATTTTTGAAATTCCTAATCAAACAATCCTCGAATTTTTCCATTTAGAATGTCAATTTGGGGTTTGGAACTTGATGTCCAATAAACTTGCAAAGCCTCTTCTCTCTCGAACAAAGATTACATGGTTTTTGAAAACTTGATTTATTAGTATAGATTACATGGTTTTGAAAACTTGATTTATTAGTATCTTCTTGTAGAAAAAAAGCAATATCACATTCTTTTCATCGGTGACCTCTATTTATAAAAGAGGGAAAACAAGTTACAATATAATTGAATTTTCCAAATTATTATTTATTTTTAGGAGATCAAAATTAAGAAAACATGATAAAAGAAATATTCATTTTTTTTTTATTTTTCTAACTTGACCAAAAATTTAAAGTTATATTTTACCTTCTTACTATCTTCTAAGCATATATATGGCATTAAAACTACGTGGACCATTTAGTGTAAATTATTGTCACTGAATTATTTTATTCTTTATAATCTATGTCAAAAAGCTTCTTAGAAATATCAATCTCCAGTCAAGTCTTCTCATATAGTTAATGCGTTCTTGATACCAACTCATGATTTCTACACAATATTCACTTTTATACTTAATCAAATACAAAATAAGTTATTTTCTTTTCTTTTTGACAAATATATATTCATTTGCTTCAATTTCTCTAAAATAAACTAAAAATTTTACCTCCTTACAATTTTCCAAGCATATATAACATTAACCTATATGGACCATTCAGTGTGGATTAGTCATCACCGAATACTTTTCTTCATTATTGACTTTTTAAAAGTGTGTTAGAATGCAATTTGGCCTCAATTTGCTTTCATTATATAAAGGGAGTCTTGTTTTAAGATTTTTGGTTGGTAGAAAACATTAAAAAGATCATAGTGCATCAAGATTTGTGTTTTCTATCACATTTTAGTCAACAAGATTCATCTACTTCATGCTTTTATTATTTTAGGCGGAATTCAGATTGTGGCTGTGGATTTTGACGTTGTTGTATAGATAATTGTTGTCACGAATTTAGGTGTATTGGATCTTCAAAAAATTGAAGATTATGTAATTCAAGCAAGGGTTTGACTGACAGATTCACGAATTCATGCTTAGTATAGGGGTTGGATCTTTGTACCATACTTGGTTTACAGCGGAAGTTTGAGAATTTATTTTTTTCGTTAATATTTAGTCTAATCTAGTTATTTAGTCAATCTAAATATTCAAGAGGCTTTTTAAGAAAATATCTCTCAAACTATCCTTTTTTTTTATTTTGTTCTTAAACTATCAAACACACTTATTACATCCTCCAACTATCTATTCCCTTCTATTTGATCTAAATACAAACTTTATCCATCAAAGTTAATGGAAAAATTACCATGTGCAGATCATGTGACTTTTTTCAACGCACTCCAAGGGCATAATTGTCAATTCATATCTATTTCTCCTATTTGGTGCCAAAAAGTGTATGTTTTTAAATATAATTATTAAAAATATATTTTTATTAAATATATTTTATGAATTTATTTTAAAATTTAAATATATGTTTTAGATAGAATCCTTTACTATAAAATATATTTTTATGAATTTAAAATTATAATTTAATTTTATACTCTTAAATATATATCTTTTTTATTTCAATCTATTTAAATTATACCATTAACTAATTTATTTAGATAAATATCATAAAAAAAGATAGTTAAACTATTACACGATAATCATATATATTAGTTAATGTTATAATCGTATAATTTAACTTTTTGTATTATCTATATAATAAGTAACTTAAGAATTTGAATTTGGGATATTCTTAATCATGGAATTTATTAAATGGCTAGTACTACTTATTTTCTATCCACTTAGCTTGTTTTTCAGTCACTTTACAGGAAAACACTCTCTTTACACTTTTCATATACTTTTAATACTTTTTTTTATAGAAATTTTTAAATTAACATTTTTAAAAATTTGATAATATCTCTATAATAAGAAAACTCAAGAAATTGAATTTGAATATTTTCAATTATTGGATTTGTTCAATTGTCATGATTACTTTGTTTCATTCTATGCAATTTGGTTGTCTTTTCTGTCATTTCATGTGAAACACGCTCTCTTGCTCTTTACAAATTTTTTGATTATTTTTTATAAAATTTTTTAAATTAATAATTTTAAAATGTGATAATATTTGTTAAAAAAAAAACCAAGAAAGATACGAGAGAATAGGAGACAAAATAGAAAAAAAATATTTAAAATTTTAATTATTTTGATATTTTTTGTTAAATTTTAATAGAAAATGTTCAGTGTTAATATCTCCCAATTAACATCTCTTATGGGATTTGATTTCAGCATCCCGCCATTTTCCAGCCTAGTCTCAATCAAGTGCGACTTCTTACAATTGAGACAAACTGACCGGCACCATCTTCCAACCTAGTCTCAATCAAGTGCGACTTCTTACAATTGAGACAAACTGACCGGCACCATCTTCCAACCTAGTCTCAATCAAGCGCGACTTCTTAATTTCCACAATAGAAATTGACAAACAATACCAACCAGACACCTCTTATGCATGCGCGCCTATTTAAACCCACACCTCTGAGTCGTTAGAATGCCAGAGAACCTGCATTGAGTTGCAAAATATTTATGCGTAGGTCGGTGATAAATATGGGGGATACTACTACTCTCTGGCTTCGGGCGATGGTGATTTTGGTTTTGGTACTGGCGAAAGGACATTTGTGTTGCTTTGGGTGCTTGGAACAAGAGAGGATTGCTCTCTTACAGCTGAAAGTCAACTTCATTCCCCAAACTGACAATTTTTTCCCCATCTTACAATTGGGGCGAGACAACTGCCGACTGTTGTGAATGGTATGGGGTTGAGTGCAACCCCACCACTGGGCGTGTCACTACACTCTCCCTTAACGGGACAATGCCCTATCATGGTTCAGGACCTTCGTATCTCTTCAATGCCTCTGTGTTCCTTCCCTTTGAAGGCCTCAAGAATCTTTTCTTACCAGGAAATTACTTGGCCGGTTGGGTTGAAGATGAAGGTAATTAATTTCTGCCTGTGTTCCTTTCCTTTTCTTATTTTTTTTTTTATTTTTATTTCATGTGATTGATACTGAACTACTCAAATTCTTGTACAGGTTTTGAAAGACTCGAGAGGTTAAGTAATCTGGAATTACTTGATTTGAGCAATAATAAATTTAATAACAGCGTGCTGTCATCCGTTGATGGGCTCTCATCCCTGAAATTTCTTTATCTAGGATGGAATCACTTCACTCATTCAAACGGTAAGTCCCCAAATTATTCTGCGAGCCTATTTAGGATATTCGCATCTTTTCAATGCTTCTATGTTTCCTTTGAAGACCTCAAGAATCTTTTCTTATCGGAAAATTATTTGGCTGGTTGGGTTGAAAATGAAGGTAATCTTCTTTTTTTTATTTTTATTTCATGCGATTGATACAGAATTATTCAAATTCTTGTACAGGTTTTGAAAGACTCTCGAGGTTAAGCAATCTGGAATTACTTGATTTGAGTAATAATCAACTTAATAATAGCGTGCTGTCATGCCTTGGTGGGCTTTTGTCCTTGAAATTTCTTTATCTACAAGAGAATTGCTTCACTCATTTCAACCGTAAGTCCCTATCTTATTTGCAAGTCTATCCGATTGGATATTATTTTTTTTATTGGTTTTGTTTCGTTGAGCTTTGCTTTGCAGAACTAGATGGCTTTATTAGTTTGAAGGAGCTGGATTTAAGTGATAATCAAATAGAAAACTTTGAACCCATCCCGCAAGGTAATTTAATGAAAATATATATGTACATACACATATGTTCATACCAAGGCATGATTTCTTTTCAATTGTTTTATATTTTGGTTTCATTTTGTGAGTGTACTTTAATATTCTTTACTAATTGAGACGTAGTTGTTTTAATAAATACAGAGTTGAAAAGATCTCCAGTGCTGAGCAATTTAGAGGTACTCAAATTATCCGTTAATAACTTGAGCAATAGCATCTTTTCATCCCTCGAACAATTTTCAAAACTCAAGCTTTTGGATCTAAGTGACAACCAATTGAAAGGATCGATTCATTTAAGAGGTTAGTTCATATATTTCTTCGATGCTTATGGAATTGACTTAAGCGTTTGGTTGAGTGTTTCTTTTGGTCAATGGCAAGCGCTCTGTTAGATATCCTGTAGTATCTTTATTTTTAATTATTATTATTTATTTTTATTTTTTTTAAGAATGTGAATAACTTGTATAAAAGTTATGAAAAAATAAAAAACTAAATTTTAAAGAAAGAAATATCATATAAGACGAAAAAATCAATAAGAAAAAATTAGCTAGTGGGATACTAGGATGTAATATGACATGTGTGGAGGATGGTTGGGCAGCTTAGGCCCATAGATGTGGTGGTGTTTCCCTAGTTGGTGGGGATTGGATATGATGTAGGACACTTTGAGCTAGAGTTTTAAGAATATTGAAAAGTAAAATAAAATGCGAAATCAAGAATTAACAAAGTTTCTTAATTAATTTTTGAAATCAGTGGATAGACAAAATTGATTTTTGAAAAATATTGAGTTTTCTTTTTCTTTTTAATTCCATAGTTGTTAGGATTACCTTTTTATTTACAATTTCTTAATTCACTAGGATTCTTATTTTATTTATATTTTTTATATACATAATATTTTTCTATTTCAGAATAAATTGGGCTGTAAACCTTCTTTGGATGCCATAGCGTCATTAATAAATTTTCTCTTAATTTCAAGAACTTTTGTGTTCTATGTTCTTGTGATTGAAAAAAAATAGTCTCTAACGAAACTCTACATACTTAGAATACCATCTAGCCTTGATATTTAAGCGTCAAGAACGTAAGGGTTGTGCAGATTTGACTTGGGACATGAACAAACTTTAAAAAAATAATTATATAAAAGACAGAAAAAAAATTATATTTTGGTACATTGCATTTATATTTTGTTACAAGTGCTAACCTTCTTAATTCAAATTAGGTCTGAGAAACCTGGAGGAATTGGATATAAGTTATAATAAAGTTAACAGTCTAACAAGATCTCCAGGTATTTGGAGTCTTCATTCTATTTGTTATCTCACCTTAACGCATGCAATATATAAATTGAAAGTAAATTTCTTTTCATCTCTTCTCTATCTTTCCGCACATAGGAAGAGAAAATTCGAGCAAGCTCAAAATTCTATCGCTAAATGAAATAAGTGGTCCTCGACTCAACGCAAGCAAATTGTTGTCTTCTTTGGGGCATTCTCATCCTTAAGATGCTATCTATGCAAGATATGATTTCGTAGGAATCATTACTACTCAAGGTCAGTTCATCTTTGTCAATTAATTGTTATTGCAAGGAAAATAATTGTTCAAATATAGCACCAATTTCAAAGTATTCAACTAACATTTTCTTCATTCTCTACGGTCAATAATTCACAGCGCTGAGGAATATTAGTAACATGGAAGACTTAATCTTGGATTACTCCTCCTTCGACAATAATTTTGTTCAGAGTTTAGGTGTAATGACCTCTCTCAAGGTCTTATCTCTATGCAATTGTAGTCTAAATGGCTCTATAGATATTGAAGGTAACAATATAATTTTGCACCTAATATATTATGTAAATTTTGTTCATTCCTTGATTAGATTTTTAGTCCTTCTACATAAATCCTTTTGCTTCGATGTTATACTCTAGATTACGCATTGAATTAAGAGAAGCATGACATGAATAATTTCTTTTACAGGTTTGTTTGTACTCAAGAACCTTGAAGTGCTTGACCTCAGTCGTAACAAATTGGAGGGAAAAATTCCTAGGTGGTTGGAAAATTTGACTTCTATTGCAGCAATTGATCTCTCGTACAATGAATTCACTGGGAATATTGCCTTGTCTCCCCTTATGAGTCTCACATCCCTTAAATATTTTGCACTATCTAGCAACCACTTCCAAGTGCCGCTTTCAATATTTAGAACACTTCGCTAACCATTCAAAGCTTGAGGCCATTATGATTGATAACAACGAATGCGCAATGGATACTCAGTTGTCTAATTGGATTCCAACTTTTCAACTAAAGATCTTTGTTTTAACAATTGTATGCTGTTGTCGAACATCTTCCTAGCTTCATTACTACCAATATGATCTGAGGTTTCTTGATCTCTCCTACAACAATTTTATTGGAACATTCCCATCTTGGTTGCTAAGGAACAATACAAGACTGAAAACTCTTTACTTGAGAAATAACAATCTTACGGGCCCCTTCATCTTGCCATCCTATCCCAATCCAAATATTTCGGATATAGATATCTCTGCCAATTACATACAAGACCAAGTTCCAGCAAATATGAGTTCAATCTTTCCGAATTTGTTGCTATTAAACATGTCCAGAAATTTGTTTTATGGTAATATTATTTTTGTTTCAACAATATGAAACGCTTATTTGCTTTAGACTTGTCCGACAACACTTTGTCAGGAATTATACCAGCGCAACTGGCTATAGGCTGCCCATTATTGGCGATTTTGTACTTAAAAAGTAACAACTTCACAGGAGAAGTTCCTAATACTTGTCCACCACGTACTTGAATACACTGGATTTTAGCCATAACCATTTATCAGGAAAGCTTCCTAGCTGAAAGGGAATAATATAGAAGTATCCATAAGGTGGCATTATAATGTCCCATAATCATATTCAAGGTCCCATTCCAAGAGAATTTTGCAAACTTGACCAGCTTGAGTTCTTAGACCTTTCAGGGAACAATTTATCCGGCTCTATACCATCTTGCTTCAACCCTCGATATATTGAACATGTTCATCTACATAAGAATAGGCTACAGGTCCGTTGACACATGCATTTTACAACAGTTCTTCTTTAGTGACATTAGATTTGAGAGATAACTACTTTTCAGGCAAAATCTCAAACTGGATTGGTGACCTTTCTAATTTAGGTGTTCTTCTGTTGAAAGCTAATCATTTGTAGGCAAAATTCCCATTCAACTTTGCAAGTTGAGGAAATTAAGTATATTGGACCTTTCTCAAAATTCTTTTCTGGTCCAATACCACTTTGCTTGAGTGCTTCTACATTCAACGGTAGCTTATCTGCTATCAATTATGGGTATGCTAGCCACCATCAGGAATATATCATACAAAACTATGTAAGTTCAAGAGAGCTTCAAAGAATTTGGGGAGAGAGAATGACTAGTAACTATGGTTATAAATATATCGATACAGAGAAGAGGTAGATTTCACAACAAAAAGGGAATCTTACTCTTACAAGGGCAACATCCTCGATTTTATGTCAGGAATTGATCTCTCTTGCAACCAGTTAACAGGTGAAATCCCACCTGGAATTGGGATTTTAAGTGACATTCATGCACTAAACTTATCCTACAACAGTCTAACTGGATCAATCCCGGCAACATTCTCAAACTTAAGTCAGCTGGAGAGCTTGGACCTTTCTCACAACAACTTGAATGGGAGCATCTCACCTCAACTCATTGAATTATATTTTTTGGAATTTTTTCCGTGGCACACAACAACCTGTCGGGTAGAACGCCAGAGAGAAAAGCTCAATTTGGTACCTTTGACGAAAGCAGCTACGAAGGGAATTCCCTTCTCTGTGGAACCTCCTCTACCTAATAATTGTGCTGGAATTAATACGAACTCATCAACAATGCCAGATGGGCCATCGGAGGGTGAGGGACAAAGTGGAGAAGATACCAGTGTCATCGACATGGATGTTTTCTATGTGAGTTTTGTTGTGTCTTATGTAATTGTGTTGCTAAGTGTTGTCTTAATTTTGTACATAAATCCACACTTGCGGCGGGCATGGTTCTATCTCGTTGAGATGTGGGCCACAACAAGCTACTATTTTGTAGTTGACCATCTGCCCAAGCTGCCCAATTTTTGAAATAGGAGATGTTAAAGTGTTTTCCATAGTTCTTGTCATTGTATTTTATAAGTCTTTAGGTATTTGTCTATGTACTTTTTCATTGTGTTTCTAGGCACAAAGAAGCTTGTGAGCTTTGGATGTAATAAATTTTAATTCATGTCAATTTACATCGTTGTAGTCAAAATTATATTAGACTATTTTTTTTCTCCCCAAATCTAAATTCTGTAATTTCATTTGCAAATGAGATAGTTTTGCCCATAATGCTAGTAATGCAAAGTTCAAATTAATGCTACTTAATCATTCAGTATTACATATATAATCTCTCTCTCTCTCTCTCTCTCTCTCTATATATATATATAAGATAGTAACATTAATAGGCTCAGTTGATATATACTAACGAATATTGCATCAAATTACTTTGTCACAAAGCTAACTGTGCCTTTCTTTAGCTAAATTGACGATACATAGTGAAACAATTAGCTTCTGATCTCTCGACCGAGGGTATCAATTAAGAAAGCAAACAACAAGAAAAATGGAAGTAACTATTGAGAGGATTGGGAAAGGATTCAGTACTACTAAGGAATTTGCCCTGCTGCGAGTGTTGGGTTCTCGCCGAAGAACATCCGAGCCACCCTGAACTACTCTCTTCATGTGAATGAATTCATCCACTGTTTTGTAATTATTTATTCGGGGATCTTCACCCTCTCAATCCGATTTATCACTAATCGTATTATTTATGTCTGCAACCCATCAAAAATTAAAGTAAGTAAATAGGTCTCACCACCAAATACTACGAAATCAGTAATTCTTTCACGAGGAGGACAAAATTGTTTATTAATGGTATATTTAGAGGGTAAAATTTAGTCAAAAATCTTCAATTTCTTATTAATTTTTTTCAATTTTCTCCATACAAAAATCTCTAATTTTTTCAAAGTTTATCTAATTTTTACCACAAATCTTCAACTTTTACCAACTTTATCTAATTGTTTCCACTTTTATTTAATTTTTCATACTTTCGAAAAAAACACCAAATACCCAAAAATTCATAATTTATCTACTTCTCTTTTTTCTTTTTGGTGAAAAAATTTAGCATTCTAAACATGTTATAAATGAATAGAAAAGATATATAATTTAAACAGCTAATCTAAATATATACAAAAATAATTCAATAAAGTAAATTTATATACTAATGGCATTTTTATAATTTTAGAAGGTCATAACCCCATTGTTACCGTATTACTTTGTCTCTGCTCACCACCTATCCATTCATGAAGATTTCACCTCGTCATGATTTTATTGATTGTGATCCAATATTAGATTTTTTAATACAAAGCGATGGAGAAAACATTAAAAAAACAATTGAAAAGGAAATAATGATATAATATTTTCGTTAAAAGATGAAAATTATAATCTAACTATTATATTTATAGAAATTTGATAATTAGAAAGTAAAATTCTTTTTTATTAGAAAAAGTTATGTCAAAATTATGCCGCGTAGATATTTTTATAATAAAAATATCCGAATGGTAGAAGAAGAAGAGGTAGAGAGGAAATAAACAGAAGCATGCAATAAAGGTGGGACTACCGTTTTGAGAGAGAGAGAGAGAGAGTAATAAATAATAAAAGGCTCTAGAAAAGTAAAGGATGAGATTTTGTTTGTTTGTTTGTTTGTTCGTTTCTTTTAGTTTTGTCTATTTTCGAGATTTGGTTACCCAAAATGTCCTCTCTTCCGTAACCAACAAATAAGCGTTTGTTTTTTTTTATCTTCAACGTTGGAATTGATGACTAGAAACTACCATTTAGGTGGATTTTATTTAATTCCATCGGTAATAAGGGTTGGTTTGGAAGGAAAATAATTGATTTATTTTTAGTTAGTTATCAATTATTTTTATGTTTGGAAAAGGAGAAAAAGTGATTGTCATTTAAAAATGATGCTGTTCTGGTGGATGAAAAAAATTCAATTAGAAAAGTCAAAGTAATTCAGTTCCTATTAATTCCATTAGAAGGAAAAAAAAAAGACATATATCAAAGAATTTTAATGAACACATACCGAAAGTGCTTTCACAAGCATAATATCGGAAATCCTTGGCACATAAAATTAAGAAGAAGCATGCAAGTAGTTGTTTCTTCATGTTTTGAGAGATCAAACTAGGCTAGACACGCACCTTCTGGTTGCTCTGCTCTCAGCTGCACTAGTAATTAGGTCATATATATATATATATATATATATATATATGTACATATATATATATATATATGTATGTATGTATAAGGATTCCTTCCCATAAATAAAGAAACTCGCGGCACGTGAAAACTAATGTGCGTGTTACCGAAAGGGAAAAAGAATAGGCAGCAAAAAGCCAAGATGAGTGACAAACACATGCAAAAGCGGGCAAAAAGAAAAAAGGTTTTTGCAGTCAACGAAATCAACTACAGTGCTTTAAAGATAAAAAGTTATAAGGTAAAAGGGCAAAAATCAAAATATAAAAATGAAGTAACTGTTAAATGGAGATTAGATTTGCATTGGAATATTTGTACCGTCGGGCTAAAAATCTAGATAAGTTAACCATCCAATTTTTAGGTACTTAGCATGGTTAATTAATTTGTCCGAGAATTGATTAAGTTATGAATTACTAATATATCAAAATGTGTGATCATGTGATATGTATTAAGTGCATATATTATTCGAAGATTTCAAAATATGAGTAGGATATTTTATGTAATATGTCTGATTATTTTATTACTTTTTAATATATGATTAAAACAAATTTAAAAACTTCTATGTCGTATTTAATTTGTATATTAAATAATTGAATTACTTAATTTGATTATTCATGTTATATTTATAAATATATGGATCATAAAATTATATTAATTATATTATTTTTATATATTTGACATGTCCATATCAATATAAATATATATATATTTTAAGTTATCGTATCCTTATTTGTACTTTATTATGTTTATAATTCATATCTATATCCATATTTTATAAATAGTAAGTTAATTACGTGAGAGAAAATTTAATTATACTAGAAAAAAAAATAATTAGTTGAACATATATTCTTCGCAAATTTTTTAGCTTAAGTTGATGCAATAGTGAGATTTTTATTGTAATAAAAGAACTCTTAATGAATTATTTTTTTCTTTTAAATTAAAAAGTGGTAGGGCTATGAATTTTAAAGATCTGCAAGTAAGCCACTTAACCCGTCAATGGTTAACGAGTTTAGAGGTGTCATATAAGTCTAATCTGACTTGTTAAAAATTTTACATGGGTATTTGGGTATTTTTCAAATGGGTTGAACAGGCAACCTATTTAATTGTCAAAATTAGAAAACAATTAAATACAAAACAAGTATTTTAAGATTGAATGATAAAAAAAATATTTATATGCATGTACACTTTTTCATATTAAATAAAATTTAAATAACAAAATATTGAATCGGCATTTGATTGAACCCACCAATCCAAAACTTCTTGTTGCACACCCCTAATGAAATTAGCAGATACTCTAATATATTTTTATAAAAAGTAATGGTAATATGGTATTTGAAAATTTTCAAGTTGCTAGTTCAATAACTCGTGTGAATTTTTTTTTTTTTTGGCTCTTTTATTATTTTTTCTGTAAATATGAATAAAATATCTAAAATAAAAAATAATATAAAACATAAAAAATTTTAAAGAAAAAAATTAATAATGGTATATCTTGGTGAGAGAAAAAAAAAAGACTCTCAAAGATAATGAATTAGATTTTGGGTCTCAGCTTTCCATCCAATGATAAGTTTTTTCTCATCAAATCTATTATATATTTTTGAATTATGGAGACAATTAATTCTTTTGACAATTAACTCAAAAAAAATAAAAAATAAAAAAAAGCAAAAATAAAAACGACCCAACAGAACAAAACAAAATTACGTAGAAAACCATTCTCAAATTGAAAAAAAATAATAATAAATAAATAAACAAACAAAATTTCTGATACTTAATACAATCCAATCCATGATACTACTTGATACTTGATACAATCAAATCCATCACTTTTGCTCGTTGATATTGCCCATTTCGCGCCGTCAAATTCCACAATAAAGCTAAAAGCAAATGATTCTTGAGAAAGAGGGTTTCACAGCTCCTAGCTACTGTTATAAGTAGAAATAAATCTCATAGTCCACATGCAGAGGCTTTTTCTGAGGAATAGTAGACCGTAGTAGGAGAATTTCTCCCACAAACACACGAAGACTCTGTAATACATTATTGGTTTGGGAACAGACAAAGACTCTCCAATACCATTAGATTTGGTTTGAGAACAGAGAAATCAATATTTTTCTTTTTAATTTCTATTCATTTTATATGATTTTCGTCACTAATTTTTTCTTTTCGGATAATTTTAGACATGTTTTTCACGTTTATAAAAAAAATAATACAAAGAAAAATGCTTCTTGAGAATTAAAGAGTAAAACTATTGATGCTCCATTAATAACTTCACTCCCTCCAATTCTTTTGACAAAGAAAGTTATTGATAGATAAAAAGTCTGTAAATGGAGGTATCGATGGAGCCGCAACAGCGTAACCCATAATTAAAAAAAAAAATTAACTTTTATCTCGTGTGAAATTTTCACTCTTTTTTTGGTTATTTTTTTTCCATAAATGTGAATAACATATTTGAAATAAAAAAAATATAAAACATTAAAAATTTATAAAGAAAAAAAAATTGATTTTTGTGATTCCCAAACTAAACCTAAAACAGGAAGAAACCAAACAAAAGGAAGTAGCCAATAAGGGAGCACACTTGGAGCGAAGATACATTGGCGTGAGTTGCTGCGCCGGGAATGGGGATAGGGATGATTATCCTCCACTTGTTCTGGACTCTTATTTTCCGACAATGGGAACAAGAAGAGGAATTGCTGGTATCTCCTGATGCTTCTTTCTGTTTCACGGGGAGGGCCGGGAACTTATCGAGTGGTACGAGAGCACCTTGATGAGCTGAAGTACTCCGAATGGATAGGGACAGTACTAAGAGGAGAACTAGGAATGAAACGGACGACAGTAGACACCTGATTTGGTCATGTCTCTCTGAGCAAACAAATTTTCAGAACTATTCATTTTCAGAACTATTCAATACCAAGTGGGTGGACTTGTAATATATATATTACGATCATATTCAATACCAAGGGGACTTTATAAGATATGATATATATAATATATATATATATCTGTACGATGATAATGTTAGTGGAGGTTGGGTGGGGATAGAAAATGATGCCTAAAGCTTTGACGTCTCAAATGTCGTGACTGCTACTAATAAAAACTTCCTGTATTAAAACACAAATAATAATATAATAATAAATAAATAAATAAATAACTTGGTACCTTTTAGTTATGGAGAAAATTTGACAAATGTGCATTCCACGTGGGGCACCGAACACACAATTTTTCTTCTTTAAAAATGAAGGTATCAAATATATATATATATATAGTAATAATTTTCTTCTGCACTTCTTTCACAATTGCCACGTGTCCGCTAAGTGGCAAAATTATTTTTAGATGTCTATCACTGGATTAAAGGTCATTTGAAGTTTCAAAATTTTGAGATAAAATATAGTTTGGTACTTTTACGTTTAGAGTGTAAATCACAAATTATAAAAAATAGATAGGATATGGATAGTTTTATTCGAACACATTTGAATATACACTTATTGACTTTTTTTTATCAAAATATTTTGAAATTTGTAAGAATGTTATTTGAATTTATAGAAATATTATTGGAATTAGTAAAAATTTATTAATTGGGATTTATAGAAATATATAAATTTTAAAAATTTAAAGAGATTCACGTAATTCGAGATAAAAAAATTTTACAGAAAAATATAAAAACTTATAGAGATTTTTAAAAATTTTTCGACGTTTTTTTAAACTTCAAACAAGCCCAAGTGTCTTCCTCTCCAACCCTTGGATGAGTAGCTCTTCAAAGAAGGGGAGGTAACATTGAAACCAATGTCAGTTTAAAGTTGAGAGCCGCTGAATTAAAAATCAAATAGTTGCAACCTCAACTTCCTGAGCTAACATCAATCTTGCGGCTAGGAAGGGATACCTCTTGAATTTTGTTAGTATTTCGTCAGTCCCTTAGTCTCTTTTCTCATGGTATTAAAACTCAGCGTTATGTAATGGTATCGCCCGTTACGTAACGGAATCGGCAAGTGTCGAAACCGTTACACCCACATTACATAGTGTAGAGCGGTAATCACACCGTAACGGCCCATTACGGTGGCATAACAGCTGTTACAAAGGCGTTATGCGGCATTACAACTCTGTTAAAAGTAAAAATGGTGATACAAATTGAAGAATCTCACAAAAACAGAAAGAACATGCTTGTTTCAAAATATACAAAAAAAAATCTTAATTTTTCAACAAATTTTTGAACCAAAATCTGAAAATAAAGCCCTCATTTTTCAACAAAACTGTAAACCAAAGCTAGAATGATGAAGAAACATCTGATTTAAAAATCAAAAATCGTGAAAGAAATAGTTCCAGATTGAGATTAAGCAAACAACTTCCCTCATTCATCGTTTTCCGGCTGCAGCTTTCAATATCGGATCTTATTCTTTCTTCTTCAGATTTTTCTTCCCCGTTCCATGGATTATTATTACAAATTTTGAACGGAAAAATCGAATAAAAAAATTAAAAAGCAAAGCGACTGAAAGTCTAAAACAGAGAGAAGAGTCTAGAGAAGAAGAATGTAGAAGGCGGTGCAAGAGTGAAGAATGAGAGTGCTGTTAATTAAGGCAGTAGGTGGATGGGTTTCTTGGTAGTAGTGTGCATTGATTGCTGGCACTTACTTCCAAGAAGTAGTAAATATAATGTTTTTAATATATAATATTAATATATAAATATAATATTATATTTTAGTTAAGTATATTATATTATTTTTAATTATAATTAAATATAATAATTAAAATTTTGCATTAAGTTATATTTCGTAATTTATATAATTATTAAAAATTATTAAAGGGAGTACTACATGAATGAAGTAACATTTTACCCATATTTATAGGTTTTAATTGTTAAAATATCAAAAATTACTTAATTTGAGTAAATTGTGAACATGGAAAAAATTCACACTTCTGATTTTCGTTTCCGTTACACGACATTTGTTACATGCCGTTTCCGTGTTATCATTACGACACCCGTTATGCTATTTAAAACTATAAAGTTGCCGCTGCCATTTTGTAATCTTGTCATGATGCGGTTTTTCATAGTGTACATTACATATGTCCTTCCTTCAAATAATACGAAAATCCTCCTCAAAGTTCTCCTGGTCATCTTATACTCTCACGTAGCTGCCTTTTATCCTTTCGTTCTCCAACAATAAGAACTTTTTTATACACAAGGTCAAAACTTTTATAATATTTTTTTCAGGACATGGGTTTATCCTTCCATAATACAGCCTGAATGTCTAGCTTACATTTCATGTACACACGCCTTGAGGCATGTTAAAGCCAGGTGGGGCAAAAAAATTGAGTAAGCCAAGACTTGCTATGAATACCCAAAACATAATAATAAAATATCGTTGCCACAGACAAACTAGATCTCATGCTCATAAACCACTCAATAATATAATTTTTTGTCTTCTATTTTGAATGGAATAGAAAAATATGGCTTAATTGGTCAATCTAGTCCACAGGCAAACAATTTATATCTGACCAATGCATTAACCAAGTATTTAAGAAGGTCAATCTACATCATCCGGTCACACTGATAAAATTTTCAGCAGGGCAAGTCAACAAAGTATTAATCTCTCCTTGCTTGGGACAGTATAAGAATTTCTATAACGAGGTTCAACCATCATCTCAAAAAACTGGGTAGATGGTACGACGTACACACAAAATTATATAAATTTTGGCCAATATGCTCTATGCTACAAAAGACAACCTTCCTCTAAAACCATCTCCCCTCCAACAAGGCTCATGGTCCAAATGAAAGCTCCATTGCAATCACTAAGAGATTTTACCAACTGCGTATTATTTGATTAAGTGAACGTCCTGTTGTAGAAATTAATATCAATGTACTGTTGTAGAAATTATTGTCCTAATTCTTAGTGGTTCACTTAAGTTGTTTATCTGCTATAAATATGGACGTAGATAAAATGTAGGCTCTATGTGGGCATTCACTGAGTATCAACCTGCCCACACAAATAACCTAAAAATATGGAATCTTTATCCAAAGGAGGTTTTGTCTTAGAAAGGAATTTCTTGCTTGTGATAGAACATACAAAATATAATGTCTTTTTAAGTGGATTCACACAATGCTGGTGATATTGAGCCATCAATCTGTATGGTGAAGTAGTTACGTTTTTGTCGTCATTAATTGTATGGGATTTGCCTATGCCTCTCTTTGACAACTGGTATATGTTCCCGTTGGAAATGGGAAGATGATGCTGAATATGCTTTTTGTTATTTTCATAGTTATAAAACATTTACCAAATCGATAAATGTTATTTCAAGATCTTTAATGTATTTGTCTATTGACACAAATTAGAATGCTAGGTGAATTGGTGACATGAGTTTTTTGTTGACTTTAGCTAGATGTTTTGAATGTATTATGGAAGATGTGTTTTGTGCGTGGAACATGGGTTGCAGTGTGTGATAATTGTACATAAAATAATTTTTTAGGATAATGTTGATCAAGTCCTCTAGTGTTGATGTTGGCCCTTTTTATATTGCTTTTAGGGCAGCATTTTTATTTAATTTGTAGCTAATTCACTCTAAATTTTCTTCATAGCAGTTTCCCTGTTTATTTTCTCCAGTCAATTTTATTGCACATTTTGTTTCTATTGTAAACAAATGCATGGATATGAGTTTTTGATTCCCTATAGTTTTATTAGTGTAGATCAGAGATTCCTGGTTTGAAGGTCGTGAGTGTGTTCGGTATACTTGGGACCAACTATTACAGCTTAGGGAGGTAATATGTTGCAATTTAAGTTCTTACTAGGCATGTGTTACTAGTTTTGATGGTAATTATCTCTTAATAACGGATTAGAAATAATATGGATTACCATTTGCAAGCTTATTTAACGATGTTGTGATTGGTTATTTACCTAGAACTTTTCAAAAGCAACCTAGATGTGTTTCATTCACCTTCCCAGGGGAGTTGTGGCTACATATGCCTATTTGATGTTGAAGTAATGGAATGTTGTGCTTATGGGTAAATAATACTCTCCCTCTCTTCCCCCCCTTTCCGTCTTACTTCTATAATTAGTTTCATCCACTGAGTTCCACTTCTACTGTCATTTCTAGCTGGTCTTCAGGAGAATTAAACTCATTGTAAATTGTCTTTATACTGTATGTATATTTTATTTCTCTTTATTACCAGTATGTTTCCTAGTGACCTACTGTCTTGAATTGTAAAATATTTCTCCTTTGTTTCTGCCATTAAATCCCTCTTAAGTGTCTTCATTATTCTGTGCCTTGTAGGTTGGTAACATTCCTGAGGCTATCTTGAAAATCAAAAAAAAAGTTGATGCTGAATTTTTTGGTGAAGATCAAAACTAGGGTCGTGGTGAAAGCATTGTAAGTTTCTATCATACTGTGATAATTCCAATCCTTCTCATTTGAATGAGCAAAATCCGACCGAAAAAAAATCAAGAGCAAAATGCATGTGTTGTGCAGATATTAGTATCACATCTTTAGCCTTTGGATGGGTGAAAAGATCCTGTTGGTTAATTGATGTTAATGAACACTAAATGGTTTTATTAGTTAAGGATGTTTTCTCATATGTCATTTGGCCCAAATTTCTTTTTTCATAGTTTTATTGCATGACAATTTTCATTCCCGCAGCCACAAATTCAACCTCGTTATTCTGAGCCAAACAACTGTGGTTGGCATGGTCAGTCTACGCAATTTCTTATCTCTGGAGATGAGAGAATCATTCAGGAGAATACGCTTGACCAGATACAGTAGGAAACAATTCCATATAACCGCCAAGAACAACTCAAATAAGAGTTTCCATATAACCATCTGCTGTGGAGTTTTGGTTTTCCTTTTATTGCAGCTTAGGATGTTTTACATTGTAGTATTGACAACTGTTGGGTGAAAAAAGATTAGGACGTGTGGAGGTTGCCAAACATTCTTAAAATGTGACACGTGGCTCTCTACCGAACACTTTGATCATAGACACGTGGCGCTACACCGAACATTTTTATACGTGATACGTGGCACTTCTCTGAACACTCCCATAGTTGACACGTGGACTCTCAACGGATGTAGCCAATGTTCTCTTAAAGTCATAATCGCAAGAATCGCATGCTGCCACATGGCATGTGCCGAGCATTCTAGAATTTATTTGTTCGGCAAATTTCCTGGCGGCTAATAAATGTTAGGCATGGGACCTACTATATTAATAGGACCATGTAACTATAAATGCCCGTAGTAGTAAATGAACGATATACTTATCAGCGTCATGGAAACTAAATTAGTTATCTCGTTACAAATGACTGACAGATGTGATAGGTAGACAATTCGAAAGCTGAATTCTGGCTATATACCCGCACTTAACCAACAAACGTATTTAATGAGAGGTATAGAGCATTAAATGGGAAGTGAAAGGTTAATAAAGAGCACAGAGAGAAAATCGTAGGAATGCATGATTGCATCTGTATCACAGGTACTATTTTATTCATATTTCTATCTATTTTTGCCAGGGTATAAATATGACGTTGGACTACACGAGGAGGTAAGCTGATTATTACCAACTTATTGCACTCTTTGCTTTTTTTTTTTAAGGGTCTTTCATAAGTCATCTGTTGACTTAAGTATCGAGGGTTTTCTGGCCGGAAACCTCCATTCCGGTCGTAACCTTTCTCTTCTATTTGTTCAGTAGGACGACTAGCGTAATTCTAGTTGGCGTGTTCAGTAGTTCCGCGGTAAAATTTGCTGCCGAACAACAACATCAATTATTTGAAATATTGGAACTATTAGTTTGATGTTTATGCTTGTAATTCTATGCTGGTAAATTGGACTTGTGATTGAGTTCTAAATATAAGGTTTAAAGTCTCGGGGCTCATTCATTATCCATAAAGGACAGGCATATTTCATGCTTTTAAGATAACAAGGTAAGTTTAAGTTTAAGCTCATTAGGCTTGGTTTGGTCCTTGTTTGTAAAGGTCTGGCTGGTTCAGTTCATTTCGGTTAACTGACAAAGGAAGTCTAAGCTCATTAGGCTTGGTTCAGGTCGTTAGGTTAAGTTGGTTCCAGCTTGCCTATTTTGGAACGTGGTTTCAAATATTGAAAAACATCAAAGAATTCTAATTTCATTAAATAATCATAATTATATAAATATTAGATAGTAATTAATTGAGCTCTTAGCATTTTGTGATAGATAGTGTTCAACTTTAGCTCATTCATTAAACTGATTTTTATATTCAATCTCACTAAAAAATTAGCCTAACTAGTCGAGTATGTTTACGAAAAATTTAGTTCATTTATAGTTGTATGTTAAGGTGTCACTTGAAAGTTTAAATTTTTCCAAACGTTGATATTTGTAATTTTTTGTGTGTTTAGCAAAGCAACTAACAATTTTTAGTAACTTTTAGTAATTTTTAACAACTATTAGCAATTTTAACTAACTTTTGGTAACCTTTAAATTGACGAGTTATTATAACTGAACAGAAAAATAGTAAAAATTAGTGATTTACCATATACTCAAAAAGTAAAAATTGGTAGTTTTTTGTTAAAAATTATACCTCGAAACACACCCTAAATATAAAATGTAATATCAATTAGTACTTCAATTTAATTTTTCTCTTTACATATTCGTGTTCCAAATCTAGCAAGAATTAAATGAAATTTGTTTTGTTTTGCTGCACGCAGATCATCTTCTCCTAACCAAACAAACTCACATGTTTCCAAACAAACTCACATGCTTGGACGAGGTGAAAATTGAAATGGAAATAAAAGGAGAGAGGAAAAGATTTGAAAAAGTGCCCTGCAAATACAAGTTCTATGAGTGAAAAAAAAAAAAAAAAAAAAAAAAGAAGAAGAAATGATATAAAAAGAGATGTTCCGAATTCTTATTTACAGAGAAAGAGGGAAGAGAAGATTTAATTAATGAAAATTTTATAATATCATATTTTCCCATTAAATAATGAACAAACAATCAAATAAAAATTACATGCATATTAGAAGATATAATGATAAAATTATAATTTGTATTTTCTTGCCACTCTATTTAATTTTAAATCAAAATAAAGGGAAGAGAAAGTCATTTTTTTCTTCAGAAACTCTTCAAACATTTTTCTTTTTTTTTCTTTTGTTATTGTTAATGGTTTTTATTTTTATTTTTTCTACTAAAGCTCTGTTTGGAGTTCTAAAAATAGGTGAAAAATACTAAATTTTTTAAAATTATTCACTTTTTTATGTTACTGCACGAATTACAAGCTTACAAATTTTATCACTTTTTGTCACTTCAAAAAAATTCCAAACAATATATTAGACTCCATTTGTTTCAAATATTTTCTTTAAAAATTTGTTCTTGTTTGTTTAATTATTTGTTGTTTAATTGAATAATACATTTTTTTAATATAAAAACAAACAGAGGTTATAAGTTTCCAATTAACATAATTGTCAGTTTGTCGTTACTTCGAAATGTTATAGAGTATACATATAGTTAGTGAACTATCAATTCATGCTCGATTGGTCAATGGGGGTGAAGTAATGTATATTATTATTTATTAAAAAAATAGGGTATTGGTGAAAGTTTAAAAATTAATAAAATTTTAATTTCGATAATTTGTTTAAATTACTTAAAATATCCTTTAATCTTTCATCAAATTTTAATTTTAATTCAAACAACTTTTAAAAACTATCCCTAATTTTAAATCATTGCACAAATTAAAAATTTTAACTATTATAGGTTTGTTTGAAGTGATAAAAAGTGAGATAAAGTGAGATAAGTTATGAGTTCATAAATTGTGTAATGAGAAAAAATGAATAATTTTTAAAGATTTTCAGAAATTTTCGGAGATTTTTAGCGTTTTATCTCATGCTAAACGCATTCATATCCGTACTCTTTTTTTTTTTTTTTTGGTAACAAGAGTGTCTTAACTAGTTTACGCACATATCGACTAAATCCTAGAATCTTGAAGTTAAGAATCAAGTAAACCCTGGCCCTAAGTGCAAGAGCAAATGAAGCAACAACTATGCTCTATCCTTGGATCTCAGTTAGGGGACTTACCAATTAAGTATATTGGAGTCCCGTTAATTTCCACAAAACTTAAGTATAATGACTGATTGCCACTAATAAGCAAAATGTTAGCAAGAGTTAAGAGTTGGGTGAATTGAGCATTGTCATATGCTGGAAGATTAGTTCTCATCAAATCAGTTTTATTTGGCATTCAAGTTTATTGGAACTTGCATTTTATCTTCCCAAAGAAGGTATACGACATAATAGAGCAAGTTTTAAGAAAATTTTTGGGGTCGGGACCTAAACTTAAAAAAATGGAAATAAAATAACTTGGGAGGATGTATGTCAACCACTTAAAGAAGGCGGGCTTGGCATTAGAAAACTATCTGATTGGAACAAATTTGCAATACTAAGGCATCTGTGGATTTTATGCTCCAATAATCAGTCCCCCTGTGCCTCTTGTCAAAAAATTTTTTACTTAAGGGGGAAAAGCTTTTAGCAAATCAAAGTACCAAACAACTGCTCATGGACTTGGCGTAAGCTTCTTAACTTAAGAGAGATTGCACAAAGAACCTCTAAGTATGTAATTGGCAATGGAGAAACAACTTCATTATGGTATGATAATTAGCACTCTCAAGGCCCTCTTGTTCCCAAATATGGGCGCGAATAGCTTATGATTCATGCCTTCCTCTCAGCTCAAGAGTTTTCTCAATTAACAAAAATGGCAGCTGAGCTTGGCCTTTCCCAACAACATAGGAGTTGCAGGAGATTGTATGATTGATAGGGGCTCCTCTTAACAATGCTGGACTTGACACCTTTGTATGGTTAATTCTCAACACCAAAGTTTATACCTCAACTTCAACTTGGAATGCAATTAGATTGCAGCGCCCAAAAGTCACATGACATAAGTTGGTTTGATTTCCTCAAAACATTCCAAGGCACAGCTTTATACTTTGGATGGCTATCAAAGAAAATTTAATCACTAAAGTAAAGCTACAACATTGGAGCATGTTTAAAGATGTAAAATGTGAACTCTGCAAGCAAAAGAATGAAACAAATGAGCATCTGTTATTTGAATGCTCCTATACACAAGAAGTGTGGCAAGAAGTAATAGAATGTGCAATATGCCGAGGGTTAAGCAAAGATGGAGAAATGAAGTTAAATGGGTTATTGAGAAGTTTAGCCGAAAGTGCCTTATGAACACCATTAATAAACTGGCGAGGGCCTCAATGGTTTTATAATATATGGATAGAAAGGAATTTCAAAGCATTCAAGGGGATTACAAACTCACTGGTAAGAGTACTTGGGAAGATAAATCATGAAGTTTGTATTAAAGTCTCCCAAGTAGCAGAGGTTAAGCTTCCAATACAAATACTAATATTTGTAAGAAATAGGGGATCCCCACTTTTGTATAGTCTATACTCTTTTGTAACATGAGAGTTTCAAGATATTGTACATTTTATCCCATTAATCCAAACACAATACTTACTTACCCAAAAAAAAAAAAAAAAAATCTTGACCCTGAATAAATTCAAACTAGTGATCTGGGGAGTAAATTCAAAATTTTATCAGTTGAGCTAACTCTCAAGTTTTTTATGTCCCTACTTAAATTACACAAATAAAATAATAATCACAAATGATGCACGAATCAATTCGTGTCCCTACTAAAATTATCAGTTGAGTTAACTATTAAGTTTTTATGTCCCTATTTAAATTACACAAATAAAATCATAATCACAAATGTTGCACGAATCAATTCATGTGTTGTTGGATTGTTATCAATCTTTACATTTAAAATGTGTCAGAGAATTAAATACATTTTATTATATAGAGTGTGTTTGGAGTGATAAAAATTGAGATAAAATGAGATAAGTTGTGAATTCATAATTCCAATAATAAGATAAAAATAAATAACTTTTAGAAATTTTTAAAAATTTTAAAAAAAATCAACAAACTAAACACAGCCATAATCAATCCTTTTATGTATAACACGGGAAATTAATCAACACAATAAGGACACTTGTAACAGTGAGTTTTGTTATCCCCAGATCTTATAAACTTTCGAAGGTGAAAGTGATGTAACTCACATGATATATATCTATTTTGAGTGATTATCTTTAATAATTATATAGTTTAATAAAAATAATTATTTTAAATGTAAAAGATAAATGATCAAATTTAATTACATTAATCTAAAAGTAAAGTACACAACTCGTAGATTTGTCTTCATTTGGAAACCAAATTAGTTTTTCAATTTCTAAATTATTTATTTTTTAATTTTGTCAGAAATAATTATATTTATCTTTTTACATTTGTTTAAATACAAAAAATTATTTTTTTTCACAACTAGTTAATAGTCAATTACAGAAAAAATATTAAAATAAAAATTAATTTTTTCCTTCCCAAACTAAGCATTGATAGTTAATTTTTTTGACATTTTTTTAAAAATAACTAACTTTTTAAGGGTTATTTAGAATTTCAACCAAGTTTTATAAACTCTAAAAAAATTTTAAAAGTTCTAACTTTTTCAAACTTTAAAAAGGCTCCGTTTGAGGTGACATAAATTTTAAAAAATGATAAAAAATAAAAAAAAAATTTAAAAATTATTCACCTTTTATTTCTTTGTATAACTTATGAACCCACAACTTATCTCATTTTATCTCATTTTGTCTCACTTTTTGTCACTCTAAATGCAGTAATGCACCCAAAATTTTAACGTCTTAAAAAAATTTGTCAAAATTCGTTGAATAAATCAATATAGTGCGTTTTAACATATTTTGGACAATTTTTTAAAAAACGTTAGACTAATTTGTATCAAAAAATATTATAAAATTCTAAAAATTTTTAAAATTTTTTACTAAAATTTTATCAAGTATCACTTTATATAATTTTTGATAACTTTGTATTAAATTAAATATAAACACCTAATTATTATTTCAAAAATAACTTTACACACTATATTTTAAAAAAATTAACTTTTGATTTGTTTTGACACACCGTCTGGATCTCTTACAAACTAGCTAGTAGCCAACTTAAAAAAAAAAAAAAAAAAAAGGAAAAAAGGCATCTATTGAAACGAAGTTCTAAAAGCTACCGCGTACTACGATCCCCCCCCCCCGGGGGGGAAGAGAGAGAGAGAGAGAGAGAGAGAGAGAGAGAGAGAGATGGCTTTGGAGGAAGGGCAAGCGAGGGCTGATTCGAATGTGTCTCTGAAGTTTGCAATATCAATGGCGCTTCTGCGATCAAAGCTCCACCAGAAGATCCTCCTACTGATCATCCATCGTCTTCTTCTACTTCTGAATCCGACGCCCAAAAGTGGAAGAGAAAGGTCCACTTCTCTCCCAATTCCCCCCCTCTCTCTCTCTCATTATATATATATATCATCTATATTGAAATCAAGGTCAAATTCAAAAGCCTAATTTCGTGGACGTTGTCGGAGCTTTCAGGCGAAGGAGCGAAAACAAGAGCTTCTGCGGCTCAAAGAAGATCTCAAACAAGCTGAAGGTTGCTTCTCTATATATACACATACATACATATGTATACATGCGTGGTTATGTTTATGTGCCTGGATTTTGTGGAGATAGAGCGGCTAAATTATAGGATTTTGTCGTTTTTGGTTTCAGATTATTCACAATGCGATTTATTTCCACAAAGTGCGTCTTGCAAGTGCTATTTCTTTGATAATTTGGGGGAGTGCGCAAGTCTGTTTTCAAATGGATCTGATTGTAGGTTCAATGACGTTCTACCAGGAGATCTTCTCAGACAAGGTCATATTATATTTGGTTTTGTAATTATGTTCATCACTATATCCTTCGTTTTTGTTGCTGCATGTCATGATTGAATATGCATGAATAGCACTTTTGATTTTGCAGTGCGGCTAAGTGAAAGAAGAAAGAGGAGAAGAGATAACTTGGCACAGAGACAATTTATTTCTGGTATATAAACTAAAATTTCTACTGATTATCTTCGTTATACTAGCAGTTGGTTTTGATTTATGTTGAATTTGACAAATTTGAATGGAGATGGATGTTTATTTTGTTCACACGCAATCCAAGAAATTGCAATTGTTCGGCATAATTTTTACTCTCTTCTCCGTAGACCCCTTCTCTCCCTTGTCCATGGAGATTGCCTGCAAGCCAAAAAAATAGTGAAATAAAGCAGTCGGAGTTGGTCTCTGACCAAGGACACTCCGATGCTTAAGTCAGTTTTTCTTATAGATATAAGCTCATGTAAATAAGTCAAGAGAGAGAGGAGAAGATCAGAGAAAAAGGAGGCGAAAGAACCCCTTACGCTATCTTGGTTTTTGGTATTTATAGATGGAGTGTCTGTCTTGCTTTGTTGATTTGATAGCTACTTTATCTTGACAGGACTTAAAGTGGGAGTAGGTGGCTAACATGAAATTTTCATATGATGTAAGTTTCGGGAGCCGTGTGGTAGTGTATTACATAAAGTAATTATACAACGTAACTAGCAAACTATTTAGTCCCAATTTAACTAGAATATAACCCCTGTTCGGGGGGTGCAATTTGTAGTCGGCAGACCACGATTGTGGTCAGCCAAGCTAATTTTATGCCTCACATTATGCCCCCACTCTGGTCGGGATAATTTATTTCCCGAGCAGAGTAGAATAAAACTTATAACAATAGTGGAAGTATACAACACTGCATAGATATACTTCAACAACAGTGTAAACGGTTTATGCTTTTTATGAGATGCAAAGATATAATCATGCTAAATTGACTTGCCTGTGCGCTTAGCAGAGTTTGCATGAGGAATACAAAAATTAGGTCTTTATCTGTATAAGATGTCTTACTTTCTTTACTTGTAAAACTTGCATAAGTTGCTCGGCAAATTGTAAGCTGCTCGATAAAAAGTTGCTCGGCACACAAATTGCTTGGCCACAAAAAGTTGCTCTTCATCAACTTTGGATGTCGCTGAGGATGACAAGTGTATTGAGAATACTTTAACACTCTAGCTAAAAATCATGTGAAAGAATCCGAGCATCCATAAATAAGGATGTAACTTTGAATTCATCGTTTGCCCGATTAGAGAGCCAAAATAAGGGCTTTGGCAATTCTTGCCTTAATGTAGTCAGTGCTTAATCATCAAAAAGATGAGAAAACCAGTGAACTATGATCGACCGGGTTGCAAATCCTTTCAATAGTGCTAACAAGGGTAGAAAAAGAAAGAAAACCAAACTAAATTCGACTTTATTTCAGGAAAACTTTAGACGGTCATAACTTTTTGCTCAGGTGTCCGATTTAGGTGATCTTGGTGTCTATTTCATGTATTTTTTCGAGATCTATGTGACCAAACAACCTATGGTGGTTTGCGATGGTCAGAATTCTAAAATAAGCTCATCTTCATCACTTTTTGGACTTTTTCCCTCGGATACGCTAACTGTGGCTTCGTTTCAATATAAGTAAGTGTTTGAACTTTGAAAATGTTGCTCGGTAACTCATTTACAAAGTAATAACCTTACATAGGAACTCCTTTATCTTGTTCGAGATACTTCTAATAGCGTTGCTCGGGGCTAGTTTTAAATAGTTGTTACCTCGTTTGATGACACTAATTTCGCTTAGAGATGTGCTTTAATTTGCTCAGTGATGCTCTGCTTAGGGAAGATGCAGCCGACCTCAAGATGTGCCCTAAACTATGCTCGGGAAGGGAAGCCGAGCTCCCTATATGCCTTAAACTTTGCTCGCGAAACCATGCTTCGGTATATGCTTTAGACTTAGCTGGAGAGAGACAGCCGAGCTCGGGTTTTGAATTTAACTTTGCTAGAGGAGAGTGGCCGAGCTCGGGTTTTGAATTTAACTTTGCTAGAGGAGAGTGGCCGAGCTCAGGTATGCTTTAATCCTAGTTGGAGAGAGACAGCCGAGCTCGGGTTTTGAGTTTAACTTTGCTAGAGGAGAGTGGCCGAGCTCGGGTTTTGAATTTAACTTTGCTAGAGGGAAGTGGCCGAGCTCGGGTATGCTTTAATCCTAGCTGGAGAGAGACAACCGAGCTCGGGTTTTGAGTTTAACTTTGCCAGAGGAGAGTGGCCGAGCTCGGGTATGCTTTAGTCCTTGTTCGGGAATAAGCTTAAAACCTACTCGGGAATGCACCCTGTGCTTGGGAATAAAATGCTTGGGGCTAACTTGCTCGAGAGTATTTTTAGCATGCTCTAGACTAGCTTTGTTTAGGAGATACCCTTGCTCATTTGCTCGGGATAACTTTCCTCGGGCGAAGAATTTGCTTGGGACTGATAATACTTCTTTGATCCAGGAAAATGTTCACTATGCTTGAGGAAGAATATGCTTTGGATAACTTTATATCTTTCAATATGCTCGGCATACTGTGGATATGCTCGGGAATATGCTTATACTCGTGGATAGGCTTTTGAATTGGGTCTCACCATAAAGCGCTTGATAATATGCTTTCAAATTGAATCCAGCCATCACAATGTGATTTTCGAATATGCTGAGAAATAGCTTTCAGAAATGACCTCAGGAAAATGCTTCTGAAGATAACCATACCTGAATAAGGTTGAGACATAGCTTTCTAAAATTAACCGAGTTAGAGCAACCCCAGGCATATACTTTTTGAGATGACCTAAGCCAAAACATGCTCGGGAATTAGCTTTCTGAAATGATCCATGTCTTGCTCGTGGATAATCTTTTGAATTGAAACACGCCATAACATGCTTTCTGAGATGATCCGAGCTTGAACATGCTCGAGAATTAGCTTTCCGAGATGAACCGAGCCAAAAAATGCTCGAGAACCAGCTTTCTGAGATAAACCGAGCCAAAATATGCTCCGGAACCAGCTTTCTGAGATAAACCGAGCCAAAAATATGCTCGGGAACTAGCTTTCCGAGATGAACCGAGCCAAAAAATGCTCGGGAATTAGCTTTTTGAAATGAACCTAGCCAGAAGAATATACTTTTTGTAGTGAAATTAACCAAAAGATGATGAACTGGCTTTTGTAAATAACCCAACCAGAATTTGGTTGGGACATGCTTTTGTTAATAACCCGACCTTAATATGGTCGGGAATAAGCCTTCTAAGATGAGCCGAGCAAGATTGACCTTGGGAGTTAGCTTTTGTAGAAAATCCGACCAGAATGTGCTCGGGAGTAGACTCTCATTCTTGCTCGGGAATAAACTTTAGAATAACCTTTACTAGAAATATGTTCGGGAATAAGCTTTCGAATTGAATCTTACCATGTCTTGCTCGTGGGTAATTTTTTGAATTGAAACACCCATAACATGCTTTCTGAGATGATCCGAGCTTGAACATGCTCGAGAATTAGCTTTCCGAGATGAACCGAGCCAAAATATGCTCGAGAACTAGCTTTCTGAGATAAACCGAGCCAAAATTATGCTCGGTAACTAGCTTTCTGAGATGAACTGAGCCAAAATATGCTCGAGAACCAGCTTTCTGAGATAAACGAGCCAAAAATATGCTCGGGAACTAGCTTTCCGAGATGAACCGAGCCAAAATATGCTCGGGAATAAGCTTTCTGAGATAAACTTAACTTTGTGAGGTCGGCTACCTTTAATTTTTATATGAATGTGAGAACTTTGCTTTTTGTGCAATGGCAAGCTTCCTTAATGGTAGCTTTTGCTTCTTGAGAGCTTTGGCTTTTTGGCAGCTTCTGGTTTTTTGAGAGCTTTGGCCTTTTGCGAGCTTTTGCTTTCTGTGTGCTTGGCTTTGGGGGCTTTTTGAGAGCTTTGCTTTCTGTGCCAAAGTTGTGCTTTCATAGAGAGCTTTCTGATAATCCTTTTCAATAAACCAAGGAATCGAAACTTGGTTTAGAGAGAAACCCGGTCAGTCAATAATCCGGGGCTGAACCGATAACCCAAAGGGATGTGTCTCCCTTTCTGTATCAACGTTCGGAAAACCGAGCGTGGCTCCTTTCTGATTATCCTTTTCAATAAACCGAGGAACCGAATCCCGGTTTAAAGAGAAACCCAGTCAGTCAATAAACCGGGGCCGAACCGACACCCCAAGGGGATGTGGCTCCCTTTCTGTACCAGCGTTCGGTAAACCGAGCGTGGCTCCTTTCTGATAATCCTTTTCAATAAACCGATGAACTGAATCCCGGTTTAAAGAGAAACCCGGTCAGTCAATAAATCGGGGCCGAACCGACACCCCAAGGGATGTGGCTCCCTTTCTATACCAGCGTTCGGAAAACCGAGCGTGGCTCCTTTCTGATAATCATTTTCAATAAACCGAGGAACTGAATCCCGGTTTAAAGAGAAACCCAGTCAGTCAATAAACCGGGGCCGAACCGACACCCCAAGGGGGTGTGGCTCCCTTTAATTATGTGCATGTCTCAGAAGCTAGAGTAATTCCTTTAATTGTGTGTATGTTGTTGAAATGCCTCATCTGTAATGCTTTTCTGCAAAAACTTTCAACAATAACAAATATTTGAATAATGCTTACATGTAAAACAATTGTAAGAAACTGACGTAATCCAGCTTAAGAATGAGATAAAAACTGATTGAATAGGGAAATAAAGAAATATGTAAGGTTGCTAATTAAATGGGCATGCTTTCGAGACAACATAAGCATACTCGGGAACATCGAAATCATGCTTGGTTGTTGTTTGGCAAGTCATGCACATGTTCAAATTCTGGGTAGTTCAGCTGTTCGGCTAGCAGTTCTTCTGCTCTTTCGGGTGTTCGGCTAGCAGTTCTTCAGCTTTTCGGTTGTTCTTAGTCAAAGTCGGCAGTAGAAAAGTCGGCAGTAGAAAAGCGGCAGTAGAATTGCTCGGTAGTCCAAAGATAACCAACTTCACACAGTGTTCAGTCCAAAAATGAATTTGTTGCTCGGACAAAACACAATCTGGTCAGCTGTACTTGATCCATTGCGTTTCAATCAAAAGGATTTCTTATCTCAGAAACACTGTTTTGATTCAGACTTGCTCGGAAATATGGTTAATCGCTTAGAGAAGATTGGAGTCAGTTCGGGAAGGAAATAACATTGCTGAGATATGCATAACTTGCTGGGTTTCAACCTCAATAGCTTGTATTGAAGTGCTTTGGTATAGATTTGATCGGCACGTGTATTTGGGAGCTCGGGATGCTTTACATTTATAGCTAATATTAGCATTGGCTAATTTCGTTTGGGAGCAACTTTCAGTAGTTCGGCTTGTTCAAGATGAGGAAAATAAGTGTATACCGGAATTAAAGAGAATAATAGGCGTGTATTGTTCGGCAAGAAATTGCTCAGCAACTGCTCAGTAATAATGATCACTGCTCGGCAATAAAGAGAATAAAGTGCTGATCACTACTCGGCATTACATTGTTCGGCATTCACAATAACTACATGCTACAACGAATGGGAGCTATTTCACAGTTGATCGGCAGTGTTCCACAGCAAAACTGTGGAATGAAGTCAGCAGGGAGCCATGACCCATTTCACAATAACTACATACATTGTGGATAGCTTATCGGTAGGGACTCATACACTGATGGAATCAAGTCGAATTTGCTGGCTGCGTGTTCAGCATTCCTTGTCTGGGGATAGTGCTAAATAGAATAAGAGCTTGATTCCATAGGCTGCTCAGACGCAGAGAAATGCTGTTCGGAGTGTTTTAGCCAAAAGAAACTTTGCTCGGAATTATTTTGTAGCATATAAGTTAATATAATATGACAAAACTAACAGCTTTTAGCATATGCTCGTGCACGGAATAAACATCAACTTGGTTGAGATCATCAACCCATGAAATTTGAATCATATATAAATAAGACTACTCGACAGTTGAGAATTCATTGATCGGAAAGCCCCAGATTTTCAGAAATGAAGTACTTTGTTTCGCTTTCGGATAAATATTGCCCGGAAATACACTTGTCCGAATAATAGAATGGCGACGAAAATAAGTAATTTCAGATATCTTAGGAGCTCGGGAACTTATAGCATAGTCGGCGGTTGGCTTATGAAGCTCGGGTCATTGAGGAATTTGCTTGAAGGAACTGCAGTGTCTCATGAATGTTAGAATACCATTCGGAAGAATACATATATATATATATATGTTCGGTGGACTTTGCTTTGTTGAGATTGTGCTCGGACTTATGAATATAAGTTGATGCTTCAACAAAATCAGTACTAAGGGAAATATAACAACCACATAAAAAGAATACAAGACTTTGGACATAACCTCTTCAATAATAACAGCACAGATTTTAACAAGACTTGTCAAAAATAATAAATAAATAAAAAGAAATATATAAATAGAAAAATCATATCTGGTCATTGCGGGTAAGAAAGCTCCCAAAAGTTGAAGCATGCCCCCAGTGGTGAATAATGCCTCCGCGATACTAAACTGAACAAGTGCTCCCGCGACAATAGAAGAGATGCTTTTGCTAGTTGTAGAGAAGATTCTTCTAACAGCAATTAAAGAAATGCTTACAGTAGTGACAGAGAGAGTCAATCTTGGTAGATCTATTACATGGCACAAATACGTTGCTCCCACGTGGCGCCAAATGTTCGGCATAATTTTTACCCTCTTCTCCGTAGACCCCTTCTCATCCCTTGTCCATGGAGATTGCCTGCAAGCCAAAAAAATAGTGAAATAAAGCAGTCGGAGTTGGTCTCCGACCAAGGACACTCCGATGCTTAAGTCAGGTTTTCATATAGGTATAAGTTCATGTAAATAAGTCAAGAGAGAGAGGAGAAGATCAGAGAAAAGGAGGTGAAAGAACCCCTTACGCTATCTTGATTTTTGGTATTTATAGATGGAGTGTCTGTCTTGCTTTCTGTTGATTTTGATAGCTACTTTATCTTGACAGGACTTAAAGTGGGAGTAGGTGGCTAACATGAAATTTTCATATGATGTAAGTTTCGGGAGCCGTGTGGTAGTATATTACATAAAGTAATTATATAACGTAACTAGCAAACTATTTAGTCCCAATTTAACTAGAATATAACCCCTGTTCGGGGGGTGCAATTTGTGGTCGGCCGACCACAATAGCTAATTTTATGCCTCACAACAATATTTGTTGTTCCTATCTCATTTTTGTAGTTCCTGAAATTGGTAGTTTTCAATCTTACTTTTTAAAAAACTTTCAACTTCCCATGATTTGATGTTTTATAATCGCCATACTGTAACAGTGGAGATGAAACCGAGCAGCTTAGAGCCTCCGTTGATTTTCTTGTGCAGCTTTGTGATTCATTTTCTCTTGACAAAGTGTGTTATTCTTTGACTGTATTGATCGTCTCACCCGTATTTGAAAATCAAATTTGAATGTGTTCAGAAATTTTCAAATTTTATTGTGCAGGTTGAGACTAATTTTGCGAACTGGTCACACCAAGCTGTGGACTTCATTTTAGCTATTGAGAAGTACACATGATTTTACCATCTGTCTGAGTCTATTGCCATCTACACTAGTGTACACTATGATCATAGGCAACTTCATCCATCTACATAATGCTTAAAGGATATAGCATATATCTATGACACCATAGACAACATAACTCCCTACGCAGTAATCAGTAAATGCTCCATTCATTAGCCTGCTTGGGAAAAAATGAATACTAACCAAGTATGTAATATTTTTTCAGAAAAACCAATCAGAAATAGATGATTTTTGGCTTACCGGTTTGGTAACTTTATTTGATGTTCAAGGTTTTGATGCGTGTAATGTACTAACAACAGTGATCACTTCCTAACAGATGTCCACCAGCCCATCGGTGTTGCTGAAGCTTGAAACTCAAAACCAATTGACAAAGAGTGGAGATGTCCATTAGGACTTTATATTGGTTTGGAAGACACTATTTTGTAGATGTGGGATACATTCTAATATGCCCCCTTATACGCGAGCCCTATTCGCATGTAGAGAATTAGATGTCACACTAAGCATGAGGCATGCAAAACCGAGGGAAATTGATAGGCGAAAGGGAGGGCGAGTTTTTACAAACCTAACTTTAATATCATATAAAAGCATTCAACTCAAAACCAATTGTCAAGGAGTGGAGAGGCCCATTAGGACCTTGTGTTTGTTTTGTAGGGACTATTTTGTTGATGTGGGATAAATTTTAACAAGTGCCATGCACATGACATCAATTTGATATTGCTCTTCAATCATTGACCAAAGTAGCAGTTTGATAGGTTTGAAACCAATCACTTGCGATTAGAAAGTTCTTCATGGATGTTTGAGTTTAAATACATACTCGTTATGCTAAAAAGAAGCATGGATTCTGATTGATGCTTGTATAAGCAAATATCTCCTCGAAATGGAGATTGTTGAATGGGGTATGAAAATGCAAATATTTCGAATAATAGTATGACAAGAAGTCAAGTGACGTTCTTTTAAAAATTTCATTTCAATCCTTAAAAACTAAAGTTATTTATCCACACAACTAATGTCAAATAGCAAGTTCTTGGAATAACAACCAAAACATTCCCACACTAATCTGTGAGCCTTGACAATTGCCCATTGGATTGGAACACTATGATGAAATCGGCTTTAAGTTATTAGAACTTTCTACTTTTAAAATATAATGCAAATGGTGATAGTCAAGAGACATGTTTCATATAATTGTATGTCTGAGAAGAGGACATTAATGTTGCGATTAGCTCAAGGGAAGCCCAAACAAGATTTGAGACTCGAGGCAGAATAGATTGAGGTGAAGAAAATGGAGTCATGTGAGATGTTTGGTTTTGTATAAAGAAGAGAAGCTACTCTGCTAATGATGGTTTTGTTATTTGTTTGTCTTGACTAGGAAACAAAAACCTGAAACAAGTCTAGATCTTTTTGTGACATTTGTACCCTTCTTGAAGTTCTAGATGCATGTTGAGGTTAAATAAATAATATGTTATTCAATAGTGCCGAGTAACGTGCTCTTGTTCGTTCAGTGTTTATTTACATTTATATTACTGCTATAAGTGCCATTGTCTAGTACTCTGCTCCTTGATTTTGTTTCTTCCTTTCCTTTTTCTTCCCTATTCACAAACCATATGCTTTTGGTTGTTTCTCTACATTATCTTTCCCTTTTGCTGTTGTTTTGGTTTGAAGTTGCATTAAAGAACATATTGCTGAAGGGAAAGAATGTAGAACTTCTTGAAGGGATTGTTAGCAGCTTAATTGTGTGACTGGTTAGAAGAATGTGCACTACCTTGCAAGGAGATGGTATGCATTTTAATGTTTTTTGTTATCCAAATTATTATTGTTATTATTATTTTTAATTTATTGGGTCTAACAACACTAGCCAATAGTGAATTTTGGCATATTTCAATCTTGGTTTCTCAATTACACTGCCATTTAGTCATATGTTTGAAATTCTTTTAATTAATGCTCGTTTGATTTGCAATATTCTGTTTCAGAATCACATCACTTTGACGCTAATGCCCAGTTCCATGTTCAGCACTTGATTCGTAAGCTTGGAAGTGAGTCATATGTTGGACAATGTATGATACTTCCAGTTTCTCAAAGAATTTCCATTCTAGCTGAAAGTTTGCTTTTCATGGATCCTTTTGATGAAGCTTTTCCTAGCTTGCATGATTGAATGTACATGATGTACGTGTTGTACAATCATTAATGACTATATATTGATTTTGTTTCACTCGATTATGTTGATGCGTGCATCTCTTGATTATTGAATATGATTGTCAAGTTCGCTTTTATTGGATCCAATTATTTGGCTTTCCCCTTCCCCTCCCCGCAATGGGCACATGCAAGTGCATGATGTAAGTGTGGTATGGCCATAAATGCTGCTCATCTTCTTTACCATCTCCTCTTTATTACTGGTTCTTTTAGATTTTTTTTAGCGAGTTATTGTTGCTAGCTTTTTCCAGTGAGCCTGAGCCTGGAACGCACTAAACTAAGGAGTACATATACTTATAAGAAAGTGCCTCCTCATACTATATTCAGGTTGGAGGCTGACACTTAGGCACTCGTTTAAATGTGTTTCCATTTTTTTTAAAGAACTAGATACACATGTCTGTTGCTTGCATATTTTAATTTTGAAAAAAAAAATAATAATATAGAAATAACATGAATTTATGTCTATTAATCCTTTCTCCTTCAATACCCAAAGATTCTAATTTATATACGAATACGATTTTTTGAAATAGATATAATAAATGATAAATATATTTACTACATAAAATAATTAAACATAGGGTCCTCTAAGCCCTCCTTCTTGATTTTTCATTAGTGGACATATTTATTGTAGTGTTGTTAAAATCACACCTGGCTCTCAGGCGAGGTGAAAGGCGCTTGAGGCATAGCCCCTTTCATGTTATGTAATATTTTAATATTTTTGGATTTAAATGCGTTCATTATTTTGGTCCAAGATGTTTAATAATATATTAGGGAATTTTTTTAAGCCTAAAAGAGATTCTGTGTCCTTGCTACACCCCTCAAAGGGGGGGAGATCTAGCCACACTTCCCTTGATTCAAAGGAATTGGAAGTGGAAATTCATGACTACAAATCTAGTGATGAGAGCATAGACGATGAATACGATGATGACGTGATGGATATATGAATGAAGATAAGGGCATCTTGCAACTCTTTTTTTTTTTTTTTTCTCCTTTTTGTTACTTTAAGTAAATAAGATTCTGTATTTTTTTTAACTTATACCTTTTGCAAAGAATAGTTGTTGAATAGGGAGAAAATCCACACACGTGCTTTGCAAATCACACTCCTCCTTCCTTTTGGAGTGAGTTTGAAAGACAAGAAAAATATTGAGGTTGTCAGCCAAAAATACTGCGATGAGCAAGTTAGTGAGAGGCTCAAAGGACTTGGTGGGAGAGAAGTTGAGATTATAGTTTAGATAGATTGTACCTTTTCTATCTGGATGCCTTCTCCAACATAAGGGAAAGGACGATCGGTGACAATTAGTCCAATTGGCTTAATAGACCTACTCAATTCACTTGGATCACTGTGTTGGTAGTTGTGTGGTTATTAAATTATGGTGTAAAAGTAGGGGCCCACATCCCAAGTTTGACTTGGCCTTAGCAAGTGACTCTATTATCCCCACATTTCATGGAAAACCCATCACAAAATATATATACGTCACGTCCTCGATCCTACAACTACAACTCTTACCTTTTGTTGGTTAATGGTTCAGCTTGGCCAACCTAGTGATGTTTCAACAAATGAGACAGGTGGCTAAATTATACTGGTACACAGCTAATTTACATCTCTAGTTGCTATTGCACGATCAATGATATTTGTTTTTGTTCATTGTTGTCTTTACCTGGAAAATATCACAAGAGTTCTTTCTTTTCTTCTTTTCTTTTTAAATAGTGATGTATATATAACATCTATATTTCATATTTTTAAAATATTTGCAACCTTCGAGTTCTTTTTTTTTTTTTTTTTTCTTTTTAAATAGTGATGTATATATAACATCTATATTTGACGTTTTTAGAATATTTGCAACCTCAATGCCCTTCTAAAGTAGCACCTTGTTCTACTTAGGCAAGCACCTTGCACCTTTGCATATGGGGTCATGGTGCCTTTGGGCGCCCAGTGCTTTTAGCAACATTGTTTTATCATTACCTTGCCTACTTCTGCATCATTGGTCTAAGCTTTCAAATTTTGTTTTTAACCACTAAGCTCCCTAGTTTGCTCCTACTTATTCACTTTTCCTGTTTTGATTGCAAGTAAATTTTCTTGGTTTCATTTTATCCTTAGAACATTTTGCTGCATCTCTCCTCCCCTTAAAGGCAATGATCTAATTTTTCTCTAAATAAATATGGCATGACATTATTGAGATCACTTGCTTATATCAGGTTTTCTGCGTCACTATCCATGGGATGAATTTGTTGTTATTTCAGCAGTTTGAGTTCTTTGCCATTGAGCGCTTTTTCAACTCACCTGTTAATTACCATAAGCATCCCTCTGTATGTACTTGGTTTCTTCAATGCTTTCTGCAAAACAATTTTTTGTGGTTGCAACTTAACACTGTAGCAGATAATGCAATTATCATCCTGTTACGACACTGCATGTTCTTTCCATCCACCTTCAATTTGACCATTTCCTTGCTCCCTTCTGTTATAGTTGTTGCTGAATCTCCCTCAAGATTTATCCTCCAGGTTTCAACCTCTTTTTGCCCTTAAGCACTTATCTTCTTTCTGGCAATCATCCAGCTGAAGGGGCTGATTATGGTCATTGTTAACAATCTTTCTTCCACTTACAGCCCTTTCCTGCAGCTAACTATTATTATTAGAGCATCTACATTAGTTACTTTAAGCCCCTAATCTTCTCTAAAATAGAGAGATGAGTGAAGAATAGGTCTATAAATTAGCATCTGTACGTCCAATCTATTTTAGAGAAGTGCCATGGTGCATCTTTTCAAACATATAGTCATTGCAGCATTCTGTATTGTTGAGAAGAGTTTAGAAAAAATAATAGGGTGTACAGTTGAAAATTGTTGAATAGAGAATTTGGAAAATAGAAAAATGTCTTTGTTAAAAGAAGTGGATATAGATGCACATTAAAAGAATGAACAATAAAAAGGTAGTTGCTCAAATCCTTTCCTCGCTGCAAGAGACGCAATATCAATTTGCAGTTCTCAGACAGGAGCGTCAAGAACTAGCTATCAGAATTGATAAGCTTGAGAGGCCCTGTTGTTCGTTGGATGTGGCCCCTCATCGGACCCTCTATGTTAGGAATGATAATGTGCAATTCAAACATGATAGTATCCATATGTGGCACCACTTTTCGAACCAAGAGTCATCTTCATATCCAAAGTTTAATGTTAGATCCTTCATCTTTTAGTTCTTCACCCATGAAGGATGTTCTCACCATCGCCATTAAAAGACACAAGCGACGGAGCCTAAGAAGGATTATTTAGAAGTTCTAGTCTATGAGCCTAACTATGAAGACTTTGAGATTTAGGTGAAAGTTTTGATGACCAACTCCCTGGTAATATTTGGCTGCTGATGTTCCTAGCTCTGAGACACCACCTAGATGAAGCTGTTGAGGTGCATCCAACAGCACAAAGTTTATCTCAATAGAAATTCTGAAAAAGTTTATCTAAAAAATTCTGAAAATTTTTTCTGAAAAATTTTGAAAGATTATGAAAAACTGTCCAAATCAATCAAAAAGTTCTTCTCAATAGAAATTCTGAAATCGCTACGTCTCGAGTAGAGTTATAGTCCATGCCTCATTACTATAGTGTCCATTGGGATTTTGTCATCTCCATTGCATTGTCTCTCCCAAAGAATAATTAACTTTGGAATTATTTCAGAGCCAGCAGCATATTTTGTCGGAATCGAGATTCTTCCCCCTCAAGAGAACTGGTGGGGACGAGGTTTTTATCACCCCTTGCATGCTCACATGAACTTCGGGAGAAGCTTACACACCCGCCCTGTTTGTGGCCCAGCAATTGAAGGAATGGGTGCTTCATTCATTGGGTTTCTTCCCACCTCAGGAGAATTAATGGGACGTTAAGGTTTATATGTATTGGGACATTAGTAATCAGATTCATTCCCTTTAATCATATCCATTCCCCCTAAAATAAATATTTAGTTAATCCAGGATGGTCTTCTCTAGGCTAGTTTTTTTGGGCTTTCTATGTTCTCCTTTTTAAAGTGCGCTTTTTTATTAGTTCAAGTAGCTTATGCTGAATTGAAATTGAATTGAATAGCCGATGGGCTGATTTCTCCCTTCCCTCTCTTCTTCTATCTCTTCTTGCCTTTTCTTTTTCTCCGCTACTTGAATTGTCTTCTTCTCCCTCTTTTTTTCACATCAGATTGCCTATCATTTGCTGCTATGAGAGCTTTGTCATACTTGCTATGAACATGGCAGGATCCAGCTCATTGAGTTTCTGGTATCAGACTACTTACTGACTTGGTCAAGCAGTGAAGTTTTTGACACAAGTAAGCATGCATTTAGGTTGTGGCAACTTTCAGAATGTCATGTCTGATGCTTTTAAATCCAATAAGAAACATTATTACTTTCCTACTGAAAATTAAGTGCAATCATAAGCATGTTGCGAAAGGTGAGGCTTTTTCCTCTATTGACACTTTCAAACTAAAGAAAATTAGATTGACCTTGATATAAATGTAGGGGAAAACTGATTTTCTTATGGTGACTCTGCAGGGCTGTTCGAAGAATAGTTGACATCAATTCTGTGTTATAACCCAAATATATATATTTATTATTATTATTTATATTTTTATGTGTTATAATTTTATTAGAATTGGTTAGCTTTATTTAGTGTTATAGTTTTATTAGAATTAGTTGACTTTATTTAGGAAATAATTAAATTTTAATTTTTTTATTTTATTTAATGTTTTGGATAATTTGAAGAGTTATTGGAATTATAATTGGATCGGGATTGAAGATCCACCGAAATTTAATGGGCGTAATAGCATACGATTAAAAAAAAAGTTAAGGTTATAAATAGGGGTTGGTTTAACTAGGGTTTTATTATAATTATATTAAAAGAGAGAAGAATGGAGAAAGCGGAAGAGAGAGAAGAAAATCGGCTGCTTGGTAGAAAGGTTAGTTCTCCGTCCTAATGATATTTTTAATTCTTTCATTCAATGCTGGGCATTAATAGGAGATGAATAATATGGAGAATTAATTAAGGTGGCTTTCGGGTGCATTGAATTACAGTTTATATATATATATATAGGAAATAGGGGAAGAAGGGTTGTCGGAAAAAAAAAAAAAAAAAAATTTAAAGCTGCTGCACAGGAGGATGTGAATTGATTGATTCAGCGGAAAAATTTTTTTTTTTTTTATTTCGGCGAGAGGCTGCCGAATTGTTTGTTGAGGATTGGAATATGTTATTTATTAGCATTAATTTACAGATTAAAGGAGAGAGAGAGTTTTGCCCATATATACATAGATACCTAGATATGGGATTATTAATTGCCATTGTGAGAATGGCAGGTTATGATTATTATTAATTAGAATTATTTAATTTAGTATTAAAATTTTTAGGTGGGAGAGAGTTAATAATTAAAATTTTTTTTGATAGATCTTAAATAATAGGTAATTTTTTCCGTGTTTTCAAGATCGTGAGAAATTATCTTGGTGTAATTTTGACTTACAATTTTGGACTTCAGGTGAGTGGTTTGCCTTACTAGTATTATTTTATAAATTATTCCATGCATAAAGATTTGAAAGTTAAAAATTTTTTGATTAATCCTTGTGAAAAATTATATTGTTTTGATAATGATATTATATGTTTTATGCTATTGAGCATAGGTAAAATTATTTGGACACTTGTGTTTAGTCCTGGAAATTATGAGCTTGTGATGGAAAATTATTTTGTGGTTATTGGAAATAAAATTAAAGTCCAGGGGACAGGCTCCTTAAGTGGTGTGACTCTGGCAACTAGGGAACAGGCCCGTGAAAACCGTGATGACCCTAGTTCTCAATGATTGTAGGAACAAGCACGTGAAAATCGTGGTGACCTCAATCAGATCGGCTTAGGGAAGAACCCAGGAGCCAGCTGGATGACTCTTAAGTACGATATTGTATCCAATGGGCACTGCCCATGAGAAAGTATATTGGCAAATTTTATATTTAATTTCCATATATCCATGGATTAATGTTTGTCATCACTGTTGTGATTGACGGGGTGAATTATGGATGTTATTGCACTCTAACGTACAGGTTTTGAAATTGTTATTGATTATGCATGGACATGTTTACTTGGGAATTTTTCTTGATTAAATTATTTATTTGAAAATTTATTATTTTCAAATGAATATTATTATTTTTGGCTTGGCAATTCATTCACTGGACTTTTAGATCACCCCTTCTTTTAACATTTTTCAAGTGAGTATGGAAAAAATTAGACATGGACTCTGACAGTTGAGACCTTTAAGTCGTGGCCTCTTAGGAATAATTTTACATTTAACTGATGGATTTTATTTTGGCAGCTAGATTATAGTTTGATGATTTGAAATATTTTAATTACTTACTATTATTTAATTCTTTTGAGTTTGAAATGTTACTAGAACATTTTATTTGTCCTCGTAAATTTTTAAATGGTAAGGTTATTTTTCATTGAAGGTTCTTTAGTAAAATTTTGGTTGAATGAGAATTAGGCTTGCGTGTTCCTTAAGTTAAGGTTTAAGGTGCTCGGCCGGTTACATCCTTAAGTGGGGTGTGACATTCTGTATGCAAGGAAAGCATTAGAACTATTGGAAAGCAGGAACGGGGTTTACGTGCTTTACATGGATCGAGTAATTGGGTTTGTAGCAAAACAAGTGGGCCAGTTTTCATTACTTCGGAAGCTAAACCCTGATATTCTTGCTAAACTTTCGAGCTGATCATATCTTAGCACACTTACCTACTTAGAAACGTACTGTACAGAGATGTAAGCCACCAGAACTCCTCGTGTAGTAAATAGCAAAGCTTCTGTTTGCTAGGAACTCCAAGAGTTTACTGCTATACCAGAGGTAATAGTAGGATATGGCCAGATTAATTGAAAGTTTGATTAGAGTCATCGTCAGCGTCTCAATTTATTTATTAGTTCTTTCGGTGGTTGAATGAGTGACGGATAGAGATCCAGATAGCCTTATTCTTGGGGACCAACACAACTTTTGGCTCCACTGCTTCTTTGGAATTCAGTGACGCGGACAAAATTCTCCCACATCATGCAATTTTTTATGGTACTCCTTTTTGACTTTGATCACCTTTACTTTCGCTTATCTGTCTCTGTTTCTTTCACTGATATTTTCTCATCAAATCAGCTAGCTGCACGAGAAGATTATTCGGATTTCCAGTATTTACAACACTCTTGTCCTCGCTCTTCTATCTTTGTCACGTGTCCATCCCTTGTGGATTCCACGTTGGCCAAGTTTTCTCCACATATTTATATGTGCATTTGGTTTGCTAAAAAACGCTGAAAAACTCGGAAAATCTCTAAAAGTCTCTTAAAGTTATTCATTTTTTTATCTCATCGTACGAGTTTCGAATCCACAAATTATCTCACTTTATCTTAATTTATTTTATTTTTTGTCACTCCAAATGTACCTCGTATTTAATAAGCAGCTTATTAGTTGTTGCCACTACACTTGGATCAGATAAGATTTTCGTATTATTTTTGCAGACCCAGTCATCCCTCACTGCTTCACTACTGGCTTACAGATTATATTTTACAAAGCCCACTGGATATTGAAAAGACTTTTTACTTCCTTCACCACGAGTACCTTATACATGTATACTATATTTGTTTGAATGAATGTGCTGGGGTCTTTGGCTTTAGGATTTGTTAGATTTTTAAATTGTAGAGTTTTTAGGGGTCTAGGATGTTACCTTCGTTGTAGATAGCCTTTTTTTGTTTTTATTTTGTCATATTCCATCGAGGAACGAAATCCCATTTCTCTTATTAACACAATTATGAATCATGTTTTATTTTAATCAACCCAAACCTCCATATCTCTCTTTCTCCCTGTCTCTCCCTTCGCCCCCCCCCCCCCCAAAAAATATGCTTAGCATAAAGGCCCCCTACACGGTGAAACCAGCAGGGTTGACACCAGCTAGAATCATATACATATATATATCGGAAATGGATAAGGTTGGTTCCATAACTCATGCAACGTTCGTTTACTTCTACCGAACCTTTGGTCATGATTTCGCTATAAATCCAACAGAAAATTTGAAGGATTCACTGAGCAAAGCACTTGCAATTTTCTACCCTTTAACTGGTCGCCTTGAGCTCCACTGTAACCCCACGGGTGCTCTATTTGTGGAAGCTGAATCAGAGTCCAAAATTGAAGACTTCGGGGACTTCTATCTGGCTCCAGAGATAAGAGCACTCATCCCATCTGTGGACTACGAGAGTCCAATTCACGAATAGCCACTGCTTTTGGTACAAGTCACCAAGTTTAGTTGTGGTGGGATTTGTCTTGGTTTGGGTTCATCACAAGTCCTCGTTGACGGTGGATACACAGCTCACTTTGTCTCCGAGTGGGCAAGAATTGCACGTGGTGAGAAACCTCTAAACTTACCATTTCACGATATGACAATACTGCAACTTGCGGAGCAATCCCTTGTGGCACCGAGTTTTGATCACTCAGAGTTCAGCCCACCACCGCTTTTGATTGGAAAATTGGATAATTTTGAAGAAAGAAAGGAAGAAACCACCATGACACTGCCGAAACTGAGCAAAGAACAAGTTGAATTGTTAAAGAATAAAGCCAATGAAAGTTGAACTACTGACAACAGCGGCAGCAGCAGCAGCAATAGGGTTGCCTTTAACAGATACGAAGCTGTGGTTGCGCATATTTGGAGGTGTACATCCAGGGCACGAAACTGTCAAAGCAAGCAGCTAATTAGACTTCATGTTCCTGTTGATATCCGCAAACGAATGGAACCGCCACTACCCAATTGTTATTTTGGGAATGGATCCTAACGCTAACACCAACAGTGACCTCAGGGCAACTGCTGTCAAAGCCGTTGGGTTTTGCTGCACAGAAGATAAGGGAAGAGATAGAGAAGTTGACCGACAAATATGTGAAGTTAGCTCTTGTCTATTCGAAGAACGAGCCGGATTTGTTGAGGTTCCCATATTACTATGTTGTTGGGAGTACCAAAGGAGCTTTCCATGGGAATCCAACTATGAGCATCGCCAGTTGGATGAAAGGGTCATTGTATGGAGTTGATTCTGGCTGGGGGAAAGAAATTCACATGGGACCTGCAGTGGTCGGCCATGCCGGGAAGGCGTTCATCCTCAAATGGTTCTTTCAACGGTTCTCTTGCCATCCCATTTCGGTTGCAAGTAGCATACATGAATGCCTTCAAGAAGTTCTTTTATGAAGAATGGCGACAGCCATTTTTTTCGTCATTCTTTTGACGGTTCTCTTGCCATCCCGTTTCGGTTGCAAGTAGCACACATGAAAGCCTTCAAGAAGTTCTTTTATGGAGAATTGCAACAGCCATTTTCCTTGTGTCTTTGCCGTTTATAGAGTAATATATACAAATGCTTACGTTTCCCTAAAAGGCGTTTCTGGCTTTGCATTACGGTGATGATTATTGGGTTTTTTTGGGGGTTGATTTAGTGATAGCATTTTCTAAGTTGTTAGTGGTTTTGGCTATTTCCTAAATTTGTGTTTGTGGTAATTATTGAGTTGTATTGAAGCGTGAGTAACTTTATGTTTTCACAAAATCTGCCCAAGTGGATGACCCCTGCATATGGCAGAGATTTCTTGTTGTGTGAGAGTCGAAGACTAATGGTTGAAGTAGAAGAACTACAAAGCTGCACACGAAGACCCAGCTACACCAATACTTTAATAAAATATAGTTTATTAATTTCTTCTTGGCCTTTTGAATTTTTAACCACATGGTTTGAATTTCTTGCACCCCAATTGTGTATAAACTGTGGGAGATACAAGACTAATGGGTGCGACGTCTGGGCAATGAAGAGAGCAGAAAATAGGCAGGGACTATAGAAAGAGTTTGAGATAGAGACTTTGTATTTTTCCTTTCGTCATGTATTAGTTTTCATGAATGTTGGCGATTGCCGAACAATAATAAAAATCTTGAAGATCTTGAAGATTAGCTCACAAGTTTACATGTGTAACGGTAGTTTTTTGCCTGATGCCTAAAGAAGATAACCGGGTAATATTCTTTGGAATATTTTTGGAAAGTTTGAAAATTATAATGTGTCAACTAAAGTTTTGAAAAATTATAGTTTGGCCCCAGCAGTTGCTTAAAATTGCATATTGGTTCCCAAATTTTTGGTTGAATATAGTTTAAAAATTCTAGTTGCCTAGCATCGAGCAATCGTAGCAATCAACCAAGTGCGAAAAATAAACGAGGCGCACGATTTTTAATGAGGAAAAAAACTTAAATTTTTAGCCCAGAAATTGAAATTTTGTATGTTAACATTTGATAGTTGAGAGAGCGTAAACGCACCAGTGTTACGGATTAAAGAAGTCCAAAACTTTTCACCAATACAATTAAATGATGAACCAAAGAACAAGTGGGCAACAATAGACAAGCACACAATCCAAACGGAAAGATTTCGTTTGGTAATTGTCTATTCCACAATCCGGAAAGGATTCAAACGTACTATACATTATTCTTGCATAAGAGGATTATAAGAAGACATAAGAAAGCTCTCCTCTCTCCTCTCCCATGAATTTCTTAGTAATATCTGCACAAACTTGATTTAAAAAAAAAAAAAAAAACAAGGTTTAAATAATATAGAAAATTTTGGGGGAAAAAAAAAAAACCAACAACAACAAAAACTATCCAAAAATTTTCTAGGATATCTTTTCAACTGCCAAGCCATTAGAATGCCATAATTGTCCAACTCAAAACAATGCTTGAAATTTTCCAATGCATCATCTTTGTCAATACATCGGTTGCATTCTCGAAGTGTGCATTTTCCTACATAACATCTGCCAATAGATGCATTCCACTATGTTGTGATCCTTTATCAACGCTATAAAAACTTTTATAACATTCATAATTTCATTTTGGAACTTCATCATTCAACTATTTATATAACATTTTCAAATATATTGATTATTTTCAACTCCAGTATATGTCTCGCATCCATAGTGGTCCTTACCATACCGTCAAATATTTGTATCTTAAAGTTTCAATATCACTAGCTTTTTCATGTTGTATTGATGCGCATGACAATGGAATGATAATTTACGGATCTTTAGTTGTCAAATAATTCTGATTGGAGCACATATAAAATGAGTAACTTGAGTCTAAAATTCATCTACCATTAATGTAATCATTTTCATCTGAGTTTATTCGCATGTCTGTATCACTAAAATCTGACCATTCCTTCACTATATTTATTACGTTTAAAGACTCTGATTTGTTCTCATTTTCCCATTCTCATTTTCATTCGGGAAAATTTGTTTCATGTGCGTAACTTAATGGCGCTTGAAACACTTGACTTTTTTCCTTATAATGTCTTTCCCCCTTTTTACCACCAAACTTTCCTTTCTCCTTGCTATTTCATCGACCTTGTATACAATTAGCAAATTCTTTGTCGTTAAAACTTCCACCCTACTATTTGTAACTAGTTCAATTCTTTCAAATCAAGGGTCCATTTGGCCTGCGTTAGCTAATAGTTAACTTTTAACTACTTAACTTTTTATTTTTTTTTTCAAATGACTAAATTTACTCTCTTATTTTAAAATTTTTTTAAATCATAAAGGATAAAAATGTGAAATTAACAAAAAATTAAAATGTTACCTACTAAAAGCTAACTTTTTTACCTTTCCAAATATTAAAAAAAAAAAAAAGCTAGTTTCTTAACTAACTACCCAAAAAAAAAAAAAAAAACCAACTTTTTTTTTTTGTTTCTCACTCTCTCTCTAAGTGCAACCTTAATTTACTTCTTCTATGGAGAGTTTGTTTGTGCCACACATCATGGTATTGACAAAAATGCTCAAACGATGATAGGGAACACAACAAATGTATGTTTGATCTTTGTTATCAACTTACATATCAATATTTCTTAATCTAGAACGACTTTGTTGAAGTCGTTGAAATGAGCTTTCACTTCACCGTTTTGCATTTGAAGAGTGTAGAGATGTTTCTTCGTATATAATTGATTCATTAAGGGTTTTGTCATCTAACGGCTCTTTAATTTCTCCTAAATTGTTTGCTGGCATTTGCAAGCCTGCATACTTCGTATTAAGGGTGTGCACGAGCCGATTCAGTTTGGTTTTTTTTTTTTTTTTTTTTTTTGCACCCCTGCTTGGCATAGCACTTCATCACTAGTACACAAAAACATTTTAACTCTTTTTTTTGGCTTTTTTTTTTTTTTTGTTGGGGGGGGGGGGGGGGGAATTGCCTTGAGGCAGGATGGAGATATGAGTGCAAAAGTTCCTATACTTGGGAAGCACACGCGCTCCGCACATCTCGGATGAAATTACCAAAAAACCCCCGAGTATCCTAATGTCCAAAAATGCTACGCCAGTTTATCCTAGATCAAGACGTAAAGGCAAAGTACCCTTCTTGATGGTTGAATATATGTACATAAATAATTAAAAAAAAAAAATGGACCTAAACAAGGAGACTAGAGAGCAGTGAGCTAAGTAATACGAAAGGACTTCGAAGCTTCAGACAAAAGATAAAAGGAATGATTATATTTTTACTCCAGTACTTAAAAGGTAATAATTATTTATACTTTTGTACTTAAAAATTTACATTTGCATTTTTTTTTTTTGTACTTTGCATTAAGTACAAACATTAAAAATTCATCAAATATAATAATTTTGATTATAAATAAGTTTAAAATTATATTTTTACTATCTGTAATTTATATTACTTACATCATTTGATTCTATTTGATATTTTATTGGTATTTTTATCTTTTCATTTGAAAATTTAACTTGATTCACAATTTTATTTTAATTCAAAGTATAAGAGATATAAAAGTAAGTTTTAAAATTTAGGGGTGAAAATGATTTTAACCTTAAATACAGGGGTAAAAAAATAATTATTCCAAATATAAATAGGTCATATAGACTAAATGATTAACCAAGAGCAAATTAATGTGAATTATAATGGTCCAGGCCAATTAATTAAACTCTTATGGGTAGATTGACAAGAGGTAAAAGAGTTATTTATAAATCGAACTAAGTCCTACATGTAAAAGAACACTAGAGTTAAAAAAGTTACAAAATTAAACAAAAAATGGTAGAATACAATTTTTTTTTTATTGATTTGTAGAAGAATGATTTATAATCTTTGAAATTCTTGATCAAAAAATCAAACAATCTTCAAATTATTCTTTTTAAAATGTTAATTTTTTTTAAACAATTAAAATATCAATTCAGGGTTTGGAACCTTATGTCCAATGAACCTACAAAGTCTTTTTTCTTTAGAAAAAAGTTTGCATGATTCTGAAAACTTGATTTACCAGTGTCTTCTCGTAGAAAAAGCAAATATCATATTTTTTTCATTGGCGACTTCTATTTGTACAAAGAGGAAAAGAAAGTTACAATATAATTGAATTTTTTAAAATTATTTATTTATTTTTATTTATTATTAAGAATTCAAAATTAAGAAAACATGATAAAACACATATTCATTTTCTTTTTACTTTTTAAACTTAACCAAAAATTTAAAATAACTTTAAATTTTTTGCTATTTTTACCTTCTTCCAGTTTTCCAAGCATATATGTACACACATACACCAGAAATCGCTAGTTCCTAAAGGCACAGAAACGTAATTTGACTAGTAAAAAATTTAAATGTAAATTTGTAAAGTAAACTTACGTGAAAATTTGTAAAAAGAATTTGCAAAAATAAAAATTACTAATAAAAAAATTAACAGTAATGTAACTATGATCCAAATACATTTTCACTAAAACCAAATTATAAAAAAAAAATCTAAAAGATGAAAACCATTAAATTACAAAAAAAAAGATGAAATGCAAATAGATTCAAGGAGACTAACATTTAAAAACAATAAAAGAGATAAATTAAATAGAGCAAATTTAGATGATGTTTAATTTGTTAAAAAAATTTAAAATTGGTGTAATAATGACATGTAACAAAATTTGATTATAAAAAAATTAAATAAAATTATTAAAACTAAAAAAATAATAATTTTTTATACTTCAAAAATCAATATCTAATATCAGAGTTGATAAAGTGCAAAAAAACTAAAAATAAAATGCATTTACAATCTCTCAAATTAAATTTTTTTTTTTAGACTTTTTTTAACCTCCAATGTTTGAATGACAAAAAAAATATAATAAAAGTACAAAAATTGATATAAAAATAATATGTGACAAAATTTAATTAAAAAATACAAAAAAAAGTAAAAATTAATAAATTTTAATAAACTAAACATCCCCAAATACTTGGGTTCCAGGCGTTATTATGAAGAAATCCACTGTAGGGGTTGCAGTGAAAAATCAAAAGTTGAAATTTAATTATTTTTAATCGAATGATTCTAATTTAATTTAATTAAAATTATTTTTAAAATAAAAATAAAAGTTGAAAAATCTGATTAAAATATGATTAATATAGAATATAAAAAATTACGCATCATTAAAATAAAAATAAATCTCTACCTTTCATTTCCTCACCGCAATCTTTACAATTAATTTATTTATTACAACCCCTTGAACCCTAAATACTTCCGTACATTTTGTTTTGGAAGGGGGGGGGTTAGAGTCTTGGTCTGAGGATCACAACCGCATCAAGGAATCGTGATCCTCGATTTCAAACTTCTTTTTCCTTTTGGGTAGAGTCTTGGTCTGACGATCACGGCCGTACGTAGGAATCGTGATCCTCGATTTCGGACTTTTTTTTTTTTTAGGGGGTAGAGTCTTGGTCTGAGGATCACGGCCGTATCCAGAAATCGTGATCCACGATTTCAAATGTTTTTTTTTTTTTTTTGGGTAAAGTCTGGGTCTGCGGACCACGGCTGTACGTAAGAATCATGATCCTCGATTTCGGACTTCTTTTTTGGGGGGAGGGGGGCAGAGTCTTGGTCTGAGGACCACGGCTGTACCCACCCAGGAATCGTGATCCACGGTTTCGGACTGATATGTCAGCAAGCATGTGCAACAACTTTCACCATAATGTTTCACGGAAAAAATGCCATTGCCTGATTTTTTTTTTTTTTTAAAGGTAACCTACGAGCGTTGTGTGTGTAAAGAAAAAAAGTTTATAAAAAAATAAATTAATTTTTATTTGATAAAATTAAAGAATAAAATAAAATAAAAAATATTTTTGATATAATTAAATAATTTTTAATAATTTTTAAGTGTTTAATAAAATAAATAAAAATAAACAAAACAAAACTTTTTATCTTTTTATCAAAAACTTAAAACACCAAAAATTTATAATTTTTTTATTTTTTTAATCTCCCAAACGATATCTGTGTGTAACTATAAATTCTTATTCAATTTGACGGTAATACATATTTTGCTTGTATCTAATGTATTTCAACTGAGATATTTTTGGTTCAGTCTTTTCAGTCTTGTCTCTGTTTCTCTCTCTATCGCCGCCGTTCTCCATGGTTGTATCTTCTTCTTACCTGATGGGATTTGCTTCCAACTTCTGTAAATCGGCACCGCAACAAAAACCTTGTGTTCTTGTTTACTTGTGTGTGTTTTGATTAGGCGCGGATCCAAAATTTTCAGTCAGGGTCATTGAGTATTTAAGACGGAAATAACAAATTATTTTTAGATTAAGAGTATGAGAGAAATAATATCACTTTTAAGGAGAGATAAAATTATTCTTGAATATTAAATCGTTGATTATATTTTTTTTAATTTAATGATTCAACTAGTTATTTTAACAGTATCTGAGATTTAATAAGATACCTATCATTACTTAAAAAAATATAATTATTATTAAATTTTTATTATTTATAGAATTTATTATGTTATATATTATATTTTTAAATATTATGTACAAAAATATTGAATAGTGTAATAGGACAATATATTTTATTTCAAAAAAATACTTAAGTTTAATTTTTATAAACTGTTTTTATGTTAAAAATTTTTGAATTTATCTTAATTTTTAAATAAGACTAATATAATCTAAATTTGAATTCATTTATTTTTTAATTAAAAGCAAAATGTTAAGGACCATTTTGTAATTTAACATCCAAAAATTCAGAGATCACTTCCCCCGCCCCCCCGGGGCCCCTAACGTGGCTCCGCCAGTGGTTTTGGCTCCATTATTCCCATCAAATGCAGAGCTCGTCGATATAAATACAGTAGTACAAACTGAGTTGAAACAGAAGTTAGGCGCGTCCACAGAGTCGCTTGAAGTTTAGCCCGCAGGCATACATGTGGGGCGTGGAGCTTTCCGCCAGATGCATGAAGAAGACAGGTAATATTCTTTGGAATATTTTATTTTTGGAAGTTCGAAAATTATAATATATCCACCAAGATTTTAAAAATTATAGTTTGGCCCCAAAAGTTGCTTAAAATTTCAGATTGGCCCCATAAGTTGCCTAAAATTGTAGATTGGCTCCGAAATTTCTGGTTAATTATAGTTTGAAAATTTGAGTTGCCAGGTATCGAGCAGTCCAAGCAATCAACTAAGTGTGAAAAATAAAAAAGACACAAGATCTATAACGATGAAAAAACTTGAATTTTTAGTCTAAGAATTGAAATTCTATGTGTTGACATTTGATGGCTGAGAGGTTGTAAATGTGTCAATATTGCGCTACGGTTCGAAACAGATCAATACATTATACCAATATAACTAAATGATGAACCAAAGAACAAGAAGTGGACAACAATAAACAAGCACACAATTCACAACGGAAAGATCTAACGTTGTTTGGTAATTGTCTATTCCACAAACTTGTAAGAGGATTGAAACATACTGTCCATTATTCTTGCATAGGTGGATTATAAGAAGATATAAGAAAAATCTCCTCTCTCCTCTCCCAAGAATTTCTTAGCAACATCCGCACAAATTTGGAATAAAAAAATAAACAAATAATACAAGAGAAATCTGAAGGGGGAAAAAACCAACAAAAACTATCCAAAAATTGTCTAGAATACCTTCTCAACTGTTGAGCCATTAGAATGTCATTGTCCGGAGGAAGAATTGGTCAAAAATTGTCTGGCATAACTGTTCAACAGTCAAGCCATTGTAACACTCAGAATGGCATTACAATGCCAATGGGCAGAATTAAACTTGAACCCCCCTGGACAATAGTGTTGTAACGGCCCATAAAGCGTACGATAGTAAGCAGAATTGGTTTTTGACCTCTTTTGACAACGGTGTTAGAACACGTCTTTAGGTGTTCCGCTCCTTTTTGCTTCAATTCCTTTTGGTTGTTTTCTTCTTCCAAATCTTGAATGGACTTATTGAAACACTATCTCGATTTACGGTATACTTGAGCGTCAAGCACGAGCAACAAGCCACCTAAGATTTCCACAATCTATGCCTTAGCCAAAGTTTTTAGCTCCCTTAGGAAATAACCCGCAAGATTTTCAAGACTTAACTCTCTTAAACTCTCGATCGAGAGTGGACCTCTTTGCCAAACAAAGATAAAATTGAACCAACTCCAAAACAATGCTTGAAATTTTCCTATGCATCATCTTTTGTTAACACATCAGTTGCATTCTTGTAAGTGTGCATTTTCCAACATAACATCTGCCAGTAGATGCTTTCCATTATGTTGTGATCTTTTATCAACATCATAACAACTTTTATAACATTCATAACTTCATTTTCGAACTTCACCATACAACTATTTATATAATATTCCCAAAGATATCGAGTTTTTTTCAACTCCAGTATATGTCTCACATCCATGGTGGTTCTCACCACACTGTCAAATATTCGTATTTTAAAGTTTCAATACTACTAGCTTTTTCATGTTGTATTGTTGCACGTAACAATAGAATGACAATTTACAGATCTTTAGTTGTCAAACAATTCCTGATTGGAGCACATATAAAATGAGTAGCTTAAGTCTAGAATCCATCTACTACTAGTATAATCATTTTCATCCGAGACTATTAGCATGTCTGTACCACTAAAATCCAACCATTCCTTTGCTAGATTTGTTGTGTTTACAAACTCTAATTTGTTCTTATTTTCCATTCTCATTTTCATTCAGGAAAATTCATTTCATGTGCCTAAGTTAATAAGTTAATGGCACTTGAAACACTTTGATATTTTTCCTCATATTTGTTTTTCCCTAATTGTTCTTATCACCAGACTTTCCTTTGTCCTTACTATTTCATACCATTAGCAACCCCTTTGTTGTTAGAACTTCCGCCCAATTGCTCGTAACCTATTAATTTAATTCTTTCGAATTAAGTATCCATTTGGCAAAAGTTAGCTAAAAACTAGCTTTTAGCTTTTAATTACTCAGTTTTTTGCTTTTTTCTAACATGACTAAATTTATCTTTATATTTTAAATTTCTTTTAAATCATAAAGGCAAAAATGTCAAATTAACAATTTTTTTTTTTTTTTTTTTTTGTATTTGTAAATTTTGATAAACAATTTAGTTTGTAATTAACAATTTAGTTTTCTATGTAATAAAGAACTTAGTTTTTATTTTAATAATATTTTTATTTTGTGTTGGATGTTTTAATTTTGTTGAGTTTTATGGTTTATTATTACAAGTTAAATATTGCACATGTTATTATAGGTTCTATTGTATTTTTTTTTTTTTTTTTGGCTAGAATTGAACAATATTGTTGGTTTTTTAAAAAAATTTACATAGACGACCGCCTCAAAGCGGTCATATGAAGTGTGAACATTATTTGGGATAGCTGACAGCCTCAAGGCAGTCATTAAATGGTAAAAATGACCACCTTGAGGCGGTCGTTTATTCCATTCGGCTCTATTAATTTGGTGACTAGTTTAGGCGTTGTTACACTTGACGATCTGAAGTAGTCATCTATCCTGTTTAACGTCCCCCTCTTGACAACTTAAAACGGTCATCTATTCTGTTTAACATCCCCCTCTTGATGACTTGAAGCGGTCATCTATTCTGTTTAACATCTTCCTCTGATACGATCACCTTAAGGCGGATGTCTAGCGGTTGTCTATATTTAAGATGACCACCTCAAGACCATAGCATGCCAATCACCTCTAGCAGTCAAGTGTTCTTTCGTTTGTAGTCGTGTTACAAAAAAAGTCTAGTTTTTTAGTTCCCAAACTCTACCTAAGTGCGGCTTTTACTTCTTCCATAGTGAGTTTATCTCTGCCACACATCATGGTATTCAGACAATGCTCAAACGAGGATGAAAGTGAACACAGCAATTGTATTGTTTGATCTTCATCATCAACTTACACGTCAATATTTCTTAATCCAGGATTACTTTGTTGAAGTCGTTGAAATGAGCCTTCACTTCACCGTTCTGTATTTGAAGTGTGTGGGGACCCTTCTTCACATGTAATTGATTCGTTACGGGTTTTGTTAACTAACGCTTATTCAATTTCTCCCAAATTGTTTGCTGGCATTTCCAAGCATGCATACTTGGGGTCGTTTGGTATCGTTGTCATTTTTCTGTTTACATTTATATATTTATGTTTTCTGTTTTTTTTTCTAAAATAAAAATTAAAACTGTGTTTGAAAATACAATTTTGTTTACAATTATTAATTTTTTTTATTTTTATAAAATATTTAATTTTAATAGTTTTTAAAAAATTAATTAAATTTAATAAATATATTTTATATTAATTTAATTTAATTATATTATTTATTAGAAAAAATTTAATAAATATAAGTATTATATTATTTAATCTAGTAAATATAAAATATATTAATTATAATTTAATTATATTATTGACTAAAAATAATTGAATAAAATATATTTCATAATAATTGAATAAGTTAATTATTATATTTATTAAAAATAATTTAATAAAATATGTGATATCCTAAATTTTATTATGTTATTAATTTAATTCATGCCATTTTTTTTGGGCAATAGTTTGGCGCTATTTTAATAGTAGGAAAATTTTAAAGGTGACACATGTAAAGATGAATTGTGGCACATGGTGTATAGGTGGAGGATTTAATGATAGTGGGGTGTATGTGTAAAGATACTTGGAGGCTTGAAAAAAATAAAGAAAAAAAGGGGGAGAAAAAAAAGAGAACTCATTTGGCAGTGGGAGGCTTGGCCTCCCACTTGCATATACATATATATATATGTGTGTGTGTGTGTGTGTGTGTGTGTGTGTGTGTGTGTGTGTGGATACGCATTTGGGGGACAAAAGAAAAACAGAATAGGAGAGACAAGAGAGTCACAGTGAAGAAAAAGACGAAAGTTTAAGGAATTTTGGGTCAAACCTTTAAAAATTTACACTAGACCAAGGAAAAAATCAGTCAAAAAGGACTATTAGACCTTTCAGGTAGGGGATTTATTCTTATAATTGAAATTTAATATTTTGTATAAAAGTGTGACAAAAATATTTAATTTTATTGCATGATTATTGTGACATTACGAGAGAATGTGAAATGATGGGGTTATAGTTATTATTATAATGATTTCGTACACTTTTATAAAACAATATGTTGAGGTGTTATAAGGGTGGCAAAGTGTCATAAAAGTGGAAAGAGAACATTTTTGTGTGACATGTAGAGGTGTTATAAAGGTGGTAAAGTGTAATAAAGGTGGAAATGGAACAGTCTTGTGTGGCATGTTGAGGTGTTATAAGGGTAGTAAAAAGTTATAAGGATGGAAAGAGAATAGCTTTGCGTGGCATGTTAGGGCATTATAAAGGTGGGAGGGTGACATAAGGGTGGAAAAGGAAATAGTCTTGCGTGAGCATGTTGAGGCATTATAAAGGTGGCAGGGTGCTATAAGGGTGGAAAGGAAATAGTCTTCTGTAAGCATATTGAAGCTTTATAAGGGTGGCAAGGTGATATAAGAGTGAAAAAGGAAATAACTTTGTGTGAGCATATTGAGGTGTTGCAAGGGTGGGAAGGTGATATAAGGATGGAAAAGGGAATAACCTTGCGTGGACATATTGGGGCGTTATAAGAGTAATAGGGTGTCATAAGGGTGGAAAGGAAATGGCCTTATGTGGGTGGAAAGGAAATGGCCTTGCATTGACATGCTAAGGTGTTATAAGGATGGCAAGGTGTTATAAGAGTAAAAAAGTAGTAACTTTGCATGCTCATTTTTACTGTTTAATTATTTATTTTGTATTGTTGTTATTTGATTTATATGATAATGACAGTTACTTTGATCACTTATTTTCTGTTTTTATATGAAAATATTTGTTAAAATTATTTGAATATTATTCTTATTGAACTTAGCAGCTCATCCTATCTTATGGGTTCTTTTATATGGAGAGGTCGTTTGATAGCAAAAATTGAGGCTGACAGATGAAAGCAACCGACCAAACGTGACGATTAGATGCTAGCATAAAATTTGGCTCATGTGTAATATTTTTAGACAGTTATAATAGGAAGGAACTTGTGTAATAAATCTGTATAATAAATTATTATATTTCAGTTTTGTGCTAAAACTCAAGATGTGACAAAATATATTTCATATTAAATAAATTAATTAAATTAAGTTAATTATTAAATTAATCGAATGTAATTGTGATATTTGTTAATAATAACTTAATAAAATATATTTAATATTATTAAATTAATTATTGAATTAAATTAAATAATTTAATTGTAATATTTTTTAAAAATAATTTAATAAAATATATTTATAGTAATTAAATTATTTATGAAATTAAATTAAATTAATATATTTTATTTTATTATTTATTAAAAATAATTTAATAAATATATATTTCCTATTAATTAAATTAACTAATTTAATTTAATTATTTATTAGAAATAAATTAATAATATACATTACATATTAATTTAATTAATTTAGTTTAATTATATTATTTATTGAAAATAATTTTTGTTTACTAAAGTATTTGAATAAGGTATTTTATTTTAATACGATACAATAAGGAATGGATAAAGTGTTAGAATTGATAAAATATTTGCAACAAAAGAAAAGTGAAAACATTTTTTTTTAGTTTACGTTTTTCTATTTAAGTTTTTATTTTTTTGGAAACAAAAAATGTAAATAAATTTAATAAATATATTTTTATTTTTAATTTATGAAAATTTAAAAATATAAGTAAAAAAATAAAAAATGAAAACATTGGATTTTGGTGTAGCACTTCATCGGTTATACGAAAACATATTATCTCTTTTCTTGTGGATTGACTCCGAACTCGCTGGATATATCAGTGCAAAAATTCCTTTACGTGGGGAAGCAGGGGCGCTTCATGTATCTGGGATGAAATTACCAAAATGCCCCCTAGCGTCCTAGTGGCAAACTGGTCTAGAAAATGGTACCTCAATATGTAAAGGTAAAGCTTCTCCTTGATGGTTGAATATTAGGAAAAAAAAAAAAAAAAAGGGCGTAAACAATGGAGACTAGAGAGCTGTGAGCTAAGTAATATAAAAAGGCTTTGAAGTCTGAGCCAAAATATAATGGATAATTATATTTTTATCTCTTACACTTGAGGTAAAAATCATTTACATTTTTTAAATTTTAAAAACATACTTTTGCATTTCTTGTATTTTGATACAAAGTGAAACCGTTAAAAATTGTCAAATATAATGGCTTTGACTCTAAGTATGCTTAAAAATTGTATTTATGTCCTTATAGTTTATATTATCTATATTTAAACCCTCGAATTTATATGATTTTTAATTGGTATTTTCGTCATTTCATTTGAAAATTTAACGCCGTTCATAATTTCACTTTAGTCCAAAGTATAAGGGATGCAAAAGTAAATTTTTAAAATTTAGGGGTGTAAAGTGATGATATCAAGTACAAGGGTAAAAAATAATTATCTCAAATATAAATAAACCACAGACTAAATGATAGTCAGGAGCAAATTAATGTGAATTATAAATGTTCAGTCCAGTTAATTAAATTCTTATGGGTTGATTGATTGGCAGGAGCTGAGAAAATTGTTTGGAAATTAAATTAGACCTTACCCGTAAAAAAGTGGTAGAATGTAGATTTTTTTTTAATTTATTTGTAGAAGAATGGCTTGTAATCTTTGAAATTCCTAATCAAACAATCCTCAAATTATTCTTTTTTAAAATGCTAATTCAGGGTTTAAAACTTGATGTCCAATAGACTAAAAAGTCTTTTCTCTTTGAAAAATAGTCTGCATAATTTTGAAAACTTGATCTATCAATGTCTTCTCGTAGAAAAAGTGAATGTCACATTCTTTTCATTAGCGAACTTTTATTTATAAAAGGGGGAAAGAAAGTTACAATATAATTGAAATTTTTGCAGTCATTATTTATTTTTAAGAGATCAAAATTAAGAAAACATGATAAACATATATTCATTTTCTTTTTTTATTGTTTTAACTTAACAAAAAATTTAAAATAACTTTAAATTTTTTTAATATATTTTACCTTCTTACAATTTTCCAAGCTATATATATATAGCAATAATTTACATGGATCATTTAGTGCAGATTAGTCGCCACTGAACTATTTTCTTCTTTATAATATATTCTAAGAAACTTCTTAGAAATTTCTTGATCAATCCTAAGTCAAGCCTTCTCATATAATTAATGCGTGATTGGTATCAAATCATGGTCTTCTACACAAGGTTCACTTTTGTACTTTTTTTTGGATTAAGTAAGACAATTTGAATTAAAGGGAAAATAAATTATATAGTTCAGAGAAGATACTTTAATGTACAAAAGAATAGTTGTTATCTAGTATCTATATAAAAAATAGGGATTTTCAAGTTTTACAAGTCTCAATATTAATATCTAAATGCTTAATCTTTTCATATTGCATGGCCACTTTTATACTTAATCAAATACAAATTAAGTTTTTTTTTTTAAACAAACATATATTCATTTTCTTTAATTATTCTTACTTAAACTAAAAATCTAAAACAAAAAATTTAAAATAAATTTTAGAATTTTACTTTATTTCATCTTCTTACAATTTTTCAAGCAAATATACTATTAATTTGTATAGATCATTTAGTGTAGATTAGTTGCCACTTAATTATTTTCATTTTTATAGTTTATATCAAGAAACTTCTTAGAAATCTATTTATGAATGCCAAGTCAAAGTCTTCTCATATAATTAATGTATGGTTTGATATAAGGTCATGGTTTTTCTGCATAATATTCACTTTTATACTTAATAAGTACAAATAAGTACATATATTCATTTCTTTTTTATTTTTCTTACTTAACCAAAAATAAATTTAAATTTTTTTACTTTATTTTACATTCTTACAATTTTTCAAGCATATATAGCATTAATCTATATAGACCAATTAGTACAGATTAGTCGTCACTGAATTATTTTCTTCTTTATAGTCCATGTCAAGAAACTTCTTAGAAATATCTTGATCAATATTAAGTCAAGTCTTCTCATATAATTAATGCATGATTGATGTTAAGTCATGATTTTTTACACAATATTCACTTTTACACTTAATCAAATACAAATTAAGTTTTCTTTTATTTTTTTTAAGCAAACATATATTCATTTTCTTCTATTTTTCCAACTTAAACTAAAAATTTAAAACAAAAATCTTAAATAAATTTTAAAAATTTACTTTATTTTATCTTCTTACAATTTTCCAAGCATATATATTATTAATCTATATGGACTATTCAGTGCAAATTAGTTGTTATTGAATTATTTTCACTTTTATATTCTATGTTAAGAAACTTCTTTGAAATCTGTTGATGAATACCAAGTCAAGTCTTCTCATATAATTAATGCATGGTTGATATCAGGTCATGGTCTTTCTACATAATATTCACTTTTGTACTTAATAAATATAAATTTAGTTTTTTTTTAATTGACAAACATATATTCATTTCTTTTTTATTTTTCTTACTTGACCAAAAATTTAAAATAAGTTTAAATTTTTTTACTTTATTTTACATTCTTACAATTTTCGAAGCATATATAACATTAATCTTTATGGACTACTTAGTGCAAGTTAGTCGTTATTGAATTATTTTCTTTTTTATAGCTTATGTTAATAAACTTCTTAGAAATTTATTGATCAATACCACGTCAAGTCTTCTCATATAATTAATGCGTGATTGATATCAAGTCATGGTCTTCTGCGCAATATTCACTTTTGTACTTAATTAAATACAGATTAAGTTTTTTTTTTTTTGACAAACATATATTCATTTTCTTCTATTTTTCTAACTTAAACTAAAAATTTTAAATAAATTTTAAAATTTTACTTTATTTTATCTTCTTACAAATTTCTAAACATATATATCACTAATTTATATGGACCATTTAGTGCAAATTAGTTGTCACTAAATTATTTTCATCTTTATAATTAATGTTAATAAACTTCTTAGAAATCTCTTGATAAATACTAAGTCAAGTCTTCTCATATAGTTAATGCGCGATTGATATCAAGTCATGGTTCTTCTGCATAATATTCACTTTTATATCTAAGGGTACATTTGGAACGAGATAAGTTGTGAATTCGTAATTCGTGCTGTAAAATAAAAAGTGAATAACTTTTACAAGTTTTCAGATGATTTCAGAGATTTTCAGAATTTTTTAATAAACCAAACGTAGCCTTAATAAGTACAAATTAAGTTTTTTTTTTTTTGACAAACATATATTGATTTCTTTTTTATTTTTCTTACTTAACTAAAAATTCAAAATGAATTAAATTTTTTTAATTTATGTTACATTTTTACAATTTTCCGAGCATATGTATCATTAATTTATATGAACTATTTAGGTCAGATTAGTCATTATTGAATTATTTTTTCTTTATAGTCTCTAACAAGAAATTTCTTAGAAATCTCTTGACCAATACCGGGTCAAGTCTTCTCGTATAATTAATACTTGCTGATGCTCCTTCCTCCCAAATTTCTGTCGTGCCAAACGGAGCCCTTGCCTCAATCAAGCGTGACTTCTTACAATTGAAACGAACTGACCAACACAATTTTCCAACCTAGTCTCTCAATCAAGCGCAACTTCTTACAATTGATACAAACTGAGAAAACCATTTTCCAACCCAGTCTCTCAATCAAGCGCGACTTCTTAATTTCCACAATTGAAACTGGCTGGCAAACAATACCGAAGCAGACACCTCTTGTCACGCAAGCGCGCCTATTTAAAGCCAAACCTCTGGGTCGTTAGGATGCAAGAGAACCTGCATTGAGTTGCAAAATATTTATGTGTAGGTTGGTGATAAATATGAGGAATACTACTACTCTCTGGCTGCGGCCGGTGGTGATTTTGGTTTTGGTACTGGTGAAAGGACTCTTGTGTGGCTTTGGGTGCTTGGAACAAGAGAGGATTGCTCTCTTACGGCTGAAAGTCGACTTCATTCCCCAAACTGACAATTTTTCCCCATTATACAATTGGGGCGAGACAACTGCCGACTGTTGTGAATGGTATGGGGTTGAGTGCAACCCCACCACAGGGCGTGTCACTACACTCTCCCTTGACTGGACAATGGGCTATTATGGTTGAGCACATTCGCATCTTTTCAATGCCTCCGTGTTCCTTCCCTTCGAAGACCTCAAGAATCTTTCCTTACAAGAAAATCATTTGGCTGGTTGGATTGAAAATGAAGGTAATTAATTTCTGCCACTCCCCCTTTCCTTTTTTTTTTTTTATTTTTAAAATTTTTTTTTTTTTTCATGTGATTGATACAGAACTATTCAAATTCTTGTACAGGTTTTGAAAAACTCTCGAGATTAAGCAATCTGGAATTACTTGATTTGAGTTATAATAGATTTAATAACAACGTGCTGTCATCCTTTGGTGGGCTTTCATCCTTGAAATTGCTTAATCTAGGAGATAATTACATCACTCATGTCAACAGTAAGTCCCTATCTTATTTGCGAGTCTATCCAATATATTGGATATTATTTTTTTTTACTGGTTTTGTTTGGTTGAGCTTTGCTTTGCAGAACTAGATGGCTTTATTAGTTTGAAGGAGCTGGATTTAAGTTGGAATCAAATAGAAAACTTTGAACCCATCCCGCAAGGTAATTAAACGAAAATGTATTTGTATTTACACATATATTCATACCAAGGCATGATTTCTTTTCAATTGTTTTATATTTTGGTTTCATTTTGTAGGTGTACTTCAATATTCTTTACTAATTGAGACGTTGTTGTTTAAATAAATACAGAGTTGAAAGGATCCCTAGTGCCGAGCAATTTAGAGGTACTCAAATTATCCGATAACCACTTGAACAAAAGCATTTTTTCATCTCTCGAACGATTTTCAACACTCAAGCTTTTGGATCTAAGTTGGAACCAGTTAAAAGGATCGATTCATTTAAGAGGTTAGTTCATATATATTTCTTCGATGCTTATGGAATTGATTTAAGCATTTGGTCGAATGGTGCTTTTGGTCGAATGGCAAACGCTCTGTTAGGCATCCTGTAGTATCTTTATTTTCAATTATTATTATTATTTATTTTTATTTTTTTTAAGAATGTGAAAAACTTGTATAAAACTTATGGAAAAAAAAGTAAATAACTAAATTTTCAAGGAAAAAATATCATATAAGATAAAAAAATTAGTTAGTGGGATGTTAGGATGAAATATGACGTGGGTGGAGGATGGTTGGGCGGCTTAGGCTCATAGATGTGGTGGTGTTTCCCTGATTGATGGGGATTGGATCTAATATAGGACACTTTGAGTTACAGTTTTAAGAACATTGGAAAGTGAAATAAAATGCTAAATCAACGATCAATGAAGGTTCTTAATTAATTTTAAAAATCAGTTGATCGGCAAAATTGATTTTTGAAAAATGTTTAGTTTTCTTTTTCTTTTCAATGTAATTCCATAGTTGTTAAGATTATCTTTTTCTCAACAATTTCTTAATTCACTAGGATTGTTATTTTATTTGTATTTTTGATTTAGATAATATTTTTCTATTTTCGTATAACTTGGGTTGTAGAGCTTCATTGGATGTCATTACATGATTAATAAATTTTCTCTGGATTTCAAGAACTCTTTTGTTCTATGTTCTTGTGGATTGAAAAAAAAAAAAAAAAAAACAGTTTGTAGAACAATACTTGGCTTTACATACCTAGAACTGTGTCTAGCCTTTAGTATCTAAGCGTCAGGAACGTAAGAGGTTGTGCAGATTTAACTTGGGACATGAATTGAAGTTTAAAAAAATAATTACATAAAAGAGAAGAAAAGAAATTATAATTTTGGTACATTGCATTTATATTTTGTTACAATTGCTAACCTTCTTAGTTCGAAATTAGGTCTGAGAAACTTGGAGGAATTGAATATAGGTAATAATGAAGTTAACAGCCTAACAAGATCCCCAGGTATTTGGATTTCTCATTTTATTCATGATCTCACCTTAATGCATGCAATATATAAATTGAAAGTGAGTGAATTTCTTTTCTTCTTTTTTCTGTCTTTCCACACGCGGGAATAGAAAATTCAAGCAAGCTCAAAATTCTATCAATAAATGGCGCAAGAAGAACTCCACTCAACGCAAGCAGACTGTTACAGTCTTTAGGGGCATTCTCATCCCTTAGGATGCTCTCTATGCAATCTTATGATTTCGTAGGAGCCATTACTACTCAAGGTCGGTTCACCTTCGTCAATTAATTGTTGTTACACGAAAATTAATTGTTCAAATATAATACTAATTTCAAAGCATTCAATTAATATTTTCTTCATTCTCTGCTATCAATAATTCACAGTGCTAAGGAACATTAGCAACGTGGAAACGTTAATCTTGGATCACTCCTCCTTAGACAACAATCTTGTTCAGAGTTTAGCTGTAATGGCTTCTCTCAAGTCCATATCTCTATCCAATTGTAGTCTAAATGCCTCTACACAAATTCAAGGTAACAATATAATTTTAAATCTAATATTATTTAAAATTTGTTCATTACTTGATTAGATTTCTCGTCCTTCTACATAAATCCTTTTGCCTTGCTTCGATGTTATACTTTTGGATTACACATTGAATTAAGAGGCACATCACATGATGATTATACCAGCGCAACTGGCCATAGGCTGCCCATCCTTGATGATTTTGCACTTAGATAGGATCAAATTCATTAGAGAGGTTCCCAATAGCTTGTCCACCACGTACTTGAATACATTGGATTTTAGCCATAACCATTTATCAGGAAAGCTTCCAAGCTAGAAAGGGAATATAGAAGGAACAATAAGGTGCATTATAATGTCCTAAAATCATATTCAAGGTCCCATTCCAAGAGAATTTTGCAAACTTGATCGGCTTGAGTTCTTAGACCTTTTGGGGAACAATTTATCCGGCTCTATACCATCTTGCTTCAATCCACCAATGATTGCACATGTTCATCTGCATAAAAATAGACTACAAGGTCCATTGACACATGCATTTTACAACAACTCTTCTTTAGTGACATTAGATTTAAGAGAAAACTACTTTTCAGGCAAGATCCCTAACTGGATTGGTAGCCTTTCTAATTTAGGCGTTCTTCTGTTGAAAACTAATCATTTTAAAGGTGAAATTCCCGTTCAACTTTGCAAGTTGAGAAAATTAAGTATAATGGACCTTTCTCAAAATTTGTTTTTTGGGCCAATACCACTTTGCTTGAGTGCTTCTACATTCACCGGTAGCTTATCATTTATCCATAGTATTGGATATATGATTAGTCGCCACAGTCTGAATTATGCCATACAAAACTATGTAAGTTCAGAAGAGCTTCAAACAATTTGGGGCGAGAGAATGATTTTTATCAACTATGCTTATAAAGATATCAATGCAAAAGAAGAGGTAGAGTTCACAACCAAAAGAGGATCCTACTCTTACACGGGCAACATTCTCGATTTCATGTCAGGAATTGATCTCTCCTGCAACCAGTTAACAGGCGAAATCCCACCTGGAATTGGGAATTTAAGCGACATCCGTGCACTAAGCTTATCCTACAATAGCCTAACTGGATCAATCCCGGCAACGTTCTCAAACTTAAGTCAGCTGGAGAGTTTGGATCTTTCTCACAACAACTTGAATGGGAGCATCCCACCTCAGCTCACTGAAATGTATTTTCTGGCAATCTTCTTTGTGGCACACAACAACTTGTCGGGTAGAACGTTAGAGAGAAAAGCTCAATTTGGTTCTTTTGACGAAAGTAGCTACGAGGGGAATCCCCTTCTCTGTGGACCTCCTCTACCTAATAATTGTTTTGGAGCTAATACGAACACATCAACAATGCCAGATGGGCCATTAGAGGGTGAGGGACAAAGTAGAGAATATACCATCATCATCGACATGGATGTATTCTACGTAAGTTTTGTTACGTCTTATGTAGTTGTGTTGCTAAGCATTGTCTTAATTTTGTCCACAAATCCACGCTGGCGGCAGGCATGGTTCTACCTCGTTGAGGTGTGGGCCACAACAAGCTACTATTTTGTAGTTGACTGTTCGGCAGCAAAATTTACCGCCGGAACTGCTGACCACGCCAACCGGAAATGCAATCGACGACCTGCCGAACAAAGATAAAAGAAAGGTTACAGCCGGAGTGGAGGTCTCTGGCCGGAAAACCCTCCGATGCTTAAGTCAGCAAGTCACTCAAAGAAGAAAGCTTTTGCAGAAAAAAAATGAATAGTAGCTTAAGTTGGCAATAGTCAACTTACCATAATTGTGTTGGGAATTAGTCCTTCCTAACCAGGATCGATGAGAAACGAAAATAACAAAACGAAGAATATTGAATCAAAATAACAATCACACAGAGAAACACAAGGATTTACGTGGTTCACCCCAGAATAGGGCTACGTCCATGGCTGCTGCAGTCTTTCACTATGATCTGAAAATTACAACTCTCTTTCTCTCTGTTGTACGATTGGATAGGCGCCCCTCTCATCTATTTATAAGTATAGAATTAGGGTTACACTGAAACACAAGAAAATTACGAAAGTACCCCCAAACCCCCCCATTGGACCCAAGTTTGATTAAACAGTACTTATCAGGGTCCACCGACCCAACAATCTCCCACTTGGAACCTGATAACACAAGCTCTCCATCATCTTCATTACATAGAGAAAACACCGCAACAGCTTGATCTTCTTTCATCACTCTTGAAGTCCAACTGAAGTTGCACACAACTTCAGTTTGTCAATGGTGATTGTTTTGGTCAACATATCTACTGGATTCTTACTGCCATGAATCTTCTCAAGAGACAAGACTCCATTATCTACAAGTGAACGAATGAAATGGTATCTCAGCTGAATGTGTTTTGTCCTAGAATGAAAAGCTGGATTCTTTGCAAGATGAATAGCACTCTGATTGTCACTATGCAAAATATTCCTTTCTTGCGTCTTACCCAACTCTACTTGAAAGTTCTGTAACCAAATCATCTCCTTTCCAGCTTCAGTAATAGCAACATACTCAGCCTCTGTTGTAGAAAGGGCCACAATCTTTTGTAATTGTGAAATCCAACTCATTGCTGTACCACCCAATGTGTAAATATAGCCGTAGTACTCTTTTTGTTATCCAAATCACCAGCCAAGTCTGCATCAACGTAACCATGTAACCCGATGCCAGTTCGTCTAAAGCAAAGTGCCATGTCTGTGGTACCACTCAAGTATCTAAGTATCCACTTTACTGTCTCCCAATGCTGCTTGCCTGGATTACTCATGTATCTGCTAACCACTCCCACTGCATGTGCAATGTCTGGTTTGGTACAAACCATAGCATACATTATGCTACCGATAGCTGAAGCATATGGAACACGTTCCATGTAAGCCTGCTCTTCTTCAGTATTTGGAGACTACTCTTTAGTAAGTCTGAAGTGGCTAGTCAATTGGATGCTCACTGGTTTTGCACCATCCATGCTAAACCTCTTAAGAACTTTCTTGACATACTTAGCCTGTGACAACTTCAAAATACCATTTGCCTTGTCCCTGTAAATTCTCATACCAAAGATTTTGTTTGCAACTCCAAGGTCCTTTATCTCAAATTGGTTGGACAAAAGTTTCTTCAATCTTTTATCTCTTCAATGCTAGATCTTGCGATAAGCATATCATCAACATATAAGAGTAAAATAATATAACTTTTGTCAAATTTCTTGAAATAACAACAATGATCTGCTTGGCATCTTGTAAAACCATTGCTACACATAAACCCATCAAATTTCTTGTACCACTGCCTAGGAGCCTGTTTCAAACCATACAAACTTTTTCGAAGTTTGCATACAAGCTCCTCTTTCCCTCGTGTCAAGAAACCTTGTGGTTGCTTCATGTAAATTTCCTCCTCCAAATCACCATGGAGAAAAGCCGTCTTCACAACCATTTGCTCAAGGTGCAAGTCTTCAGCAGCCACAATTCCCAACACCAATCTGATAGTGGTCAACTTTACAACTGGAGAGAAAATTTCAGTGTAGTCAACTCATTCCTTTTGTTGAAATCCCTTTGCAACCAATCTGGCCTTGTAGCGTTTACTCGCGTCATGTTCTTGTTTAAGCCTGTAAACCTACTTGTTGTGCAAAGCTTTCTTACCTACTGGTAGTTCAGTCAACTCCCATGTCTGATTTGTTTTAAGTTAATTCATTTCATCCTGCATCGCTGACTCCCACTTAATTGAATCATCAACCTGCAAAGCCTCATTATAATTTTCGGGTTCACCCCCATCAGACAGCAACAAATAATGTAAAGATGGAGACCAGCGCTGTGTAGGTTTTGACAGTCTTTCTGATCGTCTCAAAACAGGAGTAGGAGTATGTTCCTCAGTTTGTGGAATAATATTTTCAGGATTATTCTGAATCCTACTATTCAAAACATCCTCACTAATCCCCTCTAACTCAACATGCTTATTACAAGTAACAAATTCAGATTCAGATGTAGACTTTTTCCTGTCTTTATACATTACTTTTTCATTAAATATGACATCTCTACTTCTGATTATTTTTTGATTTTTATCATACCAAAACCGATAACCAAATTGATCAATGCCATACCCAATAAAAGTACATTTAACAGATTTCGGATCAAGTTTACTTCTATCAGCAGAGTCAATATGCACATATGAGACACAGCCAAAAACCTTCAAAAAATAAAGATTTACCTCTTTACCACTCCAAACCTCTTCTGGTAATTCTCCATCCAATGGAACAGATGGACCACGGTTGATCAGATATGCTGCAGTGTTAACTGCATCTGCCCAAAATTGCTTTGGTAATCCGGCATGTATTCTCATACTTCTAGCACGTTCATTCAAAGTTCTATTCATTCGTTCAGCAACGCCATTCTGTTGAGGTGTCTTTTTAACAGTCTTCTCCATTCTAATTCCACATTCCGCATAATATTTTTTGAACTCATTTTCTTCATATTCCCCTCCATTGTCTGATCTTAAACACTTAATTTTCAGATATGTTTCAGTCTCCACCAAGGCTTTCCACCTTTTAAAGATAGCAAAAGTTTCATACTTATGTTTTAGAAAATAAACCCATACCTTTCTCGTTGAATCATCAATAAAGGTAACATAGTATGATGATCCTCCAAGAGATGAAACTGGTGCAGGTCCCCACACATCTGTATGAACCAACTCCAATTTTTCTGACTTCGGTTTCCTGCCATCCTTTGAAAAACTGACCCTTTTTTGTTTGCCGAAGATGCAATCTTCACAAAAGTCAATGGCCACTGATTTCAAATCTGACAGTTTCCCCTTGTCTGCAGGTACCTTCATCCCTTTTTGACTCATATGCCCAAGCCTTCGGTGCTATAGATTTGAGTCTTCTTTCTCACCAGCAATTGCTACTACATTCCTATTGTTCGTAGTCATGTAAAGAGTGCATTCTTTTTGACCACGAGCAACAACCATAGCTCCTTTGGTAATTTTCCACAAACCACCCATGAAGGTTACAACATAACCTTCATCATCAAGTTGTCCAACAGAGATTAAATTTCATTTCAAACCAGGCAAATGTCTGACATTCTGTATCTTCCAAACTGATCCTTTTAGCAACCTGATTGTTACATCCCCTTTACCCACAATCTTCAAAGGTTCATCATCAGCCAGATAAACTTTTCCGAAATCACCACCAATGTAATTGTCCATGATTTCCCTCTGTGAAGTAGAATGGAATGATGCCCCAGAATCTAAAATCCAAGATTCAAGCGGACTGTCAATGCTTAAGATCAAAGCATCAAGAATTTCTTCTGTTACAGCATTAGCAGACTTCTGATTTTGATCACCTTTGTTCTTATTCACTGTCGGGCAATCTGCTTTTAGATGTCCCTTCTTTCCACAGTTCCAACAGCTTCGTCCCTCTCCAGTTCTTGACTTGCTTCTATGTTTAGATTTTGATCTGTTGCGATTAGGATTTCTTCCCGCTGATCTTCCTCTGAATTCTGTATTCAAGGCAGAACCTGATGTTTCCCCTAATTATCTCCTGCGAATTTCTTCACTCAGAATTAAATCTCGAACATCATTGTAATTCAACTTTGCTTTTCCTGAAGAATTGCTCACTACCGTTACAGTTCCATTCTAACTTTCTGGTAAACTGGATAGAAGAATCAAAGCCCTAACCTTATCATCAAATTCAATAGATACAGAACTCAATTGTGCTACTACGATATTGAATTCGTTCAGATGCTCAGCCACGAAAGCGCCTTCTGTCATCCTCAGATTAAACAGTCTGTGCATCAAATAAACTTTATTTGAGGCAGAGGGTTTTTCGTACATGTTTGAGAATGCCGCCATCAGACCTGCTGTAGTTTTCTCCTTCGCTATGTTAAACGCAACGTTACGAGACAACGTTAGTCGAATAACCCCTAGCGCTTGACGATCAAGAAGAGTCCAATCTTCATCCTTCATGTTTGCTGGCTTCTTCGCTGAAAGAGGTTCATACAGATTTTTCTGATACAGATAATCTTCAATCTGCATCTTCCCAAATCTGAAATCTGTGCCATTGAATTTATCGATTCTAACCTTTTCGTCTGTAGCCATCGCTCCCACTCGAACCAACGCTCTGATACCAGTTGTTGGGAATTAATCCTTCCTAACCAGGATCAATGAGAAATGAAAATAACAAAACGAAGAATATTGAATCAAAATAACAATTACACAGAGAAACACAAGGATTTACGTGGTTCACCCCAGAATAAGGCTACGTCCATGGCTGCTGCAATCTTTCACTATGATCTAAAAATTACAACTCTTTTTCTCTCTGTTGTACGATGGGATAGGCGCCCCCCTCATCTATTTATAAGTATAGAATTAGGGTTACACGGAAACATAAGAAAATTACCAAAGTACCCCCAAACCCCTCGTTGGACCCCGGTTTGATTGAACAGTACTTATCAGGGTCCACCGACCCAACAAATTGTTCAGTGGAATGTCCTATTTATAGTAATGTGAACAATAAATAAAATATACCTGTGATTTGATATCATCCATGCTTCCGTGTTCCTTTTTTTCCTTCCTTGCTTTAAATGCATTTCACAGTCCATTTAATGCCTCATACCTTTCATTTGATACTTCATGTCTTTCATTTAATGCTTCTGGTAGTTAAACACGGCAATGTAGCCAGAATTCCTGGGTCAAATTGTCTTCCTGTCACATCTGTCAACTACTCATAATGAAATGTTACTTCCTCAGAGATAAATACCTAATTCAGTCATAACTACGGTGTATTTATGGTTATGAGCCCTCTTGAAGGCCGTGGGTCCCAGGCCTAACATTTACTAGCCGCCAATCGATGGGCTAAACAAATTGGCTATTGAGGTCTTTGGCTATAGCCACGTAGCAGCACATTATCCATAGATACTGAGAATCAGGGTATCATTTGGAATATTAACCCAAAGACACGTATCTGTGTATAACACTCACGTGGAACTCTCGTGCCATCAATCAGCTGTTCGGCGGAATGCCACGTGTCACGCTGCAACGTGCTCGGCGAATGACTACGTGGCTCACACCAATATGCTCGGCATTGGGCCATGTGGCACCTTGACTATACTTGTTCGGCATTCCGTACGTCAAAGTATTATTTTGCCCAACATTTTGCCCCAACTCTGGTTGGAAAAAAATATTTTTCGAGCAGAGTAGCAGAGCAGAAAAGCCTTACCTTACCAATCCGTTCAATCTTCCCCATGCGATTTGTCGTTTAGTATCCTCCTGACACGCTTCAAATCTGATTGGACTCTTCTCTCTCTTGGTAATGACACGCGTAGTGCCCTTTCAGCTTTTCATCTGCTGCGCCGCTTACTCAGATCCCCAAATCTGGGGTGTTAAAACGTGAGTGGTCAAAAATTCAAAAATTGAGGCGGTAATAAATGCATTTTTTTGCCGCTCGTTGCTTTTTCTTTGGTGACGCTTCGATTGCCTCCCACAGATATACACACACATACATATATACTCGGTTCATCTTCTTTGCTTCCTTTCTGCGACTCGAGCTATCCAATCTCCTTTGCTTTTTTTCTCTGAACTTCCATCCTCCCCAGCCTTCATATCTCCTGTAGATGTTCGTTCCTGGTGAGTCAATCTTTCTCATCTAAAGTCTTCCATTATGGGTAAACTCGCGAATGAGCTCAAATTTGAGGAAAAAATTAGGGTTCCAAGGAGAAATATCAAATTCCTCAAAATGTAGACATCAAGCTCGCCCAAGAGGGTGAGCACACACCAGGGGAATTCCTCATAGTAGCCATCACTGAAGGTGGCCTTAAGTTCCCCCTACACCATTTTCTTCGCTCTATGATGAGCATCCTAGACCTCGGCCCCAGGAACCTCACCCACAATTTTTATAGGATAGTCAATGGGGTAATAGAGATAAATAAGCGATACGGATTTCATATATCTGAGTGAGATCTACTTTACTGTTACTCTATCCAGAAGGTGAAGAAGGATGAGAACAGGTGGTATTTGAAATCCCAACCAGAAAAAGCCTTGGTCCATATGCTGCCTGATACGATTAAGTCAGAAAGTGACCTGTGCGTCGTCACAGGTCACTGGACACACGATTCGGATGAAGATCGTTATCCAATCGTCTCTCTGGTTTCTTTGGGCCCAGGTTGGTTGATTTCGAATGACCAGCTCTTACTCTTCTTCGACTACCTACTTTTTGGAAGTACACTAACTATTTGATTTGATTTCTATACAGCCGACCAAGTAAAGAAGTTCTGGGCCGGTGGTATTCGTGCTGATAAGGATCATCTCAACCAAGTGTTCAAGTTCCTTGGGGGTCCTGATCTTTATCCCTTCGCTAGAGCAGTTCCAATTTTGTTCAACTTCACCCCCACTCACCAAACGTTTATTGCTCCCCTTCAAGGTTTTGCAACCTCGGAAGCTATCAAGCGTCTCCAGTGGTGGTTCAGGGCTTCTGTTGAGGAGAAAGAGAATTTCTACGCACTGAAGCACCCAGAGTGGGTTCGTCCACCTCCCTTTGCTATCCCGTTGGTTGCCGAGCAAGCTCTTGCTCCAAAAGCAGTGATTCCTAATCCTGCCGAACAACCAAGGAGGCGGAGACTTGTGCTTTTGGACGAAGAGGAAGAAGAAGAAGAAGAAGAAGAAGAACTTGAACCGCCTTCTACCTTTGAATATTTCTCTAATTCGGACGAGGAAGGGGAAAGGGATATGGCCCCCAAAATCGACTACAAGAAACTTGCACTGGCAAAAACCAAGGAGCAAAAAATTGAGGAAGCAAAGAAGAAGAAGACTGCTGGGAAGAGGAAATTCGACGAGGGGAAGGCCCCTGCTCCTACAACCGCCGAACAAATACTCAAGGTAAAAATGGAAAAGGGGAAGGAGCAGGAGGCACTTCGGCAAAAACCCTCTGGTCCTCTTAAGCAGAAGAAGGCCAGGACATTACCTACTAGGGTGATTCAGATCGCCGAGCAGTCAATACTGCCAAAAGGGTCCACTGAAAAGGGGGCAGCACCTTCCAAGGACGCGCCACCCAAGATCGTTGAACCTACGCCATCTCAGCCGACTGGGCCTGTACCCCTTGCCATTGAATACCCAGCCAACCCAGTTCGAGACTCTCCTCTCTTTACCCCACAAATTCTCATTCCTAGCCTCGAGTTTCCTCAAGGCCGACCATTCACAATTCAGGACACAACTTTCCACCACGCCGAGGAGTATCTCAAAGGTGTTCTCCCTCCTCGGGATGTCCATGCTACGAGAAAAAATAAAATGGAGGACATTTACAAAACCTTGATAAAGAACGCCATCTCTGTAAGTATAACGATGTTCTTTTTAATGTTTTTCCTTTATGAACATCATTTTGCCATTATGCTCTTTCTAACTCTCTCTTTTATCTACAGACTTCTCTCTATACAATGGAGTTGATTGCTCGGAGCCGGGCCCTCGATGTCAGAACTGAGCAGGATAGAACAGATATAAAGGATCTGAAGTCAAATATAAGGACTTTGGAGAAGGAGAAGAAAAATCTCTAATCCAGCAATGATGCTTTGGTAAAAGAGAGGAGTCAACTCCAAGATGAGAAGAAAGATCTCGAGCAACAGCTCAATAATGCCCTTGGCCAAGTAGAGGGGAGCAGGTCTCGAGTGGAGCTCAAGGACAATCTTTTGCTCAAGAAAGACGAAGAACTACTAGAGGTCAAGGGTAGACTCTCCAAGGCTGAGGTTGAACTATCCTCTTCTAAGGTTGAGCGAGAAATGCTTTCCAAGGAGTTGGAGGTCTACAGAGCCGAGCACACCAAGTCGACGCAAGAGCTCGATAGCCTCCGAGCAGAACTTGCACTCAAAACTCGAGCTCTGGAAGAAAAAGAAATCGCCCTCCAAGGAGCCGAGGAGAAAACTAAGGCTAACGTTGAGGCTCAGATAAACGACTGCGTGAAATAGATGAGGGACGCTCATAATGACTTCTTCCTCGAGGATTGGGAGGCTGCCATGAAGAAAAATAACATTGATCACACCAACCCTATATATACAGAGGTCCTTTATCCTGATCCACAACGTCCAGCTCCTCAATTCAGTTTCGAACGTCCACCTCAAACTCCTTCAATCCAAATTGCCGAAGAAACCGTTGACGAAGGTGGGGTTAAGATGGATAGTTCTCAGAAGGACACTACCTCCCAGGCACCCAAAGAAATTAATCTAGTTGTGGAGAGTGATCCTACTAAGGAGGGAGAGAAGTGAGCCCCTTAGTCCCTTCTTGTTTTGCTTTTAATTCTATTCAGTTGTAAAGGTACAATGAACAATGTAAAATTTTCATTTTGAATGAATGGAAGTACTTCAGTCTTTTCTAATCTGTTCCCTTGCTTTGCTTTTCATGTCTTTGCCTCTTTAGAACTGTTGATGAACTGATTGAAGAATACCTTGACTTGGTCGCTGATGAAGTTATTGGAAGTGCAGCCGAAGAGTATCTTGATGTATTCTCACACGAAATAGCTACAAATCCTTATAATAAATGTTGATGCCTTGTCTTAAGTTTTGTTAGGATAGTTTCTTCAGTTGACAACAATGTAAAGTACATTGTAACTGTACTCTGAAATACATAATAAAAAGTTTTGAATTGTTCTCACACTTGCTTTCACCCATTGGGGGTCTACCTTACTGTTCATATGTTTCGTGCTTGTGTTCAAGTAAGTACTTTGAATGAACTTGGATCAATAATCAGACTTTAATCAAACAATCATAAAACTTAACAGAAATGCTTTAAGCATCAAACCTTTCAAGGACAACAAGTTCAAGTAATAAATTGCTTTTCATCAAGTAACTTTTAAGCTTTTGATAAAGAGGAATAACTTTAGTACATACCTCAATGAGCTCGGCTGTCCTCCAGTTTACATATAGCAACGGAGGTGTCTACCTTTTGATAAAATTTCACTTTTCATATCCATGCCGAGCTTCGATGAAGTGAGTCTTTGTGTTATGAGAGCTTTTGCATATCAGTGCCGAGCTTCTTTGAAATGATTCCTTGTGTTCTAAGAGCTTTCGCTTCCATTGTACCAACGCTAGGTTAACTGAGCGTGAGTTTTTTATCAATCTTTTTTAATAAGCCAGGGAATTGTATCCCAGCTTAAAGAGAGTGCCTGGTCAATGAATAAACCAGGATTGGACTAACATGCAAAGCGATGTGGCATCTTTCTGTACCAATGGTCGGCAAGCCGAGCATGGTTCCTTTTTGATAATCCTTTTCAATAAGCTGAGGAACCGAATCTCAGCTTAAAGAGTAACCTGGTCAGTCAATAAACCAGGGTTGAACTTGCACCCAAAGGGTGCGGTTCCCTTTCTGTACCAACGTTCAGCAAGCCGAGCGTGGCTCCTTTTTGATAATCCTTTTCAATAAGCCGAGGAATCGAATTTCAGCTTAAAGAGTAACCTGGTCAGTCAATAAACCAGGGTTGAACCTGCACCCAAAGGGTGTGGTTCCCTTTCTATACCAACGTTCGGTAAACCGAGCGTGGCTCCTTTCTAATAATCCTTTTCAATAAGTCGAGGAACTGAATCCCAACTTAAAGAGAAAGCCTGGTTAGTAAATAAACCAAGACTGAACCGACATCCAAACGGACATGGCAACTTTCTGCAATAATGCTCGGTAGCCGAGCATAGCTCCTTTCTGAACCAACACCCAAAGGGATGTGGCAGTTTTCTATTAAACATTTAATTGTCTTCAGCTTTTGAAATCGCTTTATTAACTTACATAAAAGAACAGCTTTTCAACGAATGTACAGAGTCTTTAACAATAAACGTACAATAACATTAATGATAGTACAGCTTCAAGTGGGCTATATTCCACGGTCTTTTGATTGGCTTTCCTTCCATGTCAGTCAACTTGTAAGCTCCATTGCCGAGCACCTCCGAGGCGAGGAATGGTCCTTCCCAATTGGCTCCAAGCTTTCCTTCGGTCTGATCCTTTCTGCTTCCCATCAATTTTCGTAAGACCCAGTCGCCAGTGCTGAATTTTCTATGTCTGACCCCTTTATTAAATTTCCTTCTCGCCTCTTGTTGGTAGTTGGCTAACCTTAATGTGGCTAGTTCACTCCTTTCATCAATCAGATCTAGACTCACTGGCATGGCTTTATCATTCTCTCTTTTATCAAAGGCTAGAGTCCTGATGCTCGGCAGGCCAACTTCCAGCGAAATGACGGCTTCAACTCCATAAGCCAGAGAGAAGGGAGATTCTCCAGTTGATCTTCTAAGGGTTGTTAGGTATGTCCACAGCACTGACGGCAATTCATCTACCCATTTCCCCTTTGCTGCCACCAGTCTTTTCTTGATACCACTGAGAATGACCTTGTTTGTAGCTTCGGCTTGACCATTGCTCTGGGAGTAAGCTGGTGTTGAGTAAATATTTTTGATTCTATATCTAGAACAATACTCCTTAAATGGGGCACTGTCAAATTGCGTCCCATTGTCGGAAATAAGTGTCCTAGGGATACCATACCTGGTAATGATGTTTTTCCAAACAAATCGAATGGTATCAGCATCTCTAATGTGGGCCAAAGGTTCTGCTTCCACCCACTTAGTGAAGTAGTCAGTGCCGACCACTAAAAATTTCTATTCCCTGAAGCAGTGGGCAGTGGTCCCACAATGTCAAGCCCCCATTGAGCGAATGGCCAAGGACTGGTCAGCGGGCTGAGTTCTTGTGCTGGCTGGTGAGGTATGGGAGCAAACTTCTGGCATTTCTTGCACTTTCAAATATAAGCTTGAGCATCATACCCCATCCTCGGCCACCAGTAGCCTTGTGTAATAGCTCGGTGCGCCAATGATCTACCCCCAGTATGTGCTCCACAGACTCCTTCATGTAGCTCATAGAGGAAATCTTGCACTTTGTTAAGGTGAACACAAAGGAGATAAGGACTTGTGAAGGACTTCTTGTACAGCTTATGATCAGGAGAAAGCCAAAAACCTGGTAGCCTTTATCTTCAGCTTCTTCACTTCTGTTTTGTCTTCTGGGAGAGTCCCATCCTTTAGGTAAATAATGATTGGATCCATCCAAGATGGAGCCAACTCAGTACACATTACTCCTTCATCTTTTATTATGCTCGGCTTCTTGAGAACTTCCAACAAAACTTGATCGGTGAGTCTTATTCGAGAAGAGGCAGCGAGCGTAGCAAGTGCTTCAACATGAGCATTATGATCTCTCCCAATGAGCTCCACGCTAACTTTATTAAAATCTTCAATCTTCTTCTTTGCTAACTGTAAATACTCTACCATCCTCTCACTTTTAGCCATATACTCACCCTTCAGCTGGTTGGCCACCAATTGGGAGTCAGTCTTTATTACCACATCTTTGGCCATCAACTGCCGGGCAATATTGAGCCCGGCAAGGAGCGCTTCATACTCTGCTTCTTTATTCGTAACCTCAAATCCGAGTTTTATCGCATATTCAATAGTGACCCCTTCCGGCGTAGTTAAAATAATACCTACACCACCGCTCTTCCTAGACGAAGACCCATCAACCTCAATTTGCCAAGGTTGTTCAGCCTCACTGTGTTCGGCTGGGGCAGACCTTATTTCCACTTGCCATACTTCTTGCGCCGGGCCTGGAGCTGGGGTGATAAATTTCGCTACAAAATCGGCCAATACTTGAGCCTTTATTGCGGTTCTTGGAATAAATTTTATATCAAATGCGTCGAGGGAAACTGTCCATTTGGCCATCCTACCAGATACATCAGCCCTTTTTAATAGATGGCCAATTGGCTGATCGGTGACCACCTGAATGGTATGGGCATGGAAATAGTGAGCTAACTTCCTGGAAGCCATCACCAATGCCAAGGTTAACTTTTCTAGGGGAAGGTATCTGATCTCTGCCCTTTGCATTGTCTTGCTCACATAATAAATAGGATGCTGCTTCCATTTTTCCTCCTTTAACAGGACGGCACTGACTGCATGTTCTGAAACTGCCAGATATAATTGCAAAGTGTCCCCTGGCTGCGGTGTTGACAATATCGGGATAGTTGTCAGATATTCTTTAAGTTTCTCCAGTGCCATGTCTGCCTCAGCATCCCATTGCATTCTATTTGCACCCCTTAATAATCTGAAGAATGGTCGACATTTGTCAGATGACCTACTGATGAACCAGTTGAGCGCCGCCACCATTCCTGTGAGCTTTTGGACTTCCTTTTTAGTGCGCGGAGGAGAAACCGATCGGATGGCTTGTATTTGATCAGGATCGGCTTCAATCCCCCTTCTGCTCACCAAGTGGCCTAAAAATTTACCCAAGCCAACTCCGAAGGCATACTTGGTAGCATTTAATTTCAATCCGTACTGGTCAAGGGTCGAAAAGACATGCTGGAGATGTTGAAGATGAGTGTTCGGCTCCTTGCTTTTTAACACCATGTCATCAATGTAGACCTCCATCGTCTGTCCGAGGTCTTCTTTGAATATTTTCGTGACTAACCGTTGGTAGGTGGCTCTAGCGTTCTTAATCCAAATGGCATAGCCCTGTAACAGTATATATTTCGAGGGGTTATGAAAGAAGTCTTTTCCTCATCAAGATCGAACATAGAGATCTGGTGATATCCCCTGTATGTATCTAGGAACGACATCCTTGAACATCCAGCCGTTGAGTCAACGAGTTGGTCAATTTTCGGCAGGGGAAATGGATCCTTTGGGCAGGCTTTATTTAGGTCCGTGTAATCTACGTAAACTCTCCATTTCCCAGTTTTCTTTTTAACCACGACCGTGTTGGCCAACCACTCCGGATATGAAACTTCCCGGATGGCTTCAGCCTCTAACAATCGGCCGACCTCCTCTATGACAGCCTCCGCATACTGGAGAGCTGACCTCTTTGCCTTTTGTACCACAGGTTTTACCCCTGGATTCACATTCAGCTTATGAGTCATAATTTCGGGGGAAATACCTAGCATTTCATGTGGAGTCCAGGCGAATGTTCCAATATTCTTCAATAGCATCTCCGTCAGTTCTAGTTTCTCTTCGGCACTCAAATTTGTGCCGACCAAGAAGAACTTGTCATCCTTGATGGGTCCAATCTGATACTTCTCTAAGCCTTCAATGGCTTTCTTCTGTGGATCGCCGTCGACATCATCGATCTTCGGGGCATCCTCGGTCAGCTCGATCAATTGGACTTGTTCGAGAATGGTTTTGAATTTGAGGGCTACAATGAAGCACTTTTGAGAAATGTCTTGGTCCCCCAAGATAGAGATCACTTCCCCACCATATGAAAACTTCAGCACTTGATGGTAGGTTGAGGGGACCGCCTTCAAAGCGTGAATCCACGACCTTCCTACTATAGCGTTGTAGGAAGAAGGGGAATCCATAACAGTGAACTCAACCTCTTGCTCCACTGGGCCCACACGGACAGGAATAACAACCCTGCCCAAAGGCCAGACAGGGGCAGAATTGAACCCTATGAGGGGGCATTCTGCCAGTTCCAGATCATCTTCAGTCAATCCGAGCTTCTTAAACAAACTCAGGAACATGACCTCTGTTGAACTTCCTGCGTCAACCAAAATTCTCCTCACTTCGGAGTCGAACATGCCTAAAGTAATTACTAGGGTGTCATTGTGCGGTGACTGAACACTAGAATACTCGTCTTCACGAAAGGTGATTCCTTTCGTTGCAGCTTTTCTCAGGCGTTTGCTCGGCTGACCTGTAACACCCAGGATTTCTTTACTTTGTAGATCAGGGGCATGGTTGACGACGCTCTGGGGCCACTGCTCCATATGGATGACATGGATGACTGCGGGTCTAGGAACATCTCTACGTGGTCTGGCTCTTGGTGGGGGTTGCACCTCCTCGGCAACCTCATCCCCGACTATCTCTTCCCGTTGTCTCCTGTGCTCTCTGTCCTGGGGGGCTGCCTCCCTAATTCTGCCTTCATCTACAAACTCTTTCAGGTGGCCCTTCCGTACCAATTCCTCCAGATGTTGCTGCATTGATCGACAAGACCCCTGGTGCGGTGCCTCATGTCTTCGTGATACGCATAGTAGTCCTTGGAATTCTCCTTTCCAGGAAAATCTAGTAGCTTCCCGGGCCACCTGAAGTACGGCTTATTCTTGATTTGAGGGAGCACCTTGAAGATTGGCACCTTGAACACGGTATTGATCGCCTCGAAGACGGATTTCTCTTCATTCAGGAATCGGGGGCCTTTTCCCTGGCTTTTATTTCCTCTTTGGCCTTGGGATCTTCCTTCTTTCTGTTTGGCCGGCTGTGTCTAGTCTTTCACCTTAGCATATTTCTCAATCCGGCACATGAGATCTGACATATTAGCCGTGGGCTTTTTGGTCAAGGAGAGCCACATCTTATCCTCCTTTCGCAACCCCAACTTGAATGAAGTGACGGCCAGTTGCTCTGAACAATCTCCCACCTCGTTATACAGCTCCAAATACCAGCGAGAATAATCTCTCAACGATTCTCCAGTTTTTCTCTTCATAGTGAGGAGAACGTCGACGGTTTTTGGCTGTTTTGTGTTAGCCAAAAATCGGGTGATGAATTTCTCCGCCAGTTGCTACAAGCTCCGGATAATGCCAGGGGGCAATTTATGGAACCATTGGAGTGTCGTATCCCCCAAACTGGAAGGGAATACTCTGCATATGAGATGATCGTTGCTGCTCTATAACGTCATGGCTTGTATGTAATGGCGATAATGGGCCAGGGGGTTTGTCCTTCCATCATAGAGGTTAAGCATTGGAGTTTGAAACTTCTCCGGAGGCTCTACTTTAGTAATTTCATCAATGAACGGAGAGGCTGAGATCCTCCCCAAAGCTTTTCTTGCCATCATGTGTGTGCTCTGGCCCTGAGCACCCAATTCCTCTTCATGCCCCCATTCCTCTACCTTCGTTTTTCCCGCCTTTTTGCGTCGCAAAGTTACTTCTTCCTCATCAGAGCCATCCGCACATTCTGAGTGTGCCTCTAGAGTCCTTTTCGATGAACTCTTTTTAAGGTGCGCTTTGGTGAACGGGTCAACGTCAGATCTCGTGCCATGTTTTCCAATGGTTTTCACGTGGCGCGCGTCCTTCCTAGAAGGAGTAACATCACGTCGCGAGCGAGAGCGCACCTCCTCTTGTTCATGGGTGTCTCCTTCATCTTCCTCAGTGGGGTCCTCATAGAGAACATCATAACTTTTGTCGGATTCTGAATCAGATTGATCAGAATCGACTGCATGGCCCGCGGCAGACTTTCCCTTTTCCTTGCTTAATTTCAGCAGAATCTCCTCCAATTCTGCTTGCTTCTCGCTGGCCTTAGCCATCAACTCCTCTCTTCGTTTTAGTGCCTCTGGGTCCTCCGTCTTCCTCCTCCTGGCGTGCTCCAGACCCGGAGTCTAGATAACTAACGCACTCCCTTTAGTTTTGGCAGGGGTGGAACCGTCCCCTACTGGTGGAGATGGTGGTGGAGTAGTGTTTCCTCCTGAAGTTATCGTGTGAATAAATGCTAGAAACTCGATAAAGAACTGAGAAAAGGGCTAATGAATGACAAGACAGGGCTAAACAATGTGCCCCATGGTGGGCGCCAAATGTTCGGCGGTAAAATTTACCACCGGAACTGCTGACCACGCTAACCGGAAATGCAATCGATGACCTGCCGAACAAAGACAAAAGAAAAGTTATGGCCGGAGTGGAGGTCTCTGGCCGGAAAACCCTCCGATGCTTAAGTCAGTAAGTCACTCAAAGAAAAAGCTTTTGCAGAGAAGAAATGAGTAGTAGCTTAAGTTGGCAATAGTCAGCTTACCATAATTGTTCAGTGGAATGTCCTATTTATAGTAATGTGAACAATAAATAAAATATACCTGTGATTTGATATCATCCATGCTTCCGTGTTCCTTTTTTCCTTCCTTGCTTTAAATGCCTTTCACAATCCATTTAATGCCTCATACCTTTCATTTAATGCTTTTGGTAGTTAAACACGGCAATGTAGCCAGAATTTCAGGGTCAAACTGTCTTCCTGTCACATCCGTCAACTACTCATAACGAAATGAGCTGACTTAGTTACTTCCTCAGAGATAAATACCTAGTTCAGTCATAACTACGGTGCATTTATGGTTATGAGCCCTCGTTAAGGCCGTGGGTCCCAGGCCCAACATTTACTAGTCTCCAATCGATGGGCCGAACAAATTGGCTATTGAGGTCTTCGGTTATAGCCACGTAGCAACAGATTATCCATAGATACTGAGAATCAGGGTATCCTTTGGAATATTAACCCAAAGACACGTATCCGTGTATAACACTCATGTGGAACTCTCGTGCCATCAATCAGCTGTTCAGCGGAACACCACGTGTCACACTGTAACGTGCTTGGCGAATGACTACGTGGCTCACACAAATATTCTCGGCACTGGGCCACGTGGCACCTTAACTATACTTGTTCGGCATTCCGCATGTCAAAGTATTATTTTGCCCAACATTGACCATTTGCCCAAGTTGCCCAACTTTAGAAATAGGAGATGTTAAGTGTTTTCCATTGTTCTTGTCGTTGTATTTTATTAGTATTTAGATGTTTGTCAATGTACTTTTTCATTGTGTTTCTAGGCACAAAGAAGCTTGTGAGCTTTGGAAGTAAAAATTTTAGTTCATGTCAGTTTAAATCATGGTATTTGATTGGACATCAATTGATACATATTTATACATTCAAATTACACTTGCACACATCATAAAAAGACATAAAATCTATGTTTTGTGCAGATTTCATCTCCATATCTCCAAAGTGGATTGTGTGTTGATTTCCATCACAAGAACAAGAAATTAAGCTACATTGAGGATGTTGAGAAGAAAGCATGCTGCACAACACATCAGAGGATTGAAGCTATTTCAGAAGAAGAAGAAAATTCAGTTGAAATCAGTGCAAAGAAATCAGAATCACTATTCTGGAAATTTCTGCAGCATGGGATCGTATTCGAATATGGGTTTACTGTATTCGAATATGAGCTTCTTCACAGCAACGAATTCCATGTGACCCCAACTTCCCCACGTGATGTAATCTGCAATCCAGGGAGGGCAAATCAGGAAAAGATATAGGAGAGAGAAGAAGCCATCATGAGGAAAACATTCGGTTAGAGGAGAGAGAAAAGATACAGGAGAGAAGGAAGAAATGGGTGGGAGGAGACCCACGCGACAAAAAAACAGAGGGCATTCGGCTGAGATTTTGGAGATTTCGTAGAGAGAGTTTTAGAGAGTTTTTCATTGAGAGTTCAGAGCTTTATATTGGAATTTTAATTCAGCATTGGAGTTGTGGAGATTTACACATTGAATTCATTCCAATTTCTGTAATCAGATTTTGAAGTCTAAATCCATTTAACTTTCAATTTCAGATTGCAATGTCTTCCAATCAGATTTCCATTTCTGTTTTTCTTCTTTTCAACATGCTCGGCTAAGTTTTCTTGAGCCAAGGCAAGGGTAATGCCCTTCCAATGAATCTCAAGTGGCCGAACTTCATGAATTTACCTTGAGTTTTTATGGTTATCAAATCAATTTGCAGCTGGGTGTCTTAGAACTCATTGATTCAAGACCCGATTAATCCAACTTTGTATATCCTATTGATGAGTTCATAGGTGTTGCTTAACTTAGAACTCTCATGACATTGTTGTATGTGGGTTGCTAGAATTAGAACTCCTATTGTCCTTAAAATAGGTTATGCACATTGAGTGCTTAATCCATGGTTTGTTTCAATTGAAATTAATTTTCTCAAAAATCAGTACAAATTGATTTGGTAAATTTATAAGCTCTTGGCACTTGAAATTCATTTGGATTGGTATTAAACTTGCCTTGCTCAACCTTTTTATCATTTAATCTTTAGTTTAAATTCACTTTGCTTTTGGAAAGTTAGTTCAAAATCATCAACCAACCAAATCATATTTTAATTTTCTATTTTACATTTTTCTGTGAGTTGTGTTTTGCCAAATTAATCTCCATTAGAGTCATTCACTTCATTGCTCCCTAGATCCCTGTGGAAATGACCTGGGACTTACCAGTTATTTTGTGCTTCAACCACACCTTGCACTTGGGGGAAAACTTGTCTTGACTTACCTCACTTAACATTTTCTTTAACTTTGAATTTATAATCTGAATTTTCATTTGAGCTTTTATCTTGAAGTGAGGTAATTAAACAAGAACAAGCACAAATTTATGGCGCCGTTGCCGGGGATCTTTGAGAAGCAATGGTGTTTTGAGCCTTTGGAGCATTAACTGGCAGTACATCTCACCACCATTTTCAACAACAGAGCTGCTTAACTTGTTGAGTAACTTTGTTTCATCTCTATTTCTATTTCTTTTATAGTTTTAGTTGTTAGTTTAGTTTTAGAACTGCTTGCATCTGAATCCTGAAATTCTGATTCGAATCTATTTCATCTGATATTCGAATACGGCTGCATTTCTCTGCTGAGAGCTGTAGTTGCAATTCTCTGTGAATCAGTAGATGAAATTGTGAAGTTAGGAGTTTAGATTGGAGTTTTATTTCAGTCTGAATTTCTGTTTATGCTTTTAAGGTCTGGTAAACTTGTTGGAAACAGATCTGAATTGCATTCTCCATCTTCTCTTGCTGAATTGATTGAATTTGCTGCACTACATTCCCAATCTGAATTTTCTGTTGCACATATGGATCCACCACCTGTTCTGCCGGAAGGAAGTGTTCAAGGAGAGAATGATCAAATGGATCAAAACATCCTTAGACCTCTCCGGGAATATCTTTATCCAGCTAGACAAACCACTCCATCTTGCATTGTTCTTCCAAATGGACATCAGAATTTTTATCTTAAACCTGGAACAATTCAGCTGTTACCAACTTTTCATGGCATGGACTCAGAAAATCCTTATATGCATATGAAAGAATTTGAAGATGTTTGTGGAACTTGCATGGATAGGAATGTTAATGAGGACATGGTTAGGCTTAAATTATTTCCATTTTCATTGAAAGACAAGGCAAAAATGTGGTTGAATTCACTTGAGCCTAGATCAATAGGTACTTGGAGAGACATGCAAACAAAATTTTTGAAGAAGTATTTTCCTGCAAATAGAACTGTGATTCTTCAACAGCAAATAATGAATTTTGTGTGTAAATCCAATGAAACATTTGCTCAAGCATGGGAAAGATTCAAGGAATTATTGCAAGCATGTCCACATCATGGTTTTGAATCTTGGAGAATTGTTAATTTTTTCCATAATGCATTAACTCCAAATCTGAAAATGGTGGTTGCCACCATGTGTAATGGTGAATTCTATGACAAAACTGCTGAAGAGGCTTTACATTTCTTTGATGCTTTAGCTGAAAACACTAAACAATGGGAGGTAGTCTCCCCATTTTGTTCTGAATTTTCTGACAGATCAAATGATAGAGGAAAGCTCCATCTTAATGAGGCAGATGATGTTGGAGCTAGGCTGGCTGCATTGTCAAGAAAGATTGAATTGATGGAGCAAAAGAAGCAAACATTGAAGGAGAGTGAAGTTAAGTGTGTGATGTGTGAAACCGCAGACCACAGGACTGATGATTGCCCAACACTTCCAGCCTTTAAGGAAGTTCTCTATGGTCAAGCAAATCCCACACAAGCTGCAAGACCCTTCAATCAAAATCAGGGGATGAACACATATTCGCAAGGCCATAGTCCATATTCGAATAGCTACAACCCTGGCTACAGAAATCATCCAAACCTTTCTTGGAAAGCAGAAGCACAGAACCAACAATACCAACCTCAACAAAATGTGCAACCCCAACCATTTCCATCTCAGCCTTTTCAACCTCAGCAGAATTCAAATTTTTATCAGCCACCTCACAAAAGATCTTTGGAAGACACCTTGCAACAATTTATGCAAGGGCAGATTGGAACCAACAATCAGAATTCCAAATTTCAAGAGCAGACAAACAGGGCTATGGAAGACATCCGAAGTCAATTGTCAAAGCTAACTCAAGCTTTAACCATCAGAGAATCAGGAAAGCTTCCATCTCAGCCCAGACCAAATCCTACAAGCCAAGTTCATTTCAGTGAATCATCTTCATCTGCTGCAAATGAAAATCTGGAGCATGTACAAGCTGTTTCAACATTGAGAAGTGGTAAGCAAATTGTCAAGCCAGATTACAAATCACCTGCTGAAGAAATTGAGGAAGAAAATGAGCAAGAAATAAAGAAAAATGAAGAGGAAGTGCAGCTGAAACAGAAATTGGACAGCAAAACAGAAAGTGAACAAAAACAGCAATTTAGCACTTCTGAGAAAGAAGTCATGTTTCAGAATGAAGAGCAAGAATTGAAGCAAAATGAAAGACTAATTGGGGACAACAATTTGGACAGCAGACAATTTGAGGAAAAGCAGAATTTGAGTCAAGAAAATCAGGAAATTCTGATGCAGCCAAAGGGATATTCGAATACCAGCAAGCAAGATTCGAATAGCAGTAAGCAGCAAATCAGAATCCAGAGAACAGAGCAGGTAAATTCTGAAAATAAAGAGGAAATTTCTGACAATAAGAAAATAATTTCTGAAGAAAATCAGTTTGAAAAGAGTGAGAAAGATTTTGAAAATAAAGAAATTTTGAATAAAACCAATTTGGACAAATCTGAATTTTTTCCAAAACTTCCATTTCCACAAAGATTGAACAAAGCCAAGAAAGAGAATTTGAATTCTGACATCTATGAATTGTTCAAACAAGTCAGAATCAATATTCCCTTACTTGATGCAATTAAACAAAATCCATCCTATGGAAAATTTTTGAAAGATTTGTGTACTGTTAAGAGGAAAATGAATGTGAAAGAAAGAGCATTTTTGACTGAACAAGTGAGCTCCATTTTGCAATTTAAAACTCCTCCCAAATATAAAGATCCAGGTTGCCCCACCATAGCCTGCTTAATTGGGAATCAAAGGGTAGATCAAGCTTTGCTAGATTTAGGTGCAAGTGTCAACCTCTTACCATTCACTGTTTACAAACAGCTGGGGTTGGGAGAACTTAGACCTACAAGGGTGACATTACAACTTGCTGATAGGTCAGTTAAAGTCCCTAGGGGTGTGGTTGAGGATGTCTTGATTCAAGTGGATCATTTTTACTTTCCAGTGGACTTCATAGTGCTAGATACTCAGCCCATTCAAGGGAACCAACCAGCTGTACCTGTTATCCTAGGAAGACCATTTTTGGCCACCTCAAATGCCTTGATCAATTGTAGAACTGGAGTTATCAAGTTCTCCTTTGGAAACATGACAATTGAGAAAAACATCTTCAAGGTGACCAAACAGCCGAGTGATTATGAAGAAGTAGAGGAAGTTGACTGGATTCAAACAATCACTCAAGATCACTTTGATAGAGAGTATTGTAATGACCCTTTAGAGAAAGCCTTAGTGAATAATGAGCAAGTTGATTTCCTAGCTGATTGTGACTTGGAGAATTGTGAGGGAGGAGAATTTGAGGAAATGAAAAATTCAGTGCTGATGATGAATCAGTGGAGACCAACTGTTGAGTCTTTAGAGCTGCCCATAGCCAAGCCTTTGTCATTTTTGGACCAGCCACCAAAACCTGAGAGAAAACCTTTGCCAAGTGACTTAAAATATGTATTTTTAGGTGAGGGAGAGTCCTATCCAGCTGTCATTTCATCTCAGCTGAGTTTGGACCAAGAAAATAGACTTGTGGAAGTCTTGAGGAAGCATAGAGGAGCTTTGGGCTGGACCATATCAGACTTGCAAGGAATCAGTCCACTGATTTGCACCCATAGGATATTCTTGGAGGAGGAGGCCAAGCCTATTAGGCAAATGCAAAGGAGACTCAACCCCAACATGAAGAGGTTGTTAGAGGGGAGGTAATCAAGCTATTGGATGCTGGAATTATCTACCCCATCTCAGATTCTAAGTGGGTGAGTCCAACTCAGGTAGTGCCTAAGAAATCTGGAGTGACTGTGATTAAGAATGAAAAAGAGGAATTAGTTCCAATGCGCATCCAAACAGGATGGCGCATGTGCATAGATTATAGAAAGTTGAATGCAGTCACAAGGAAAGATCACTTCCCTCTTCCATTCCTAGATCAGGTATTGGAAAGAGTGGCAGGGCATGCATTTTACTGTTTCTTGGATGGTTACTCTGGGTATAATCAGATTGAGATTGCATTGGAGGATCAGGGAAAAGACCACATTCACTTGCCCATTTGGCACATTTGCATATAGGCGTATGCCTTTTGGTCTTTGCAATGCTCCTGCAACATTTCAGAGATGTATGATGAGTCTGTTTAGTGATTTGTAGAGAGATTCCTTGAAGTTTTTATGGATGACTTTTCAGTATATGCAGTGACTTTGATACATGTTTGGGAAACCTAGAGAAGGTTTTGATTAGATGTGAGGAGAAAAACTTGGTTTTGAATTGGGAAAAATGCCACTTTATGGTAACTCATGGAATTGTCCTTGGCCACATAGTGTCTTCTAGGGGGATAGAAGTAGACAAAGCTAAAGTGGAAATTATTCAAAAACTTCCTACCCCTAGATGTGTTAAGGATATCAGATCATTCCTTGGTCATGCTGGGTTTTATAGAAGGTTTATTGCATCATTCAGTGCCATTGCTAGACCTTTGTGCAACCTTCTATCCCAGGATGTTCCCTTTGATTGGACACCAGAGTGTCAGGCCTCATTTGATAGACTTAAGAGTTTGCTCACCTCAGCTCCCATTATGCAGCCACCAGACTGGACTTTACCATTTGAGATCATGTGTGATGCTAGTGATTGTGCCATTGGTGCAGTGCTAGGACAGAGGAGGGATAGGAGACCACATGTGTTGTACTATGCTAGCAAAACCCTTAGTGAAGCACAAAGGAATTACACTACTACTGAGAAGGAGTTGCTAGCAGTAGTATATGCCTTGGACAAGTTCAGATCATACCTGGTAGGTTCTCATGTCATAGTATACACTGACCATGCTGCTTTGAAGTATCTCTTGACCAAACCTGATGCTAAGCCTAGACTTATTAGATGGATTCTTCTGCTTCAAGAATTTGATTTAGAAATCAAGGACAAAAAGGGAGTTGAAAATGTAGTAGCTGATCACCTTTCTAGACTCCCACATCAGGATTTAGCATCTTTTGATTCTCCCATCAATGAGACATTCCCTGATGAGCAGTTGTTCCACATAGACTCTTCTGAGGTACCTTGGTTGCAGATATAGCCAACTACCTAGCTTCAGGTATTGTGCCTTCTCACTGGACCATGTTGGATAGAAGGAAGTTCTTTAGGATGTGAGGCACTTTTCTGGGATGACCCTTATTTGTTAAGTATTGCTCAGATCAAGTCATAAGGAGATGCATACCCGAGAGTAAAGTACAGAGTGTCATTAGTTTTTTGTCATACTCTTGCATGTGGAGGTCATTTTTCAGCTAGGAAGACAGTGGCAAAGATTTTACAAAGTGGATTATTTTGGCCTACCATGTTTAGGGATGTGCATGCCTTTTGTGTTGCTTGTGATAGGTGTCAAAGGCTTGGTAAGATCACTAGGAGAACCATGATGCCACTTCACCCCATTTATGTACTTGATATCTTTGATTGTTGGGGTATGGATTTTATGGGACCATTTGTGAATTCATTTGGCAATGAGTATATCTTAGTGGCAGTGGATTATGTTTCAAAGTGGATAGAAGCCATACCAACTAAGACCAATGACCACAAGGTAGTGATAAAATTTTTGAAGAAAAATGTGTTTTCAAGATTTGGAATGCCAAAGGCCATGATAAGTGATAGGGGAACACATTTTTGCAATAGACATGTTGGTCTTTTGATGAAGAAGTATGGGGTGTTACATAAGGTTGGAACATCTTACCACCCCCAAACAAGTGGACAAACTGAATTAGCCAATAGAGAGATCAAAGAATCATTGAAAAAACAGTGAATCCCACAAGGAAAGATTGGTCTTTGAAATTGGTTGATGCACTTTGGGCTTATAGGACTGCCTACAAGACTATCCTAGGCATGTCTCCTTATAGGTTAGTGTATGGAAAATCTTGTCATCTTCCTGTGGAACTTGAACACAAGGCTTTTTGGGCAGTGAGACATTTTAATGAGAGCATCACTGAATCTGGTTTTCAAAGAAAATTGCAACTAAATGAGCTTGAGGAGATTAGAAATGATGCATATGAGAATGCTAAGATCACCAAGGATAGAGTGAAGAAATGGCATGATACACATATCCTCAAAAGAGAGTTGTTTGTGGGTCAAAAGGTCTTGTTGTATGACTCAAGGTTACACTTGTTTCCCGGGAAATTGAAGTCCAGATGGAGTGGTCCTATATGTGATTCAGAATATCACTGAGTTTGGGGCTGTTGACATTCAAAATCCAACCTCCAAAAATGTTTTTAGAGTGAATGGACAGAGATTGAAAGAGTATCATGAGAATTTTGTTGCTGAAGTGGAGAGTTGGGATCTTGAAGATCCCCCAAATTCTGTTGAATGGAGGAAGAATTCTGATTTTGTATCATAGTAGTGTAGGTTCTGTTATGTTTTGGATTTTCTGTTTCTTTGGTTTTTGTAATTTTCTTTCTTTTATCTAAAAAAAAAAAAAAAAAATTTTTTCAGTTTGCAAGTTTTAACACATTGGTTTTCAGCAAGTTTCATGAAGACTTGAGAATTTCTGCTTTATGTTTTACTGATATTTGAATTTTCAAAGGTTGGAACTGACATGTGCTATTTGAGGTAGCACATCACTTGTGGTGGACCTACTTGAGAGTCAAGTGGAATAAATGCATTGGCTTGATGTGTTTTGGGAGTATAATGCATTAACCAAAGTGGGTAGCACATGCTTTCAAATTGTTTCAGAATGCAGCCAAAGAATTTCAATTGAGCATGTTCATTAAGGATCAAGTCACATCAGCAGGTGCAACAAAAACTGATCAAATCTGGTTACTGCTATTAAGTCCAAATCATCTCATTTGAATAGCTGAATAGTCCATTGAATAGGCCCATCTGAGCACAAAATCTCAACTGTGAACACAACCCATCTTGCATACTTACTGATTTCCTGCATCTTGGTTGTTTGTGATGCTTGGCAAAAACCTCATTGATCTTTAATTACACTCAACCCATTTTGTGTTGTTTTGGTTCTACTGATTTGCATTTTCTTTGAGAATATTGCATTGAACAAGTTGGGGGGAGCAACGTTTTGGTAATACCTTGGAGTTTCAGCTGGTCTATATCACTCAAACATGTTAACCTTAAACTCAGCAGGTACCTCTTTTCCTTTTGCACTTCATTCCAAATTGATTGACTTGTTTAATACATTGAGGACAATGCTTGTTTTAGTTGGGGGGGGAACACAATCTGAGTTTGTGAATGTGAATAGTTTTACTGAAATTTGCTGAATTGGGTGATTGGATATGATCAGAATGTTTTGAATATGATTGGATTGCTTTGAATTGAATTAAGATCAGGCTTATGTCAGTTTGAGTTTGCATATGTTGAAAATTTGAAAAAAAAAAATTTTTTGAAACTTTTGAAAAATTGCAAAACTTCTTCTTGAATTAGTTGTTCTTTGAAATAATTTTCGAATCTTAGCTGTTGGCAAAACTTAATTTGAGTATTCTTAAGAAATGGAGAAGAATTTCTGGTTTTCTGGACACTGGAATTGCAAAGTGCTGATAACCCGTATTCGAATATGGGTCTGGGTATTCGAATATGATGTCAGTTTTAAATCCTGTATATACCCGTAAGTGGCCCCATTTAAGGTCCTGTTCTATTCGAATACGAGCCCTGGTGCCCACAACCCTGAAACCTTCACCATTCCACATCTTCCTCCAGCCTTTTACTTTCAGATTACTTGAGTGAGATTTTGAGTTGACATTGAAAGGAAGATTCAGATACAGAGCTGCGATTGAAGAAGCTAGGGTTTACAGCTTTGGAGAATTTCTGATAAAGGGTGAAAAATCAAGTGAAGCAAAATGCCACCAAAGAGGATGAAGAAGATGGCTTACAAAGGAAAGGCTAAGAGAAGGAGCATGAGGATTTGAGCCAACATGGTAAGGGTTCTTCACTTGTTGTTCAGGAACCCATAACATATGAACTGTCATCCTCTAAATCAGACCGTAGGTCTTCCTCTAGAACAGAATCATTCCATTCTGTAGGCAATGAGAGTTGAGTGAGAGACATGATGCTCATGTCTCTAATGTTGAAAAGGAAAACTCTGTTGGAGTTCCTGAGAATGTGCCGATTGAGGAACACACCTCTGCTCCTGAGGATGAGGTCCACACCTCTGAAAAGGTTCCTGAAGATGAACCTGAAGCACAACCTGGCCATGATCTGTTTGATGAGGGGTTCTTTTGATAATTTGAGGTTTTCCAACAAAGCTTCAAAGCTGAAATTTGATGAGAATTACAGCAAGAGAGCTGTGTTGACTGAAAGAGGAATTAAATTGGAGGATTACAATGAACCACCCTATGAATTGTTAGAGTTATTTGAGCAAAGGGGCTGGGTACATTGGGTTACAACCAGTAGGAGGGCTGTGGTACCATATGTGAGGGAATTCTACTCAAATGCTGAAATAGGTATGATTCATGGGAAGACCTGAGATAAACTCTAAGGTTAGAGGGAAGAGAATTAGTTTGAATCTTGAGAAGATTTCCTTCATAGGCCATTTGCCTGTTGAAAGGATACCCGAATCCACACCTAAACAAAGAGCAAAATGGGAGAAGCAATACATAAGGACAATTTGGCTAGGCTCTTCACAGCCAACCCTCGAGCTCAATGGACCACTTCTAGGATGTCCAAGTCAGGAATTACTCCCAAGAGTAATATCCTTCACATGCTGGTCTGTTCTTTATTTCTGCCCCATGCTTACAAGTCAACCATCACTCTTGAACAAGCCATGATTATGGGAAAAAATGTTGTTAGGCATTCCCATGGATTTACCTTACCACATTTGGTTGTTATTTCTCATGTGGTAGAGAAACACAGAATCCACTGCTGGGCTGCCTTTTGGAGGTTTAATTACAGAGATAATTGAGCACTTTTTGGAATAGAGGAAGAGGCAGGAATATGGCCATTGTGAAAGCGGCTCCTTTGATAGACAAAATATCCATGAATCGAAGTCGAGGCAATTGGAAAGAAGGCTACTTCACCTGCAGTTGAGAACAACCAGCAGCAGCCAGCAGGGGAGGAGGCAACTGAAGCAGCCCCCATGAGCACAGAGGAGAAGTTGAAAGTAATCCAGAAAAATCAAGAAGTGCTGATGAGGGAAGTGAGTAAGCTGGACAGGGGCAGCAGAAGCTTATTCGAATGGTGGAAAGCATATTCGAATGGAGTCAAGAAGGGAGAAATGCTAATTTCAGTACTTCAGCCATGATCCAGACTCTTTTGTCCTTGAAACCAGATTTTTGACAACAAATCTTCAGAATATTTCAAATATGTTTTGTCAACAATAGATTTGGATTAATGTTTCTGCTGTTTGTTTTTTTGATTAGGATTAAGTCGTTTTATTTTACTTTTGCTACCTAGGACTTTGAACTTACAACTTGGAATGAATGAAATTTCTGTTTCTTGGAATTAGTAATGTCATTTGCATAAATTGGATTGAGCTGAGTTGAAGTACGAAATTTTAAGAGTTGTTGTGGTTGCCATGTGTTTTAAGTTGAAAAGTGTGTGAATGGATTTAGTTGAGGATTGTTGATCTAACATTTGTCTTGAAGAATGAATTTATGAATGAATAATGTGTTTATGGATTTCCAGATATAGTGGAGACTTAAACCTGAAGTGAGATATTTGAGCTTTAAACTTTGTCATGAGAGACTTCATTACTCTAAGGGCTTTCCAAAGCTCAAGCTTTTTGTACTTCAAATTTCTTCAATAACTCCACTTATACTATTTTGCTTTGGATGTTTGTGAAGTGATGGAAGAATGGAACTAGACTTCTGATTCTTAACTTTTATGGTTGAATGGAATGAAATCATAGAAATGATATTAGGCCATTTTTCTTAACATTTGAGCTTGGAATGCCTTTCTTTGATGAACATCATCCTTGGAGCCAAGTTTGAGCTTTATTAGAGCATTCATACTTCTTTATCTTACCACACCATACCTTTAACCATTTGAATGCTCTTTAGCCTTCCCTAACAGATTGGAATACACTGAAAATATTAAGGAAGAGAAATGAACAACACTTTGGATTTTGAGGTGAGAAGAAAGAAAATGAATGGAATGAGGAAAAGAAAATGTAAGGGAAATTGTTGATAAAAAGAAAATCAAAAGGTGGAAACTGTTTTACTTTTGAAAAACATTCACTGAGGTCAATTGCAAAAAAAAAAAAAAAAAAAAAAAAAAAAAAAAAAAAAAAGAGAAGAAGAAGAAGAATTGGAGAAGGGTGGAAGAAAGTTTATTTCAGTGTTCCAAATCAGTTTTTGAATTCCTTATCCTTCCCTTCTATTACCTTATTAAACCTCATGGCCCCATTACAAACCCATTGCAAGTCCTAATTGATCTTTGAAAGAATTTTCATTCAATGTGAAATTTAGGAATTAAGGAATCATGGTGAAAATCTGAAATTATTTTGCTACATCATTCCTTCATGGAGTTATACCAAGTCTAATTCTTTCTTGAATACATCGTTTTTGACTTGTTGATGCCACCTTCTAGAATTTGATGAATATTTACTCTTAATAGGGGCATCTTGAGTGAAACCTTGTGTGCTCTATTTTCTTTGGAGTGAATTCCAAGGTGAGATTTGAAGTCAAAACTGGGAATGAAATGGAATGCAAAGTTCAGGATTAAATGAAGTTCTAAAAGATGTATGTAAGATTGATAGAGTTAAAAGCTGCTATTCATTCACATTCATTTCACACATTGGCAAGTTTCACATCTCTTATAAAATTTTAAATTTTAAACTTGCTTATGAAAATTTTTGCTCATGGTGTTGACTAATTCCATATGAATAGCTGAAATATCATTCAAATTGAAATGAAATTAATGCTTTTGATTTCTCTCCTATTTCTTCTATTAGAAGCATTACTAGGGACTAGTATGTTGTAGTGGGGGGTGTGTGATTGGACATCAATTGATACATATTATACATTCAAATTACACTTGCACACATCATAAAAGACATAAAATCTATGTTTTGTGCAGATTTCATCTCCATATCTCCAAAGTGGATTGTGTGTTGATTTCCATCACAAGAACAAGAAATTAAGCTACATTGAGGATGTTGAGAAGAAAGCATGCTGCACAACACATCAGAGGATTGAAGCTATTTCAGAAGAAGAAGAAAATTCAGTTGAAATCAGTGCAAAGAAATCAGAATCACTATTCTGGAAATTTCTGCAGCATGGGATCGTATTCGAATATGGGTTTACTGTATTCGAATATGAGCTTCTTCACAGCAACGAATTCCATGTGACCCCAACTTCCCCACGTGATGTAATCTGCAATCCAGGGAGGGCAAATCAGGAAAAGATATAGGAGAGAGAAGAAGCCATCATGAGGAAAACATTCGGTTAGAGAGAGAGAAAAGATACAGGAGAGAAGGAAGAAATGGGTGGGAGGAGACCCACGCGACAAAAAAACAGAGGGCATTCGGCTGAGATTTTGGAGATTTCGTAGAGAGAGTTTTAGAGAGTTTTTCATTGAGAGTTCAGAGCTTTATATTGGAATTTTAATTCAGCATTGGAGTTGTGGAGATTTACACATTGAATTCATTCCAATTTCTGTAATCAGATTTTGAAGTCTAAATCCATTTAACTTTCAATTTCAGATTGCAATGTCTTCCAATCAGATTTCCATTTCGTTTTTCTTCTTTTCAACATGCTCGGCTAAGTTTTCTTGAGCCAAGGCAAGGGTAATGCCCTTCCAATGAATCTCAAGTGGCCGAACTTCATGAATTTACCTTGAGTTTTTATGGTTATCAAATCAATTTGCAGCTGGGTGTCTTAGAACTCATTGATTCAAGACCCGATTAATCCAACTTTGTATATCCTATGATGAGTTCATAGGTGTTGCTTAACTTAGAACTCTCATGACATGTGTATGTGGGTTGCTAGAATTAGAACTCCTATTGTCCTTAAAATAGGTTATGCACATTGAGTGCTTAATCCATGGTTTGTTTCAATTGAAATTAATTTTCTCAAAAATCAGTACAAATGATTTGGTAAATTTATAAGCTCTTGGCACTTGAAATTCATTGGATTGGTATTAAACTTGCCTTGCTCAACCTTTTTATCATTTAATCTTTAGTTTAAATTCACTTTGCTTTTGGAAAGTTAGTTCAAAATCATCAACCAACCAAATCATATTTTAATTTTCTATTTTACATTTTTCTGTGAGTTGTGTTTTGCCAATTAATCTCCATTAGAGTCATTCACTTCATTGCTCCCTAGATCCCTGTGGAAATGACCTGGGACTTACCAGTTATTTTGTGCTTCAACACACCTTGCACTTGGGGAAAACTTGTCTTGACTTACCTCACTTAACATTTTCTTTAACTTTGAATTTATAATCTGAATTTTCATTTGAGCTTTTATCTTGAAGTGAGGTAATTAAACAAGAACAAGCACAAATTTATGGCGCCGTTGCCGGGGATCTTTGAGAAGCAATGGTGTTTTGAGCCTTTGGAGCATTAACTGGCAGTACATCTCACCACCATTTTCAACACAGAGCTGCTTAACTTGTTGAGTAACTTTGTTTCATCTCTATTTCTATTTCTTTATAGTTTAGTTGTTAGTTTAGTTTTAGAACTGCTTGCATCTGAATCCTGAAATTCTGATTCGAATCTATTTCATCTGATATTCGAATACGGCTGCATTTCTCTGCTGAGAGCTGTAGTTGCAATTCTCTGTGAATCAGTAGATGAAATTGTGAAGTTAGGAGTTTAGATTGGAGTTTTATTTCAGTCTGAATTTCTGTTTATGCTTTTAAGGTCTGGTAAACTTGTTGGAAACAGATCTGAATTGCATTCTCCATCTTCTCTTGCTGAATTGATTGAATTTGCTGCACTACATTCCCAATCTGAATTTTCTGTTGCACATATGGATCCACCACCTGTTCTGCCGGAAGGAAGTGTTCAAGGAGAGAATGATCAAATGGATCAAAACATCCTTAGACCTCTCCGGGAATATCTTTATCCAGCTAACAAACCACTCCATCTTGCATTGTTCTTCCAAATGGACATCAGAATTTTTATCTTAAACCTGGAACAATTCAGCTGTTACCAACTTTTCATGGCATGGACTCAGAAAATCCTTATATGCATATGAAAGAATTTGAAGATGTTTGTGGAACTTGGGATAGGAATGTTAATGAGGACATGGTTAGGCTTAAATTATTTCCATTTTCATTGAAAGACAAGGCAAAAATGTGGTTGAATTCACTTGAGCCTAGATCAATAGGTACTTGGAGAGACATGCAAACAAAATTTTTGAAGAAGTATTTTCCTGCAAATAGAACTGTGATTCTTCAACAGCAAATAATGAATTTTGTGTGTAAATCCAATGAAACATTTGCTCAAGCATGGGAAAGATTCAAGGAATTATTGCAAGCATGTCCACCATGGTTTGAATCTTGGAGAATTGTTAATTTTTTCCATAATGCATTAACTCCAAATCTGAAAATGGTGGTTGCCACCATGTGTAATGGTGAATTCTATGACAAAACTGCTGAAGAGGCTTTACATTTCTTTGATGCTTTAGCTGAAAACACTAAACAATGGGAGGTAGTCTCCCCATTTTGTTCTGAATTTTCTGACAGATCAAATGATAGAGGAAAGCTCCATCTTAATGAGGCAGATGATGTTGGAGCTAGGCTGGCTGCATTGTCAAGAAAGATTGAATTGATGGAGCAAAAGAAGCAAACATTGAAGGAGAGTGAAGTTAAGTGTGTGATGGTGAAACCGCAGACCACAGGACTGATGATTGCCCAACACTTCCAGCCTTTAAGGAAGTTCTCTATGGTCAAGCAAATCCCACACAAGCTGCAAGACCCTTCAATCAAAATCAGGGGATGAACACATATCGCAAGGCCATAGTCCATATTCGAATAGCTACAACCCTGGCTACAGAAATCATCCAAACCTTTCTTGGAAAGCAGAAGCACAGAACCAACAATACCAACCTCAACAAAATGTGCAACCCCAACCATTCCATCTCAGCCTTTTCAACCTCAGCAGAATTCAAATTTTTATCAGCCACCTCACAAAAGATCTTTGGAAGACACCTTGCAACAATTTATGCAAGGGCAGATTGGAACCAACATCAGAATTCCAAATTTCAAGAGCAGACAAACAGGCTATGGAAGACATCCGAAGTCAATTGTCAAAGCTAACTCAAGCTTTAACCATCAGAGAATCAGGAAAGCTTCCATCTCAGCCCAGACCAAATCCTACAAGCCAAGTTCATTTCAGTGAATCTTCATCTGCTGCAAATGAAAATCTGGAGCATGTACAAGCTGTTTCAACATTGAGAAGTGGTAAGCAAATTGTCAAGCCAGATTACAAATCACCTGCTGAAGAAATTGAGGAAGAAAATGAGCAAGAAATAAGAAAAATGAAGAGGAAGTGCAGCTGAAACAGAAATTGGACAGCAAAACAGAAAGTGAACAAAACAGCAATTTAGCACTTCTGAGAAAGAAGTCATGTTTCAGAATGAAGAGCAAGAATTGAAGCAAAATGAAAGACTAATTGGGGACAACAATTTGGACAGCAGACAATTTGAGGAAAAGCAGAATTTGAGTCAAGAAAATCAGGAAATTCTGATGCAGCCAAAGGGATATTCGAATACCAGCAAGCAAGATTCGAATAGCAGTAAGCAGCAAATCAGAATCCAGAGAACAGAGCAGGTAAATTCTGAAAATAAAGAGGAAATTTCTGACAATAAGAAAATAATTTCTGAAGAAATCAGTTTGAAAAGAGTGAGAAAGATTTTGAAAATAAAGAAATTTTGAATAAACCAATTTGGACAAATCTGAATTTTTTCCAAAACTTCCATTTCCACAAAGATTGAACAAAGCCAAGAAAGAGAATTTGAATTCTGACATCTATGAATTGTTCAAACAAGTCAGAATCAATATTCCCTTACTTGATGCAATTAAACAAAATCCATCCTATGGAAATTTTTGAAAGATTTGTGTACTGTTAAGAGGAAAATGAATGTGAAAGAAAGAGCATTTTTGACTGAACAAGTGAGCTCCATTTTGCAATTTAAAACTCCTCCCAAATAAAGATCCAGGTTGCCCCACCATAGCCTGCTTAATTGGGAATCAAAGGGTAGATCAAGCTTGCTAGATTTAGGTGCAAGTGTCAACCTCTTACCATTCACTGTTACAAACAGCTGGGGTTGGGAGAACTTAGACCTACAAGGGTGACATTACAACTTGCTGATAGGTCAGTTAAAGTCCCTAGGGTGTGGTTGAGGATGTCTTGATTCAAGTGGATCATTTTTACTTTCCAGTGGACTTCATAGTGCTAGATACTCAGCCCATTCAAGGGAACCAACCAGCTGTACCTGTTATCCTAGGAAGACCATTTTTGGCCACCTCAAATGCCTTGATCAATTGTAGAACTGGAGTTATCAAGTTCTCCTTTGGAAACATGACAATTGAGAAAAACATCTTCAAGGTGACCAAACAGCCGAGTGATTATGAAGAAGTAGAGGAAGTTGACTGGATTCAAACAACACTCAAGATCACTTTGATAGAGAGTATGTAATGACCCTTTAGAGAAAGCCTTAGTGAATAATGAGCAAGTTGATTTCCTAGCTGATTGTGACTTGGAGAATTGTGAGGGAGGAGATTTGAGGAAATGAAAAATTCAGTGCTGATGATGAATCAGTGGAGACCAACTGTTGAGTCTTTAGAGCTGCCCATAGCCAAGCCTTTGTCATTTTTGGACCAGCCACCAAAACCGAGAGAAAACCTTTGCCAAGTGACTTAAAATATGTATTTTTAGGTGAGGGAGAGTCCTATCCAGCTGTCATTTCATCTCAGCTGAGTTTGGACCAAGAAAATAGACTTGTGGAAGTCTTGAGGAAGCATAGAGGAGCTTTGGGCTGGACCATATCAGACTTGCAAGGAATCAGTCCACTGATTTGCACCCATAGGATATTCTTGGAGGAGGAGGCCAAGCCTATTAGGCAAATGCAAAGGAGACTCACCCCAACATGAAAGAGGTTGTTAGAGGGGAGGTAATCAAGCTATTGGATGCTGGAATTATCTACCCCATCTCAGATTCTAAGTGGGTGAGTCCAACTCAGGTAGTGCCTAAGAAATCTGGATGACTGTGATTAAGAATGAAAAAGAGGAATTAGTTCCAATGCGCATCCAAACAGGATGGCGCATGTGCATAGATTATAGAAAGTTGAATGCAGTCACAAGGAAAGATCACTTCCCTCTTCCATTCCTAGATCAGGTATTGGAAAGTGGCAGGGCATGCATTTTACTGTTTCTTGGATGGTTACTCTGGGTATAATCAGATTGAGATTGCATTGGAGGATCAGGAAAAGACCACATTCACTTGCCCATTTGGCACATTTGCATATAGGCGTATGCCTTTTGGTCTTTGCAATGCTCCTGCAACATTTCAGAGATGTATGATGAGTCTGTTTAGTGATTTTGTAGAGAGATTCCTTGAAGTTTTTATGGATGACTTTTCAGTATATGGCAGTGACTTTGATACATGTTTGGGAAACCTAGAGAAGGTTTTGATTAGATGTGAGGAGAAAAACTTGGTTTTGAATTGGGAAAAATGCCACTTTATGGTAACTCATGGAATTGTCCTTGGCCACATAGTGTCTTCTAGGGGGATAGAAGTAGACAAAGCTAAAGTGGAAATTATTCAAAACTTCCTACCCCTAGATGTGTTAAGGATATCAGATCATTCCTTGGTCATGCTGGGTTTTATAGAAGGTTTATTGCATCATTCAGTGCCATTGCTAGACCTTGTGCAACCTTCTATCCCAGGATGTTCCCTTTGATTGGACACCAGAGTGTCAGGCCTCATTTGATAGACTTAAGAGTTTGCTCACCTCAGCTCCCATTATGCAGCCACCAGACTGGACTTTACCATTTGAGATCATGGTGATGCTAGTGATTGTGCCATTGGTGCAGTGCTAGGACAGAGGAGGGATAGGAGACCACATGTGTTGTACTATGCTAGCAAAACCCTTAGTGAAGCACAAAGGAATTACACTACTACTGAGAAGGAGTTGCTAGCAGTAGTATATGCCTTGGACAAGTTCAGATCATACCTGGTAGGTTCTCATGTCATAGTATACACTGACCATGCTGCTTTGAAGTATCTCTTGACCAAACTGATGCTAAGCCTAGACTTATTAGATGGATTCTTCTGCTTCAAGAATTTGATTTAGAAATCAAGGACAAAAAGGGAGTTGAAAATGTAGTAGCTGATCACCTTTCTAGACTCCCACATCAGGATTTAGCATCTTTTGATTCCCATCAATGAGACATTCCCTGATGAGCAGTTGTTCCACATAGACTCTTCTGAGGTACCTTGGTTTGCAGATATAGCCAACTACCTAGCTTCAGGTATTGTGCCTTCCACTGGACCATGTTGGATAGAAGGAATTCTTAGGAATGTGAGGCACTTTTTCTGGGATGACCCTTATTTGTTTAAGTATTGCTCAGATCAAGTCATAAAGATGCATACCCGAGAGTAAGTACAGAGTGTCATTAGTTTTGTCATACTCTTGCATGTGGAGGTCATTTTTCAGCTAGGAAGACAGTGGCAAAGATTTTACAAAGTGGATTATTTTGGCCTACCATGTTTAGGGATGTGCATGCCTTTTGTGTTGCTTGTGATAGGTGTCAAAGGCTTGGTAAGATCACTAGGAGAACCATGATGCCACTTCACCCCATTTATGTACTTGATATCTTTGATTGTTGGGGTATGGATTTTATGGGACCATTTGTGAATTCATTTGGCAATGAGTATATCTTAGTGGCAGTGGATTATGTTTCAAAGTGGATAGAAGCCATACCAACTAAGACCAATGACCACAAGGTAGTGATAAAATTTTTGAAGAAAAATGTGTTTTCAAGATTGGAATGCCAAAGGCCATGATAAGTGATAGGGGAACACATTTTTGCAATAGACATGTTGGTCTTTTGATGAAGAAGTTGGGTGTTACATAAGGTTGGAACATCTTACCACCCCCAAACAAGTGGACAAACTGAATTAGCCAATAGAGAGATCAAAAGAATCATTGAAAACAGTGAATCCCACAAGGAAAGATTGGTCTTTGAAATTGGTTGATGCACTTTGGGCTTATAGGACTGCCTACAAGACTATCCTAGGCATGTCTCCTTATAGGTTAGTGTATGGAAAATCTTGTCATCTTCCTGTGGAACTTGAACACAAGGCTTTTGGGCAGTGAGACATTTTAATGAGAGCATCACTGAATCTGGTTTTCAAAGAAAATTGCAACTAAATGAGCTTGAGGAGATTAGAAATGATGCATATGAGAATGCTAAGATCACACAGGATAGAGTGAAAAATGGCATGATACACATATCCTCAAAAGAGAGTTGTTTGTGGGTCAAAAGGTCTTTTTGTATGACTCAAGGTTACACTTGTTTCCCGGGAAATTGAAGTCCAGATGGAGTGGTCCATATGTGATTCAGAATCACTGAGTTGGGGCTGTTGACATTCAAAATCCAACCTCAAAAATGTTTTTAGAGTGAATGGACAGAGATTGAAAGAGTATCATGAGAATTTTGTTGCTGAAGTGGAGAGTTGGATCTTGAAGATCCCCCAAATTCTGTTGAATGGAGGAAGAATTCTGATTTGTATATAGTATTTGTTCTGTTATGTTTTGATTTTCTGTTTTCTTTGGTTTTTGTAATTTTCTTTCTTTTATCTAAAAAAAAAAAAAATTTTTTCAGTTTGCAAGTTTTAACACATTGGTTTCAGCAAGTTTCATGAAGACTTGAGAATTTCTGCTTTATGTTTTACTGATATTTGAATTTTCAAAGGTTGGAACTGACATGTGCTATTTGAGTAGCAACATCACTTGTGGTGGACCTACTTGAGAGTCAATGGAATAAATGCATTGGCTGATGTGTTTTGGGAGTATAATGCATTAACCAAAGTGGGTAGCACATGCTTTCAAATTGTTTCAGAATGCAGCCAAAGAATTTCAATTGAGCATGTTCATTAAGGATCAAGTCACATCAGCAGGTTGCAACAAAAACTGATCAATCTGGTACTGCTATTAAGTCCAAATCATCTCATTTGAATAGCTGAATAGTCATTGAATAGGCCATCTGAGCACAAAATCTCAACTGTGAACAGCAACCCATCTTGCATACTTACTGATTTCCTGCATCTTGGTTGTTTGTGATGCTTGGCAAAACCTCATTGATCTTTATTACACTCAAACCCATTTTGTGTTGTTTTGGTTCTACTGATTTGCATTTTCTTTGAGAATATTGCATTGAACAAGTTGGGGGGAGCAACTGTTTGGTAATACCTTGGAGTTTCAGCTGGTCTATATCACTCAAACATGTTAACCTTAAACTCAGCAGGTACCTCTTTTCCTTTTGCACTTCATTCCAATTGATTGACTTGTTTAATACATTGAGGACAATGCTTGTTTTTTGGGGGGGGACACAATCTGAGTTTGTGAATGTGAATAGTTTTACTGAAATTGCTGAATTGGGTGATTGGATATGATCAGAATGTTTTGAATATGATTTGGAATTGCTTGAATTGAATTAAGATCAGGCTTATGTCAGTTTGAGTTTGCATATGTTGAAAATTTGAAAAAAAAAAATTTTTTGAAACTTTTGAAAAATTGCAAAACTTCTTCTTGAATTAGTTGTTCTTTTGAAATAATTTTCGAATCTTAGCTGTTGGCAAAACTTATTTGAGTATTCTTAAAAATGGAGAAGAATTTCTGGTTTTCTGGACACTGGAATTGCAAAGTGCTGATACGCCGTATTCGAATATGGGTCTGGGTATCGAATATGATGTCAGTTTTAAATCCTGTATATACCGTAAGTGGCCCCATTTAAGGTCCTGTTCTATTCGAATACGAGCCCTGGTGCCCACAACCCTGAAACCTTCACCATTCCACATCTTCCTCCAGCCTTTTACTTCAGATTACTTGTGAGATTTTGAGTTGACATTGAAAGGAAGATTCAGATACAGAGCGCGATTGAAGAAGCTAGGTTACAGCTTTGGAGAATTTCTGATAAAGGGTGAAAAATCAAGTGAAGCAAAATGCCACCAAAGAGGATGAAGAAGATGGCTTACAAAGGAAAGGCTAAGAGAAGGAGCATGAGGATTTTGAGCCAACATGGTAAGGGTTCTTCACTTGTTGTTCAGGAACCCATAACATATGAACTGTCATCCTCTAAATCAGACCGTAGGTCTTCCTCTAGAACAGAATCATTCCATTCGTAGGCAGAGAGTTTGAGTGAGAGACATGATGCTCATGTCTCTAATGTTGAAAAGGAAAACTCTGTTGGAGTTCCTGAGAATGTGCCGATTGAGGAACACACCTCTGCTCCTGAGGATGAGGTCCACACCTCTGAAAAGGTTCCTGAAGATGAACCTGAAGCACAACCTGGCCATGATCTGTTTGATGAGGGTTCTTTGATAATTTGAGGTTTTCCCAACAAAGCTTCAAAGCTGAAATTTGATGAGAATTACAGCAAGAGAGCTGTGTTGACTGAAAGAGGAATTAAATTGGAGGATTACAATGAACCACCCTATGAATTGTTAGAGTTATTTGAGCAAGGGGCTGGGTACATTGGGTTACAACCAGTAGGAGGGCTGTGGTACCATATGTGAGGGAATTCTACTCAAATGCTGAAATAGGTATGATTCATGGAGACCTGAGATAAAACTCTAAGGTTAGAGGGAAGAGAATTAGTTTGAATCTTGAGAATTTCCTTCATAGCCATTTGCCTGTTGAAAGGATACCCGAATCCACACCTAAACAAAGAGCAAAATGGAGAAGCAATTACATAAGGACAATTTGGCTAGGCTCTTCACAGCCAAACCCTCGAGCTCAATGGACCACTTCTAGATGTCCAAGTCAGGAATTACTCCCAAGAGTAATCTCCTTCACATGCTGGTCGTTCTTTATTTCTGCCCCATGCTTACAAGTCAACCATCACTCTTGAACAAGCCATGATTATGGGAAAATGTTGTTAGGCATTCCATGGATTTACCTTACCACATTTGGTTGGTTATTTCTCATGTGGGAGAAACCAGAATCCACTGCTGGGCTGCCTTTTGGAGGTTTAATTACAGAGATAATTGAGCACTTTTTGGAATAGAGAAGGCAGGAATGGCCATTGTGAAAGCTTCTCCTTTGTAGACAAAATATCCATGAATCGAAGCGAGGGCAATTGAGAAGGCTACTTCACCTGCAGTTGAGAACAACCAGCAGCAGCCAGCAGGGGAGGAGCAACTGAAGCAGCCCCCATGAGCACGAGAGAAAGTTGAAAGTAATCCAAAAAATCAAGAAGTGCTGATGAGGGAAGTGAGTAGCTGAGACAGGGGCAGCAGAAGCTTATTCGAATGGTGGAAAGCATATTCGAATGGAGTCAAGAAGGAGAAATGCTTAATTTCAGTACTTCAGCCATGATCCAGACTCTTTTGTCCTTGAAACCAGATTTTTGACAACAAATCTTCAGAATATTTCAAATATGTTTTTGTCAACAATAGGATTTGGATTAATGTTTCTGCTGTTTGTTTCTTTTGATTAGGATGAAGTCGTTTTATTTTACTTTTGCTACCTAGACTTTGAACTTACAACTTGGAATGAATGAAATTTCTGTTTTCTTGGAATTAGTAATGTCATTTGCATAAATTGGATTGAGCTGAGTTGAAGTACGAAATTTTTAAGAGGTTTTTGTTGTGTTGCCATGTGTTGTTTAAGTTGAAAAGTGTGTGAATGGTTTAGTTTGAGGATTGTTGATCTACATTTGTCTTGAAGAATGATTATGAATGAATAATGTGTTTTTTATGGATTTCCAGATATAGTGGAGACTTAAAACCTGAAGTGAGATATTTGAGCTTAACTTTGTCATGAGAGACTTCATTTACTCTAAGGCTTTCCAAAAGCTCAAGCTTTTTGTACTTCAAATTTCTTCAATAACTCCACTTATACTATTTTGCTTTGGATGTTTGTGAAGTGGGAAGAATGGAACTAGACTTCTGATTCTTAACTTTTATGGTTGATGGAATGAAATCATAGAAATGATATTAGGCCATTTTTCTTAACAT
>CM034235.1:51615362-51816826 GCA_019916065.1 Vitellaria paradoxa | reverse complement strand
CTCCTCCTTATCCCGCGAACAAACACGCCCTTAGAGAGTGTTTGGAGTTTTATAAAATTATAAAAATTAATGTCTCGTATTTTATGTAGTGAGTGAATAATTTAAATTTATTATCTCATAATTCCGTGTTGATTGACAATATAAGATGTGTTTGAAATTGTATAAAATTATAAAAATTAATATCTCATGTGTTTATGCAGTGAATAAAGAATTTAGATTTTATAATTTCGTAAATTATGTTCGTACAGATTTTGTAAAGTTTTGTTTTCAACTCCAACCAATGCTATAATTATTATTGCGTGCTGCACACCTGTGCGTAAGAAATTTTGCAGTTTATTATCCAATCAGAAGGAATCGTAGCCCATAGGGGAGGATTCTTGTTCTTTTCAGTCCGGTAGCGTGGCTGGAAAATCATACTTCAATTTAGGAGGGTTCGGTCGCTAAATTTTTAGTTAAAAATTATTAATTTTGATTTGTGAGCATTTAGTAAATCATTAAGTTTTATTCTTTTTCTTTAACTCTATTAAAATAATTTTTTAAACTTAAAAATTACTAAAAGTTAATAAAATTTGTTAAAAATTATTAAAAATTATCAAAAATTGTTAAAAAATATTAAAAGATACAAAAATTTTACTAAACACTCAAAAATTACAAAAAAATTATTAAAAATTATTATTTTTCTTCTATAAATATACTAAAAATTACAACTAATAATTTTTTATAAAAAATACTAAAAATTATAATTTCAAACATCCCCTCGGGCAAAACGTGGTAACACTGGCAAGTTCGTAACCTTTATTCATCGAGAATGCGTTGTCCGCATCTTCCTTCAAGTTCGACGCATGATTTTCAAGAAAGCGAAGAGATTTGATCACGGGTTTGTTTGATTGATAAATAGTTAGCCAAAAAATATAATAAAAATAAAAAAAATATGATACAAATGTGATATATGAAGAAATTTAATGAAAAAAATATAAAAATTAATTAAAATTAATAAATTTTAATAAATTTTGATGCCCAAATAAGACTTGAGTGGCATGAAAGTACACGACCTTATATTTTTTTACTACTACTTAAAAAATTTTCATTGATAAGTTGTACTATTACCATACATACCTTGAAATTGTAGTATGTTAGATTTTTTTATATTGAATATATATAATTCATTTTATTTTTATTAAAAATAGGTTGGAACCAAATTAAGGGTAGAACGTACATAAAAAACAGCATTTTGCAATGATATATTATTTGATCTATGTACACGTAATGAAGTTAGATGGTTAGTTCATATCAATTGTTAAACTTAGGCCTTTTTATAGGAAGATCTAATGAATTTAAAGTTTTAACCTATATATTGGGAATGTTTGGTTGGCCAATAAACTAAAATCTATCAACGTTTATTAATTTTTTGTATTTCTTCTAATAATTTTATCACATATCATTTTTATGTCAAATCTTTATACTTTTATTGTGCTTTTTGACCAAATTTTTATGAATCAAACACTCTTATTGTCGAGGTGTCCCACATCAATTATGGAAGGGGCTGATGGTTAGTATATAAGTGTAAGGGAAAATCTCACCTCATAAACTATCTTTTGGGGATGAAAGGGGCCCAAAATCATCCCAACAACTAGTATCATAACTCAGGTTTCTCATTGATCTCAGTATACCAAAAGGAACGAGTTGTCACTGCCTCCAATCCAGGAGTTGATGGTCGGTATATTAATGTGAGGAAAATCTCACTTATGAGTTAGGTTTTGGGAATGAGAGAGGCTTAATGCCACCCAACATGGTAAGTTAGATTTTGGGGATGAAAAAGGCTTAAGATCACCTAACATATATAATGAGAAGGTTCACAATATATAAAAAATTTTTTCTATTGATAACTATCATAGAGTTTCTGATAAAAAGGAAAATCAAGTTCTAATAATCTAAATTTAGTTTCAAAGATGGCACATTTACAAACCAAAATAAAATTATGAAATAATAGAAATAAGATTATGAAGCAAACAAATATATTTTTGCATTAATTTATTCTGTTGCATACGTAAAAATATTTATTATGCTCATGTAAAAGAGTATCACGGAGAAACAAGATTTATGCATGCGAAATTGTTAATATACAATAGTACTTGCGATCACAATAATCTACGTTATGCTTTTTTTTTTTGGGTCATAAAGTTCCAAAATATATAGGTTGGAAAATAGCAAGTGCTACTGAAAATTTAGATTTTGCATATTATAATTCTTCCATATCTAGGACTTCTCCTTTTTGGTAATTGCTGCCCGGCCATCAGTTCCAGCCATCATTGTGTACTTATCCTTCCTAGTGAGACTTGTGCATTCGAATCCCAACGCCCCAGCAAGCACCCTCTGAATGTAATTCGCGACTTCAATTGCAGATTTCCCACCTTTGCAAGTGAGCTCAGTGGGCAGCTGATTCAAGAAAGTGATCTCATACGTAGGCATCGGATTCATGAACACGAAATAAGGGTCCAGCAATTTGTGACCCCGGACCGTTGTCCCATAAAACACGCTTTGCTTTGTATTAATCGCCACCGGGACGATTCTATCAGTAAGCTCAGCAAAGAGCGCACTGAATCTGAGAAGAAAAGGCTCTCTGCAAGTAGTCCCTTCAGGGCATATTACTAGGTCACCTTCTTCGAGCAAGCGTTTGATATTAGCTGCATCCTTTTCTCTCTCCCTTGATAATGCCACGGCTTTAATCGGTGAAATTAGTTCAGAGAATTTGCTAATGCTATATGTGACGCAACTAATCTTTCTTCCCAGCGCAACTGCTGTGACAACGGGGTCCAAAACAGTCCGGTGGTTGCAAACAAAGAGGACACCACTCTGCCCTTTCTTGGGCGGAGGAGGAGGGGTACCCCTGACAATGAGTTTGATTCCAAGAATTTTATAGGTATATCTAACGATTCTCTCTGGCAGTGGGATGTTTAAATAGACCCTTATGATAGAGAGGAGGATTCCTATTGGCATCCACAAGAAGGTCAAGAGGGCGATGAGAGGGGTAGGTCTTTGAACTAACCGACCCTCGTGAAAGATGACTGGACTTAGAAGCTTGTTTCTTGGCAGCGGCTCACATTTTGTTCTTGGCACCATGTAACCCTCCTGCAATCATAAAATTGAACACCAGTCAATACTTGTTACATCATCAGGTAATTTCATCGGGAGAGCACAAACAAATATATGTTTCCTGGATGTGACTGGATAATTCCTTCAATAAAAATATTAAAATATTATCAGAAAGTAATTTGACATTGGTGATTTATTTGTTTTTCGTGAATAAAAAATTAATTTAACAGATATTTCTTTTAAAGTAATAGGCTCATATTTATGCTGTAGTAATTTGCTAAATTTTCTGGTAGCATGCATTGCTCTTCCTTCCAATAGTGCAAGAGACAAAACCATAGTCAGATTGCAAAATTAATAGCAATTTAATTAGTCTAAATGGTCTAAGTTATTCCCTCTGGTAAAATTTGACTGACTTCTGCTGGTAATAAAAGCCTGAGTTATTGCATGGGTCAAAAACTTATTATAAAGGGTCCGCTAATGCGACAGAACTGCAGTGTTGATAACTTTTTGTCCCTCAACAATAAAAGCATTAATATGATGTGGAAGCAAAAATTTTGAGTTTTGTCATTAGTGTTTATCCAACACACAGAGCGCTGATTTATAGCAAATTTAGGGAACTCGAAAAATTAAGATATCATTTGGTATATTTATTTTAAATTAATTTTTTTATTTTGTATTTTAAAAAATAAAAAAAATAATTCCAAATACATTTAATCATTTGCGTTTTTAAAGTCTATTTTAAAAAATAAAAAATAGATTTATATATGAAATGTAAAAGAGTAAAAGATCATTTTGAACATTTTTAACTCAAAACAAAAAGATTTTCAAAGCATAGGAAATAAAAAAATGTCAAATTAAATTATTTTTTATTTTTCTTATTTTAGAACTTTCAAATATAAAACAAATCAAACAGAAAATAAAAAACGAAAACAAAAAACAAAAAAATAAAAATACCAATCAAATACCACCTAATAGTTACATTTGTTTCATGATATTGTGCTCTCGAGACGAAAGATTAGAGAATATATAGAGAAAGTTGTGACAAGTTTAGAGACTGAACCTTGCACACGGACATGAAGACGTGGTCAGTCTCTCTATCTCCGAGTCCCAAATCGGGCAAATTCGTGCCAAATTCTTTCAGAATCGCGGCTTTCTTGTGATCCCCAACGAGAACACCGGGCTTTTTGGCAAATCCGGTCGCTCGTCCGGACTTGGATACTTCCAACTCGGTCCCCAGAACCCTATCAGCCCCCAGAAAATTTTTGGCAAAGTGTTCCACCATAATTCTGGGGTTGGCAGTAATTATGTATCTCTTGCCAAAGGAATTGAACACTTTCCATGTCTCAGGGTGGACATCCTCAGCATAGAACTTGGGCAGGACGGACTTTGAAACAAGCTCGATGTCACAAATTTTCAATCCCGCAAAGGCAATGAAGATGAAAGTTTGAATAGCAACAGACTCTGACACGAATAAGCATGTGAAATATACAAATGGAACTGAAGCTAGTAGGACTAGTGCCCTTATAAGGCTACCAGCTTCGAGGGCAACAAGCATGAAGTAGGGAAAAGCACTTCTAGACACAAGGAGGGTTCCATCTAGGTCTGCTGCCACTGTTTGATTCAATCTTCCCTCAGTTCTACATTTTGTGATTGGTTCAAAAGGTTGATGAGCACCCATGACCCCCCGTGTGTGTGTGTGTGTGTGAGAGAGAGAGAGAGAGAGAGAGAGAGAGAGAGAGAGAGTGTGTGTTTTGACTATGAGCAGCAAGCTATGTCAAGTTTGGTTGAGCGGGGGGGTTTAAAAAGGAATTGGGAAGGTGGGCATGTTATTGTTTACAGTTTTAGAATGTGAAAAAAGAAAAGAAAAAGATGTTTTGTGATTGTGAGAGAGATTTACTTGTTAATGAAATGTGACCTTTTGTTTGACATTTAAATTAGGCAGTTATGAAGCGGTGTTGAAGTAGTTGAGAGTTTATACCAAAGGCCTACTATACATTCAATTAGCCTACCTTTTAGTTTCTTGGCGGCCGGACCATTGTTGGCAAGTTGGCTTAGTTATCATGTCAGCTCCCTTGCGTTTGCGTTAAGCTTATAGCTGCAATATTAATATATTGTAGTTATTTAATTTATTTTGATGACTATAAAAGAACACAATAGACATACATATACTGTTCGGCAACAAATTTTACCGTCGGAACTGCTGATTACACCAACTGAAAATACGACTGTGAACCTACCGAACAAAGATAAGAGAAAGGTTACGGTCGGAGTAGAGGTTTTTGGCCAGAAAATACTCCGATACTTAAATCAACAAGTAACTTATGAGATAACTTTTAAGAGAGAAAGCAAATAGTGTAATAAATTGGCAATAGTCAGCTTACCTAATTGTGAAGTGGAATGTTATATTTATAGTAATGTAAATAATAAATAAAATAATACCTATGATTTGGCTGTATTCGTGCCTCCTAATACTTTTTTTCCTCCCTTACTTTAAATGCCTTTCACTTCTCATTTAATACCACATACCTTTCATTAAATGCATTTGGTAGCTAAATATGGTTGTATACCCGGAATTCAATTGTCAAATTGTCTACCTGTCACATCTATCAACTACTTGTAACGAGATGAACTAATTTAGTTTCCTTCACGGTGATAACTACATAGTCCAATCATAACTAGGGTGCATTTATGGTTACAAGCTTATATTAATGCTATGGGACTCATGCCTAACATTTATTAGCCGCCATATCAAGGGCCGAACAAATTAACTTCTGAGATCCTCGGCGATCGCCACGTGTCAGCATATCGTCCATCAATACTTATGAGGTCAAAGAGTCCCAAGCCATCTGTATTATAAGTCACGCATCGAAATCATAGTGCTTGTGGGGGATGCCACGTGTCAACCAAAATTGTTCGGTATAAAACCACGTGTCGCAGGTCAAAATGTTCGGTCAATGACCACGTGTCCATAATAAAAAATGTTCGACATTGGGCCACGTGTCGTTCTGCTCTATTGTTCGGCACTCCACGTGTCAGAGTTTTATTTTTACCCAACATACGCAAACATATATGTATATATGTAAAGGCTTAAATACGAATGCCAAAACAAACCTTACCCAAATGGAATCTTTAGATATGACTTCAATTAATATCTAGCTGAAAGTATATGATTATCAGAGTAAAAGTGAGAAGGAAAAATAGTTCCATGTACATTATATATGAGTATAATGGTTGTCTACACCCATTTAGTGCATATATATATATATATATATATAGTGGCATGAGTGTATATATATAGTTTACTTGATTGCAAATTAAGAAGACATAAAAGTTAAAAAATAAAATAAAATAAATAAAAGAGGAATTGCTTATTTAATTATTATATATTAAGATTATAGACTGGGATATATAGCAAGATTTAACGTCCTATTTGCCTTTAAAGAAAACTAATAAGCGCCTAAACTAGACCACCTAGGTAAACCTTATTTGACTCAAAAGAAGATATTTAGACCCCGTTTGGTAACGCTTTCATTTTTTGTTTATGTTTTCAAAATTTTGTAGACTCGCAACAGAAACATGTTTGATAAACATGTTTCCATTTTTTTGTTTTCAAAAAAAATGAAAACATAAACAGAAAAAATGTGTTTTCACTCTAGTTTTCTTTTCTGTTGCCAATATTTTGTCAATTTTAAAACTTTGTCAATTTTTGTTACATTACATAAAAATAAATTATTTTATTCAAATATTTTATTAAAATAAGTTATTTTAATAAATAATATAATTAAATTAAATTAATTATATAAATTAATATAAATTAATTTTAATAAATAATAAAACCAAAATAATTAATTTAATTTAATAATTAATTATTACTAAATTATCTGAAATAAATATCATAATTAATTTATTTAATTTAATAATTAAATTAATTTATATAATATAATCAATAATAAATAGTTAAATTATATTAATTTTTAATTTAATTTAATAATAATTATTAAATTATTTTAAATAAATATCATAATTAAATTAAATTATTTATGATTTAATTAATTTAATTTATATAAAATATATTTTATTAAATTATTTTAATAAATAATTAAATTAAATTTAATTAATTTAAAAATAAATAATTAATTTAATAATTAATCTAATTTAATTATTTATTTAATATGAAATATATTTTATTAAATTATTTTTAAAAAATATTATGATTTAATATATTTTATATTTATTGAATTAAATGATTTTAATCAATAATTTACTGTATTAATTTAATTAATTATATTGATTAAATTAAATTAATATAAAATATATTTTATTAAGATCTATTAATTTTTTAAAACTAATAAAATTTAATATTTTCTAAAATCAAAAATTAATAATTATAAACAAACTTACATTTCCAAACGCAGTTTCTGTTTTCATTTTAAAAAAAATAAACTACAACAGAAAACAAAAAATAGAAAACGGTAACAGAAAAATAATAACAAAAAAATAATAGCGTTGTCAAACGGACCCTTAATAACGACAAAGTACTGTGCGTAGCCAGTTTGTAGAATTACTTAGGAGAAAAAAGAAAAAAAAAAGATAATAATTAATACAACTACTTGTGTGGCAAAAGTAGTTTGATTTAAAATACAGCCAACCTAGCTAGTCATACATGTACGTATATCATAATTGCCGCTTGAGAGAGAGCATTAAAATCTTCTCTTTTGAGGAATTTTTGGTACTTGACATTTGCATGAGAACCTCACGTCTGGGCATACAAAACGGTTTATTCAAATCATATCTGAATCTAAACATATTTCATCCACATGCCTATTCATGTCCTCTCGTGCAAAACCCAGAAGGAAGAACCCAGTCCGACTTTTATTTCTGAAGTCACCCATCTTAAATATATATGCATACAATATATAAATATATATATGATCAAATCACCATACAACAAAATGTAACAAATTTTCTTTGTAATTATCAAACTTATATAGTGTTGTAAGGCTAATATGGATTCGCAGAGGGAAATAGAATGTGAAGAAAATTTAAATAAAATTATTAATTTATGCAATTTTGTATATGTACTTAACCAAGTAAAAGTTTAATTTATTTTGATAATTACTTACTCATTTAAGTTTCAGTTTTTAACTTAATAAAAAATAAAATAAAATAATTTTTTTATTTTTTTATATTTCTATCATTTTCTTCATTTTTTTTTCTCTTCCCCCACAAATTTTTGTTCCAAAAATCACTTAAATGAAAATTACCGGCAGTAAAATTTACAAATATGAATGTTAGAAATTAAAAGTAAAATTTTTGCCCCAATCCTAACCATTTATTAATTATTTGTGAATTCATGAAATCAGGCAACCGCACTCAAACAAAGTCATAATGTGGACCGTCCCTATGTTTCTTGTTCGAATGAATTGAGGACCTGAGCTGTGTATATAAATCTAGAGTTGGCTAAGCGGCTAAGCCACACAGCTAATTGAGCATAGCATTAATTTGTTAACAGAAGATCGAGGTGTTTTATTTTGTCTTATTTTACTGTTTTTTTTTTTCTTGCTATTTTTTTAAAGAATAAAAAGTCATGTAAAATATTATTTTTTTATACAAGTCATATTTTAACAAAAAAAGAAAAGAAAAAAGTTGGTATAATTAAAACGATAGAGCCAATACTCTGCTGAGTTAATGAATACTAGCCAATTCAACTACATATAGGTGCTTTATTTCTAGAGATTTTGATCTGCCCCTTATGACTTTACGCAGAGTAGATGGTAATTTTCTTCTCAGTTTCCGCTTCACTCGTTTGTTTTTATGTTAAATTAATTATATTTAATTATTATGACTTTGAAACTGCTGCGTTGTTTCAAAATGGGTGGATATCAACGTCAACCTACCCCCGGCCCTCTGGTACAAAGGTGGTGGCACCATCCCTCTCTTGCTTGTCAAGAAACAATTAACTTGGAAGCAATAAAAAAACCATTCAACTGGACAAACTATATAGCTATAAAACAAAAGAAGTTGTTGATCTTGTAGTTGAGGCTAAGAACTTCTTGCCCCTCAATGTTTCCTCATTAAATTCAAGCTGCTGCAATTGGCCGAGCTAACAAGAAATTGCTGACTCATTCAACCTCCTAATCTTCTTTCCTACAATATCCCAAGTCAATTTTTTATGTATCCTTTTGAAAGCAAAGCTTCGCTTAACTCTTATCTTTATATATATATATATATATATATACATATTGTAATACGCGTTATTTATTTTTGATTATTTATATATTATTTTGGGTTAGTAAAATATTTATTTTAAATTTTAATCAATTTATTTTATTTTTCCTGAATTAAGTGTGATTCAAATTGGTAATTAGTTTAGACAATTGGACTAAGAACCAGCTCCTTTTCATTTCTTTTCTTTCCTTTCTCTTCTCCTTTCTTTTTTTTTTTCCTTTTATTTGCCTCGGTTGCCTGGAGAAAAGAAAGAGAATAGAGAAAATAGAAAGAGAGGAGAAAGAGGGTAGAGAGAGAAAGTACAATCCGAAGCGGAATGTTGACGGATCGGAGAAGTATTCAATATTGTGAATATTGTGGTGACGTTCATATCCAGTTATTTGGTCCGAAGTGAAAAAAATTGGCTTTTAAAGTTTGAAAGCCATAATCTAAATCTTCTCATTTCTTCGTTTCTCTTCAGATTCGAGATAGGTGGGATTCATATACTTGTTTTACGCGTTGTTAGTATGATTTTGATATATATATGTGTGTGTGTGATGATTTTAGTAGATACTAATATATGTGCATATATATATGTGTGTATATATATATGTTATGGGTTTATTCGTATATATACTTAATCTTGTTCATTCTTGAGTTTTGTTGCATAATATTGAGATATATACTGTGGTTGTTGGTTGTTGTACCATTTCTGAGCTTGAGGTGCTTGAATTTTAGTATTTTTCGTACTGGATCAAGTTTATAGCAGCTCAGATCTGCACCGTAGACCACAAGTAGCGAGAACAGGATTCCCGCGAAGCTAGAAGGTTCTCAGTATTTTCTCGTAACTCAGAGCACCCTTCTCGCACGTTTTAAAATTTCATGTGCTTTTCATGTACCCTTCCCATGGGAGGTATTTTTGACCTTGTTTGAGGTCTTTTTAACCCGGTTTGAATGGTACATTATATATATTGATTATATGTTAAAATTATGCACATTTTGAGACTATAAAATGTCATTATGGATGATTGAGCACGTCATGCTTTTCTTATAATTTAGAAATGTTGGGTTTGATATTTTGATCATTGATTGATCGAGAGTGTCATATTTAAATTGTGACGTGTCGAGACGTGGGTTATATATATGGATGGGATCCATGAGTTGAGAAAATTAATAAAAAGAGATTTTGAAGATACCGGATAATCCTCAATCGATATATATAATTAGAGTTTAGTCATTTGGAGTTGGGACGTTAATTATGAGATATGTTTATAAGACTTTCTTCAGACTACAGCCGGACCCTACTTGAGATAAGTAGATACTTGACTAGGGAGTATAACACGGTTCCCTAATAGAAGGGACAAAGGGTGTAAAACGATTCCATTGAGTTACATGAATGGGGGTGTTAAATGGTTCTCCATTTAGTTTATACATATGTTGGGATATGCATTTACCGTGACATAAATGATACGGTTGGTGACCCTGCGTACAATGCTAAGCGTCACCTGTCCCAAGATAAGAGTAGAGACAAATGGAGATTAGAAAATTGCATTGGCCATTGTATTGCATCACAGATGCATTGTCATATTATGTTTTAGTTGACATTGTTGTAAGTTATGCTATATGTTTGATTATGTTCGATTATGTTCACCTGCGCACACTTGCACGGTTTTAGCCACTAGGTAAGTTTGCTCATTCTATCCTGTTGGGACTTGTGGCTCATACAGAGAGGAACTAAGTTCTAAGAAAGAAGGGTGGATGCGAAGCGGAGCATTTACCTTTATTTCGGATTCAACATGTAGTGGGTTAGGCCGTAGGCCCGAAGGTTTAGGGGATGCGGGAGGCAACGCCCCCTACAGTATGATAACGGTGTAATTAAGGGTATTTTGAGAATCAGACCATGTAATCTTATTATGGTTAGGAATAGAGATGGTTATAAATATTCTCTATGTAACCCTGTGATCAATAAGAAATAACTCTCGCTCGTACTCCCGTGGATGTACCTAGATTTTTGGAAATCACGTATATCTGTGTGTTGATCACTTTACTGTTTTATTTCATATATCGTGTGTGTGTGTGTGTGTGTGTGAATCGATCCAACACATCCATATTACAGGTGATCCAGTGAGGCCAAGGAGTGACCACCTGGAGCTAAGTTGAGACTGAAAGATTGACCTAGTGTGAGTTTATTTATATTTGGATAATTGTATCTTTATTAGTACGACCTAGGGTGTGGGTCCTAAATTTATTACATATGAGATTGTATTGTTATTGATGATGTTTATTAGGTTATATAAGCCTTAAATTAAGTCATCGGCGGCATAACGTTGGCTTTATCGTGATTGATTTCATTTTTATTTATTTAATATGGGAATGAGAGACGTCTTTAATAGCTCTGATAATTGTTATTATATTATGACTTGATCTTGGGGCAGGTTTTTGTTCAATTTAATTAGTTTCTATATTCTTATACCATCCGTCCCGAACTATTATGTTAGGGGCGTGGCATATATAATAAGCGATCATTAGACTAAAGAATTATTTAATTAGTTTGCATCAAGCAAACACAGATTCAATATTTTTTAAAGGTAAAATTACTCAAAAGTTTCAATATTTTCATTGAACAAAAAGTAAGAAAGGATATCTTATATATATATATATATATATATATATTTTAGTAACCGAAGGTGTCCGGCCCAATTTGTGCACACCTTGACTAATTCCTGTGACTCTAAAGTTAATAATCAGGTAGACTCTCCAGTGGTTCTAAAGAGACTCAAATTAGTAACCAATAGAGAACAAATGCAAGATTTTATTTGCTAAGATAACCCTCAAGCTTTGTAAGAGAGGATATCGGAACTGACAGTGAGAGGGAAAAAATGTGAATTACATAAAATAGAATAACTGAGAGAGGAGAAATTTAAAAAATTAAAATTAATGACAATTTTTACCATAAAATTAATTTTTACTGAAAAAATTAATTAGGAGGAAGGGCAAATGACACACTCCCGTAGCCTCCACGTGACAAACCATATGGATCTTTACTTGAATTATCTATGTATACTTGACTAACCCCCTCGGTAGCATGCACGTTCTGGTCATTTTTATTCTCAAAATGTATAAACCGGTGCAATTTATTATGATTACAATGGCTTGTTGTGGTCTTATATTGTTATTTATTTGTTTAATAGACAATAAAATTAAATACATAGATCAGTCAATGCTGGATTTAAGGACCAACTAGATTGAAAGAAGTTTGGGAGGTCCCTCTTTGTCAGCAGTTTTCAGTAATGAAATCCAACATATACATATATATATATATATATATATATAAAGGAAAAATTCAATTATGATATTCATACAGTGAAATGTGTGATATAAATACATACGTGTGTGCATAGTTTAACCATCCTATAAAATGAGTTAGAGAGAATGCACTTCAACACTAAAGTTTATTAATTAACGGTTGTAATTTTTTTTAAATAATTTAATGATTCTAATTTAATTTAATTAAAATTAATTTTAAAATAAAAATAAAAATTAAAAAAAATGATTGAAATGTAATCAATATAGAATATAAAAAATCATGTCTGATTGAAATATAATTAAATCAGAATCACTATACACTTCAACAATTGAAATTTATTTTACACTTCAAGTCCCCTAACCCCATCACAATGCAATTACCAAAAAAAAAATAGCCATCACAATGCTAGAGCCCATGCATATATCCACAATTAATCAAAATAATTAATGCATCCAGATTTTTATTTATCTCATTTATATAATTAATTGCAATGAGTATACGGTTGACTTTGTATTCATAAGTTTAAAATCAAAAGACTTAGCAATAATTATGCAAGAAAGTTTAAATATAATAGTATTAGTTTTAGAAAAGAATTTAATCATTAATATGAGTAGTTTAAAATGCAAGATCATAGTTGATTTGAAATCATTACAAAAGATAGTTATTTGAAGTTTTTTTTAGGGTGAGTTTGGAGTGAGATAAAGTGAGATAAATTGAGATAAATTAAAAGTTCGTAATACGTGCAGTGAAAGAAAAAAGTTGATGTGATATAAAGTTAACAGAAATTTATAGAATTTTTTAGAATTTGTTTGCAAACCAAACGAAATCTTAGTGAAATAAACTCTTTTAATAGTAATCATTAGAAAAATTTCAATGGATACCAACTATTTTGATAGTAATCATTAGAGAAATTTTAATGTACTATATATAAATCAACTCAAATTCATTGATTTTAAATCTCTACGGCCACATTTGTTTGCCGGACTCAAGCATGGGATTGGACAATATTGTCCGTGGGTCCCACAAAAAGTGAGGTTTGATTTGCATATTTATTGTCAGATATAACATCTGTTCCGGATATATAATCTGTTGAATGGGCAGATTAAAAATCTAGGAGAGGGTGTGGTATTATTTATACCTCACTTCCGAAATTATTTCTTGCCAAAATCTAAATGTTCAAAGTTATTTTTTATCGCATCTCATGTCAAATCACATCTTTTATCTCACTTTATATCCCATCAACTAAAAACTAAAATAATAATCTTACATAAAAAATTAATCTCATATTATATCTAATCTCATATATTATCCCATGGTATTACTTATACTTCAGCATTCAATCCTCCGAAACAAACATGGCCTCCATGTTTCACGGATGATATTGCTTTGCCTGATTTAATTAAATTATATAAGATTATAACCAAACTTGAAGACAACTAGCGATGGTGTTTTTCTTTTTATTATTTTCCAAATTGTAATATAGAACTTAATTAATTGATGAAAAGAGAAATATTAACAAGAAAAAAAAAGAAAAAAAAAAAAAAAACGCATGCACCAAGATGGAAAGTCCCTGCTCCAGTTAATAGTTTCTCTTGACTAAAGGACTGCAGCTCCAATATTATGCCTCTGGCATTTTTCTTTTCTTTTCTTTTTCTTTTTTTTTTTTCTTTCAATTATAGGATTGTTGCAAATAATAATTTCAATAAGTCTGTAATTAAATTCATTGAGATGGAGCCAGAAAAATGCAACTTGACATAATGTAATTTCTCCTTTTACAATTCTTGGATACATCCACAATCAAATTAATGGCTAATATATACATCTATGTTTTCTGGTGTATATGTATCATTACATTAATGCAATGCACGGCATTTCTATATCTATGCTTGTGTGTGTGTGTGTATATATATATATATATATATATATGTATATTTATGATCTTCTCCTCCAAGGCCCATAGCCATAAAGAGACCCGAAATTATCTGTGTTGGGCATAATAATACTAAAGCTGTACTCTTGCCGAACAAGTTTAGTCTGGTGCCACGTGGCGCAGTGCCGAGCAAATTCACATAAGCCACGTAGCCACTTGCCGAGCACGTTCCGTCTGGACACGTGGCATCCCGCCGAACAACTGATTATTGGCACGAGAGTTCCACGTGAGTGTTATACGTGTGTACACGATTTAGAGTTAGTGCTTCAAAGAGTACCTTGAACCTCGACATCAATAAACAATGTATTACCACGTGACTATAGCCGAGGAAGCTAGTTTGCTCGGCCTATCTGTCGACGGCCAGTAAATGTCAAACCTAGGGCCCGCAGCCTTTAAAGAAGGCTCGTGACCATAAATGCACCTTAGTTAGGATTGAACTAGGTACTTGTCTCTGGAGATGTAACTAAATCGGTCTATCTCGTCACGATTCGGTGGCTGGTGCGACAAGAAGACAGTATGACCCTGAAATTCAGGTTGTAATGCCGTGTTAAACCGCCAGAAGCATTAAATGAAAGGCACGGTGTATTAATGAGGGGTCTGAGGCATTAAATGAAGGGGAAGGGCATTTAAAGCAAGAGTGGAAAAGAGGGACACAGCAGTGTGCGTAACGTCAAGTCATAGGTATGCTGTAATCATCACTCAGACCACTATATATGGGATATCCTACTGAACCACAGAGGTAAGCGGACTATTGCCAACTTATGCTTTGACTCATTTATTTCCATAAAACTTCCTTTTTTGAGCGACTTGCTGACTTAATCATCGGAGGGTTTTCCGGCCTGAGACCTCCCCTCCGGCCGTCACCTTTCTTTCTGTCTTTGTTCGGCAGGTCGACAATTGCATTTTCGGTTGGTGTGGTCAGCAGTTCCGGCGAAAATTTCTGTTGCCGAACATTTGGCGCCCACCGTGGGGCTCGTTGTCTAGCCCAGCATTGTGTTCGCTAGCTTTTTTCTTGTTTCTTTGTTAAGTCTCCAGTATTTGTCCACATAATGACTTCGGGAGGAAACACTACCCCACCACCATCTCCACGGGCAGGAGACGCTTCCACTCCTGCCAAAACTAAAGGGAGTGCGTTGGTTATCCGAACTCCAGGCCTGGAGCATGCCCGGAGAAGAAAAATGGAGGATCCTGAGGTACTGAAACGGAGAGAGGAGCTGATGGCTAAGGCCAGCGAAAAGCAGGCAGAACTGGAGGAGATTCTGCTGGAATTGAGTAAGGAAAAGGGAAAATCCCCTGCCAGCCATACAGCCGATTCTGGTCAATCCGACTCGGAATCTGATGAAAGTTACGATGCTCTTTACGAGGACCCCACTGATGAGGATGACGGGGACACCCATGAACAGAAGGAGGTGCGCTCTCGCTCGCGACGTGATGTCTCTCCTTCCAGGAAGGACTCGCGCCGTGCTAAACCCGTCGCAAAACGTGACGTGAGATCCGATGTTGACGCGCCCATCAAAGCGCATCACCAAAGGAGTTCCTCAAAAAAGGTGCTAGAGGCGCACTCAGAAGAGGCGGATAGCTCGGACCAAGAAGAACTAACTTTGAAGCGTAAGAAAGCGGGAAAGGCGAAGATGGAAGAGTGGGGGCAAGCAGAGGAATGGGGCGCTCAAGGCCAGAGCACACGAATGATGGCAAGGAAAGCCCTGGGGCGAATCTCTGCCTCCCCATTCGTTGATGAAATAATCGATGCGGAGCCTCCGGAGAAATTCCAAACTCCGAGACTTAATCTCTACGATGGGAGAACTGACCCCCTGGCCCACTACCGTCACTACATGCAGGCCATGACATTATGGAACAGCAACGACCACCTCATGTGCAAAGTATTCCCTTCTAGTTTGGGGGATACAGCGCTTCAGTGGTTCCATAAACTGCCCCCTGGCAGTATTCGGTGTTGGCAGCAACTGGCGGAGGAATTCGTCACCCAGTTTCTGGCTAACACAAAACAGCCCAAAACCGCTGACGTTCTCCTCACAATGAAAAGAAAGTCTGGGGAATCATTGAGAGATTATTCCCGCCGCTACCTGGAGCTCTACAATGAGGTGGGAGAATGCTCGGAGCAATTGGCGGTCACCTCGTTTAAATTGGGGTTGCGGAAGGAGGATAGGCTGTGGCTCTCCTTGACCAAAAAGCCAGCGGCTAACATGTCAGATCTTATGTGCCGAATCGAGAAGTACGCCAAGGTGGAGGATGAGACACAGCCGGCCGAACAGAAAGAAAGGAGATCCCAGGGCCAAACAAGAGAAAAAAGACGGGGAGACGGCCGCCGATTCATTGACGAAGGGAAGTCCGTCTTTGAAGCGGTCAATACGGTGTTTAAAGAGCCAATCTTCAAGATCCTACCCCAAATAAAAAATAGGCCATATTTCAGATGGCCCGGAAAGCTGCCGGATTTCCCTGGAAAGGAGAATTCCAAAAACTACTGCGCGTATCATCAAGACAAGGGGCATCGCACCGGAGCCTGCCGATCGCTACGACATCATCTGGAGGAATTGGTGCGCAGAGGCCACCTTAAAGAGTTCGTCGATGAGGGCAGAACTAGAGAAGCAGCCCCACAGGATAGAGAGCCAAGGAGGCAACGAGAAGAGACTGCCGAGGAGGAGGCAGCCGAAGAGGTTCAACCCCCACCAAGGGCCAGGGCGCGCAGAGATGTCCCGAGACCTGCAGTCATCCACGTGATTCATATGGAACGGCGACCCCAGAGTGTCATCAATCATGCCCCTAATCCACCAAGTAAAGAAATCTTGGGCGTCGCGGGTCAGCCGAACAAGCGCCCAAGGACAGCCGCCATGGAGGAAATCACTTTTCATGAAGATGAGCATCCCGGTGTTCAGCTGCCGCACAATGATGCCCTGGTGGTCACTTTGGGCATGTTCAATTCAGAAGTAAGAAGAATCCTGATAGATGCAGGAAGTTCAACAGAAGTTATGTTCCTGAGCTTATTTAAGAAGCTCGGATTAACTGAAGAAGATCTGGAACCGGCAGAATGCCCGCTCATAAGATTCAATTCTGCTCCTGTCTGGCCTCTGGGCAGAGTCGTCATTCCTGTCCGCGTGGGTCCGGTGGAGCAAGAGGTTGAGTTCACTGTTGTGGATTCTCCCTCTTCCTACAACGCTATAGTAGGGAGATCGTAGATTCACGCTCTGAAGGCGGTCCCCTCAACCTACCACCAGGTGCTGAAGTTCCCCTATTGCGGGGAAGTGATTTCTATTTTGGGAGATCAAAATACCTCCCAAAAGTGCTTCTCTGCAGCCCTAAAGTCCAAAATGATCCCCGAACAAGTCCAGCTGGCGGAACTACCCAAGGACACACCAAAGATCGATGATGTCGGTGGTGATCCGCAGATGAAAGCCACAGAGGGTTTGGAGAAATATCAAATTGGCCCGGTTGAGGATGATAGATTCTTCCTGATCGGCGCTAACCTGAGCGCCGAGGAGAAACTAGAGCTAACCGAGATGCTCTTGAAGAATATTGGAACGTTCGCCTGGACTCCACACGAAATTCCTGGCATTTCCCCCGAAGTCATGACTCATAAGTTGAATGTGAATCCGGAGGTAAAGCCTGTGGTACAAAAAGCCAGGCGATCAGCTCTCCAACACGCAGAAGCTGTCATTGAGGAGGTCAGCCGACTGTTAGAGGCGGAGGCCATTCGGGAAGTCTCATACCCGGAGTGGTTAGCTAATACGGTCGTGGTCAAGAAGAAGAATGGGAAGTGGAGAGTCTGCGTAGACTACACAGACCTGAACAAGGCCTGCCCTAAGGATCCATTCCCCCTGCCAAAGATCGACCAACTCGTTGATTCAACTGCTGGATGTTCCAGGATGTCGTTCCTGGACGCCTATAGGGGATATCACCAAATCCCTATGTTCGGCCCTGATGAGGAGAAAACTTCTTTCATAACCCCGCGAGGCATATACTGTTACAGAGTTATGCCATTCGGGTTGAAGAACGCTGGAGCCACCTATCAACGGCTGGTTACAAGAATATTCAAAAAAGACCTCGGACAGACGATGGAGGTCTACATTGATGATATGGTGGTAAAAAGCAAGGAGCCGAACACACACCTCCAACATCTCCAACATGTTTTCTCTACCCTTGATCGGTATGGGTTAAAATTAAATGCTGCCAAGTGCGCCTTCGGAGTTGGCTCAGGTAAATTTTTGGGCCACTTGGTGAGCAGAAGGGGAATTGAGGCTGATCCCGAGCAAATACGTGCCATCCAATCTGTTTCACCCCCGCGCACAAAAAAGGAGGTACAGAAGCTCACAGGGATGGTAGCGGCACTCAACCGGTTTAGTAGCAGATCATCCAACAAGTGCCGGCCATTCTTTAGACTGCTCAAAGGGGCCAATAAGATGCAATGGGATGCTGAGGCAGATGCGGCACTGGAAAAGCTTAAAGAATACCTAACAACTGTCCCAATATTGTCAACACCGCAGCCGGGGGATATTTTACAGCTATATCTGACAGTCTCAGAGCATGCAGTCAGTGCCGTCTTGCTGAGAGAGGAACAAGGGAAGCAGCATCCTATTTACTATGTGAGCAAAACAATGCAAGGAGCAGAGACCAGATATCTGCCCCTAGAGAAGTTGACCTTGGCACTAATAATGGCATCCAAGAAGCTAGCCCATTATTTCCATGCACACACCATTCAAGTTGTCACCGATCAGCCAATTGGCCATGTTTTAAAGAGGGCTGATGTATCGGGCCGACTAGCAAAGTGGGCAGTTTCCCTTGGCGCATTCGACATAAAGTTCATCCCAAGAACCGCGATAAAGGCTCAAGTCCTGGCCGATTTTGTAGCGGAATTTTTCACACCAGCCTGTGGTCAGACAAAAGAAGTATGGCATGTTGAAATAAAGTCTGCCCTGGCCGAACATAATGAGGCTGAACAAACTTGGCAAATCGAGGTTGATGGATCTTCGACTAGAAAAGGAGGCGGCGTAGGCGTAGTTCTGACTACACCAGAAGGGGTCTCAATAGAATATGCAATAAAACTCGAGTTCGAAGTCACTAATAATGAGGCGGAGTATGAAGCTCTCCTGGCTGGACTCGACATCGCTCGGCGGCTGATGGCAGATGATATCGTAGTAAGGACTGACTCTCAGTTGGTTGCCAACCAGCTAAAGGGTGAGTATATGGCTAGAAGTGAAAAGATGGCAGAGTATTTAGAAGCAGCAAAGAAGAGAATTGAAGGCTTCAATAAAGCTAGCGTGGAGCTCATTGGCAGGGATCATAACGCTCATGCTGATGCACTTGCAACGCTAGCCGCCTCTTCTCGAATAAGGCTAACTGACCAGGTCTTTATGGAAGTCATAAAAAGGCCGAGCATAACGAAAGACGTAGAGGTAATGTGTGCTGACCCAGCCCCATCTTGGATGGATCCAATCATTACTTACTTGAAGGACGGAACACTTCCCGTAGAGAAGACAGAAGCGAAGAAACTAAGAATAAAAGCCGCCCGATTTTGGCTGTCTCCTGACCAGAAGTTATACAAAAAGTCATTCACAGGCCCCTATCTCCTTTGTGTTCATCCCGATAAAGTGCAAGACTTTCTTTACGAGCTTCATGAAGGTGTCTGTGGAGCACATACTGGGGGCAGATCACTGGCGCACCGAGTAATTACTCAAGGGTATTGGTGGCCGAAGATGGGATATGACGCTCAGGCCTATGTTCGGAGATGCAAGAAATGTCAGAAGTTCGCTCCCATTCCTCACCAGCCAGCCCAGGAACTCAGCCCGCTTACCAGCCCTTGGCCGTTCGCTCAATGGGGACTTGATATTGTGGGACCTCTGCCTTCCGCTTCGGGAAATAGAAAGTTCTTAGTGGTCGGCACCGACTACTTTACTAAGTGGGTGGAAGCAGAACCCCTAGCTCACATCAGAGATGCTGATACCATTCGATTTATTTGGAAGAACATCATTACCAGGTATGGCATCCCTAGGACACTTATTTCCGACAATGGGACGTAATTTGACAGTGCCCCGTTTAGGGAATACTGTTCTAGATATGGAATCAAGAATATTTACTCTACACCAGCTTACCCCCAAAGCAACGGTCAAGCTGAGGCAACGAACAAAGTCATTCTCAATGGGATTAAGAAAAGACTGGAAGCGGCAAAAGGAAGATGGGTGGATGAATTGCCATCAGTACTGTGGACCTACCGAACAACCCCTAGAAGATCAACCGGAGAATCTCCCTTCTCTCTGGCTTACGGTGTCGAAGCCGTCATACCCTTAGAAGTTGGCCTCCCGAGCATCAGAACTCTATCATTTGACAAAGGGGAGAATGATCAAGCTATGGGAATAAGCCTGGATCTAATCAATGAAAGAAGGGAACTGCCAGCATTAAGGTTAGCCAACTACCAGCAAGAGACAAGGAAGAAATTTAATAAAGGGGTCAGACGCAGAGAATTCCGTACTGGCGATTGGGTACTGAGGAAATTGATGGGAAGCAGGAAAGATCAAACTGAAGGAAAGCTTGGAGCTAATTGGGAGGGACCATTCACCGTCTCTGAGGTGCTCGGCAATGGCGCCTACAAGTTAATTGACATGGAGGGAAAGCCAATCAAAAGACCGTGGAATATAGCCCATCTAAAGTTGTACTATCATTAATTTTTTCTTCACATTTGTTGATTAAAGACTTTGTACGAATATTGAAAAGCAATCCTTTTTACAAAGCAAAAGCAAACTCAAAAGCTTGAGATCACTCCCTGCTCAACAAAAAGACGCCACATCACTTTGAGTGGTGGCATGAAAAAGAGCCATGCTCGGCTTCCCGAGCATTGGTACGAAAAGAATGCCCTATCTCCATCGATGTTGGCACATTCCTCGTTTATTTACTGACCAGGAAATCCTCTTTAGACTGAGATTCAATTCCTCGGTCTTCTGAAAAGAATTATCAAAAGAAGCCACGCTCGGCTTGCCCAGCGTTGGCACATTCCTGGTTTATTTACTGACCAGGAATACTCTCTAGACTGAGATTCAATTCCTCGGTCTCCTGAAAAGAATGATCAAAAGAAATCCATGCTCGGTTCGCCGACCATTGGTACAAAAAGAACCCACATCATTTCTGATGGTGGCCCAATCTTGATTTATTCATTGACTAGAAACGATTTTTTAAATCAAGATTCGATTCCTTGGTTCGTTAAAGAAGCATGTTCTGAAGAGCGCAGCGCCAGTATCATAAAGGTACTCTTTTCCGATGCTCGGCATGAGATTAAAAAGCGAAGATTTATCAGAAGGTAGTTACCTCCGTTATTATGAGAAAGAGGACAGCCGAACTTATCAAGGTACGTGAGATTTATTAAAGTTATGCCTCTTTAACAAAAGCTTGAAGTTATTTTATGAAAAGCAAACTACTGCATGAGCTTGTTATCTCTGAAAGGTTTACTGTTTAAAGTATTTCTGTTAGAAGTTGTGGTTGTTCGGCAAAGTGGTACAAATATAGACACCATACATACTTCAATATAAAGCATAAAATATACAAACGGAAAGACAGACTGTCAATAGGGAACAATTCAAAAGTTTTCATTACATGCCTCAGAGTACGGTTACAATACATTTTACATAACTATCAATCAAAGAAGCTACCCTAAATCTAAGATGAGGCATTAACATTTGTTGTAAGGGTTTGTAGCTACTTCGTGGGAAAAAACGTCAAGGTATTCCTCGGCTGCACTCCTTATTATTTCATCAGCTAGCCAGCTAAGGCATTCCCCAATCAATTCATCGGCAGTTCTAAAGAAACAAAGACAGAGAAAAATAAAACAAGATTAGAAAGAAGTCAAACTGCGTTCATTCATTTGGAATTAAAAGTTCAATATTATTACATCAGGAACAAAAAAAAAATACATATATGTACAAAAAGGCTCACTTCTCTCCTCCCTTAGTAGGATCACTCTCCACTATTAAATCAACTTGTTCAAGCACTTGGGAGGTGTCCTTCTGGGCACTATCCACCTCAACCTCCCCCTCATCGATTGTTTCTTCGGCAGTATGAATTGAGGGAGTTTGAGGTGGACGCTCAAAGCTGAACTGGGGAATCGGGCGCTCTGGATCAGGATAAGGGACCTCCTTGTATATGGGGTTGGTGGGATCAATATTGTTTTTCTTCATTGCGGCCTCCCAACCCTCAAGAAAGAAGTCGTTGTGTGCATCTCTCATCTGATCCACGCAATCATTAATCTGGGCTTCCACTTCAGCTTTGGCCTTGTCCTCGGCTTCTCGGAGGGCAGCTTCTTTCTCTGCCAGGGCCCGAGTCTTCAGTGCAAGCTCTGCCCGAAGGTTGACAAGCTCTTGCTTTGATCTCTCTTGCTCGGCCCTGGAAGCCTCCAACTCCTTTAAGAGTAATTCCTGTCCAGTCTTCGTGGAGGACAACTCAATCTCGGCCCTGGAAAGTTTCTCCTTGACCTCTAAAAGCTCCTCGTCTTTACGTGTTAGGATTTTATCCATCGATTGCACACGAGCTATGCTTCCAGCAACTTGGCCAAGGGCAGTGTTGAGTTGATGCTCAATCTCCTTATTTTCATCTCGAAGCTGACTCCTCTCTTTTGCCAGAGCGTCATTGCTGGATTGGAGGTTCTTGTTCTCCTTCTCCAAGAACCTCACACTCGCTTTCAATTCCCTTATGTCCGTCTTATCCTGCTCGGCTCTGGCATCGGAAGCTCGGCTCCGAGCAATTAACTCCATCGTGTGGAGAGAAGTCTGCAGAAAGAACAGAAAGTTAGGAAAAATTATAGTAACGAAAGGATTCACATAAAGGAATATTATAGTACTTACAGAGATGATGTTCTTCATCAGAGTCTTGTGGATATCCTCCGTCCTATTCTTCCTCGTGTTATGAACGTCCCGAGGAGGGAGGATACCCTTGAGATACTCCTCGGCATGGTTGAAGGCTGTATCTTGGACAGTGAATGGACGGCCTTGAGGGTGTTCGAGGCTGGGAATAAGGATTTCTGGAATAAATGGAGGGGAGTCTCAAACCGGATTGGCCGGATACTCAATGGCCAGAGGCACGGGCCCAATTGGTTGAGCAGGTAACGGCTCGGAGGTTCTTGGTGGTGCGTCTTTGGTGGGTGGCACGACCTTGGAAGGTGCTGGCCCCCTCGCGGCGTCCTCCTTCGGTAGTTTCGCCTGTTCGGCCGTTGGAGCCGCGTCCGCAGATTGTGTCCTAGCCCTCTTCTGCTCAGGAGGACCAGACGGCCTCTTCTGAGCTGCCTCCTGCTCCTTCCCCTTCTCCATTTTTACCTTCATTATTTGCTCGGCAGTTGAAGGAGCAGGGGCACTCCCCTCACCAGCCTTTCTCTTCCCAACAGCCTTTTGCTCGTCTACCTTCTTCTTCTGGGCCTCTCCAACCCTTTGCCCTTTTGCCTTCGCCATGGCGAGCTTCTTGTAGTCGATCTTCGGGGCCATGACTTCTTCTTCTTCCCCTTCTAAATCTGAGAAGTAGTCGAAGGCAGGGGGTATCTCAACTTCTTCCTCTTCCTCTTCCTCTTCCTCCTCGTCTAAAAGAACAAACTGTCGCTTCCTCGGCTGTTCGGAAGGCTCAGCAACTGCAACTTGAGGGGCTTGAACTTGCTCGGCAATAAGTGGAATAGCGAATGGAGGGGGGCGAGTCCACCCTGGATGCCTTAAGGCGTAGTAGTTCTCTTTCTCTTCAGCAGAAGCCCGAAACCACCACTGAAGACGCCTAATAGCCTCCGAGGTTACGAAACCTTGAGGGGGGCAATGAACGTCTGATGAGAGGGGGTGAAATTGAACAGAATTGGAACCGCTCTGGCGAAGGGATAGAGATCTGGACCCCCGAGGAATTTGAACACCTCCTTCAAATGGTCCTTGTCAGCACGAATGCCAGTAGCCCAGAATTTCTTTAACTGAACACCTGCACAGATATTAAATCAAACAGTTAGTATGCTTAGAAGTGAGGGTAAAGAAGAATAAGAACTGGTAGGATTTGAAATCAACCAACCTGGGCCCAAAGAAACCCGAGGGACGATTGGAAAACGATCTTCGTCTGGATCGTGTGTCCAGTGACCTGTGACGACGCACAGGTCACTTTCCGACTTAATCGTATCAGGCAGCATGTGGACCAAGGCCTTTTCTGGTCGGGATTTCAGGTACCACCTGTTCTCATCCTTCCTCACCTTCTGGATTGAGTAACAGTAAAGAAGATCGTACTCGGATATGTGGAATCCATATCGCCTGTTTATTTCTATTACCCCATTAACGATTCTATAAAAGTTGTGGGTGAGGTTCCTAGGGCCAAGGTCCAGAATGCTCATCATAGAGCGAAGAAAGGGGTGCAGGGGGAACCTAAGGCCACCTTCGGTGATTGCCACTATGGGGAATTCCCCTGTTTCACGCTCGCCTTGTTCGGCGAGCCTGATACCTACGTTCTGAGGAATCTGGTATTTCTCCTTGAAAATCCTAACTTTCTCCTCAGAACTTAGCTCGTTTGCGAGTCTACCCATAACGGAAAATTTGAAGTAAAAAGAGTATTAACTCACCGGGAACGAAGAACGACGGGAAGGGTGAAAGCTCGCGAAGATGAAAACTCAGAGGGAAAGGAGCAAGGGAAATCTGATAACTCGAATCGCGGAAAAGAAGTAAGAGAAGATGAATCAGGTATATATGTATATGTGTATGTATCTGTGAGGGTAACCGAAGCGTTTCCAGTGAAAAGGCAATGGGCGGTAGAAATGACATTTATTACCGCCCCAATTTTCAAATTTCTGACCATTCACGTTTTAACACCTCATATCTGGGAAACCGCGTAAGCGGCGCAGCAGATGAAAAGCTGAAAGGGCACTGCGCGTGTCGTCACGAGGAGAGAGAAAAGTCCAATCAGATTTGATACGCGTCAGGGAGATACTAAACGACAAACTGCGTAGGAGGGTTGAAGGATCAAGGAGGTAAGGTTATTCTGCTCTGCTACTCTGCTCGAAAAATATCTTTTCTCAACCAGAGTGGGGGCAAAATGTTGGGCATAATAATACTAAAGCTGTACTCTTGCCGAACAAGTTTAGTCTGGTGCCACGTGGCGCAGTGCCGAGCAAATTCACATAAGCCACGTAGCCACTTGCCGAGCACGTTCCGTCTGGACACGTGGCATCCCGCCGAACAACTGATTATTGGCACGAGAGTTCCACGTGAGTGTTATACGTGTGTACACGATTTAGAGTTAGTGCTTCAAAGAGTACCTTGAACCTCGACATCAATAAACAATGTATTACCACGTGGCTATAGCCGAGGAAGCTAGTTTGCTCGGCCTATCTGTCGACGACCAGTAAATGTCAAACCTAGGGCCCACAGCCTTTAAAGAAGGCTCGTGACCATAAATGCACCTTAGTTAGGATTGAACTAGGTACTTGTCTCTGGAGATGTAACTAAATCGGTCTATCTCGTCACGATTCGGTGGCTGATGCGACAAGAAGACAGTATGACCCTGAAATTCAGGTTGTAATGCCGTGTTAAACCGCCAGAAGTATTAAATGAAAGGCACGGTGTATTAATGAGGGGTCTGAGGCATTAAATGAAGGGGAAGGGCATTTAAAGCAAGAGTGGAAAAGAGGGACACGGCAGTGTGCGTAACGTCAAGTCATAGGTATGCTGTAATCATCACTCAGACCACTATATATGGGATATCCTACTGAACCACAGAGGTAAGCGGACTATTGCCAACTTATGCTTTGACTCATTTATTTCCATAAAACTTCCTTTTTTGAGCGACTTGCTGACTTAATCATCGGAGGGTTTTCCGGCCTGAGACCTCTCCTCCGGCCGTCACCTTTCTTTCTGTCTTTGTTCGGCAGGTCGGCAATTGCATTTTCGGTTGGCGTGGTCAGCAGTTCCGGTGGAAATTTCTGTTGCCGAACAATCTGCATGCCAGCTTCTGGGATGAAGACACATATTTAAGCCACATCATGAGAATTGGTCATTTACCACTTTTACTGACAGACGACTGATCAATTCAATATTTGAATTGATATGTAGCCAGTAACCCTCAGTGAAGAATGCTGTATAAATATCAAGTCAATAGCATATAAGTAATATTTTAACATCACGCAACTAGTGAGGTGCAATATCCCATCAGTGGGCTGCTTGTAATCAAGTTTAACGGTGGAAACATCTCATTAATGTGATTTCACACTGAAAATTGATGGGTGGGTCATGTAATGTTCATGGTATATTGGGCCGTTTCGTTTTATTTTTTTTATTTTATTATTATTACTATTATTATTTATGTTGGGCAAAATAATTCCTTGACGTACGAAGTGCCGAATAAGTATAGCTAAAGTGTCACGTGGTCCAATGCCGAGCATATTTGTGTGAGTCACGTAGCCATTCACCGAGCACGTTGACGCCTGACACGTGGCTTTCCGCCGAACAGTTGATTAATGGCACGAGAGTTGCACGTGAGTGTTATACACGGACACGTGTCTTTGGATTAATATTTCAAGGGATACCCTGACTCTCAGTATCTATGGGTAATATGTTGCTATGTGGCTGTAGCTGAAGACCTCAATAGTCAATTTGTTCAGCTAATTGATTGGCGGCTAGTAAATGTTATGCCTAGGACCCACAGCCTTAATGAGGGATCATAACCATAAATGCACCTGTAGTTATGACTAAATTAGGTATTTATCTCTAAGGGAGTAACTAGCTCAGTTCATTTCGTTATGAGTAGTTGATGGATGTGACAGGTAGACAGTTTGACCACGAAATTTCGGCTATATTGCCGTGTTTAACTACCAAAAGCATTGAATGAAATGTATGGAGTATTTAATGAAAGATATGAGGCATTAAATGGGTGAAAGGCATTTAAAACAAGGAAGGAAAGAGGTGCACGGAAGCTTGGATGCAGTCAAATCACAGGTATTGTCTTATTTATTATTTACATTACTATAAATACGAGATGCCACTTGACAATGAAGGTAGGCTGACTATTGCCAACTTAAGCTATTGCTCATTTCTTCTCTGAAAAAGCTTTCTTCTTTGAGCTACTTGCTGATTTAAGCATCGGAGGGTTTTCCGGCCAGAGACCTCCACTCCAGCCGTAACCTTTCTTTTGTCTTTGTTCGGCAGGTTATCGATTACATTTTCAGTTGGCGTGGTCAGCAGTTCTAGCGATAAATTTTACTGTCGAACAATTTACTTAGCATAGTAATTAAGGGATCGAACATGTAGTTAATGGCCCTAGTAGACCTGTGTGTGTGTGTGTGTGTATTTCTTCTGTTCATCACTCTCTCTTTTTCTCTCAATACCCACTTGTTGTAACCTCTGTGTGTGTGTGTGTATTTCTTCCGTTCATCACTCTCTCTTTTTCTCTCAATACCCACTTGTTGTAACCCAAATCGATTTTCAAAAACAAACTCACACCCGAAGGTAAATTAGGGCTTATTTGTTTTTATTTTTTATTTTTATTTTTTGTTTTTGTTTTTTATTTTCTATTTTGAACTCATTTTCTATTTTACACTTTTGAAAACAGGGAAAAATCTCAAAACGCATTTGGTCACTTGTATTTTCAAAATTTATTTTAGAAAATAAAAAATGAGCTCACACAGAGAATGAAAAATGACAAAAAAATTGTTTTGAACATTTTTAATCTAAACAAAGAAAAACTTCAAAATAATGAAAATACAGTATTTTCTGTTTCTTTATTTTGAGATTTTTAAAACATAAAATGAAAATAGAAAACAGAAAACAAAAAAATAAACCAAATGCCACCTTAGTTTCCAAAATCATTCAGAAAGGGCACAAATCAATAAATGGATTCCATCCGACGATATGCTCAAAATAGAGAATAATTAAAACTGTTTAATAACCTAATTCAATTTAAAATCTCCACACAAAGTATACAAACTGATAATAAATCAATATCAAAGGTTCCGAATCCCCAATACGAATAAGTAAATAAATATCATAGCTGTCGTCCAAATAACAGAATGTAAGAAACTTAATATTTAATCAGTTAACAAATAGGACTAACTAATTCGATTGATGCTCTTTAGATGGATAATGTGTCCGCATCAATTGCGGTTGGTTAAAAGCTAAACATTAATTTTAGTTTCGGTATCAGTTAATTAAGCACCTTATAATTTTAGATAATACAGAACTAACCAATTATACAAAACATCACTTAGTGTTTATAAGGGATATAAGAGAGTTAGCATTTAACTTAATTAACCACTAATATTAACTCATTCGATTCGGCGTTGATTCGATAGATACAATCTACTTTTTTTTGGATCAGTTTAAGTTTAATTCTGTGTTTAATTTGCAGTATTGATTATACATCCAAACTGGATTTATATTTCCAAAATGGGGATGGACGGTGTGATAGACGGTGTGATATATCTCTCACCCCTTGAATTTATTTCCTACAAAAATTCAAAAATTCAAAACTATTTGTTATTATATCTCATGCCAAATCAAATTATTATCTCATTTTAAATTCCACCAACCAAACATAAAAAAAAATAATCTCATATAAAAAAATTAATCTCGTATTATATTTAATTTTATATATTATTTCATGATATTAATTATATTTTGTCATTCAATCATTTCAATTAAGCATATCCTTATAATAATTATCGCTAAGGACAAGACAAAGTGTTTGTTTGAAATAGTAATAATAATAATAATAGAACACATTTTAATGAGTGTAACCATGGCCCATGTATTCCCCAGAAAGGCAATCAGAGTAGCCCACTTGCTGTCAAACCCAATCATGCGAAATATTGCCCAGCTCCAATGCATACGACATGCGTAATCATACTCAATAACACAGATTCTCCCCCAACATGTTCATATTTTGAATTAATCATGTATAATCGACAAGTTCTTATGTGGGTCGGGAAGGAGTATGCAGCCGCTACCCGAAAGTGTGCACTGGGTGAAGTCCGTCCCGTAGATCAAGTCGGCAATGACCAACGAGTTGGTAAACCAGCCTAGGTAAGCCCTGACTGACCGGCTCGATCGAGGGGAGCTGTTAGAAGTCTGCCAAAGCGGTAACCCACCCTCCCGAAGTAGAGTCGAACTTAGGACCGCACGCGTTCCAGACCCTTAGGCGCCCCCAAACTCTCGCTTGACCACCCCCGAAGGGGTTATAATTGACAAGTTCTTAATACATATAAACATGGTAGACTCAAAAACCAAGGCTAATTTGTTAAAATTGAAACTTCAACGACATGTTACAATGCCATTGGATCTTTCATTTTAAAATCTAAAGCAATTTATTCTAATATAACAATGATCTTCAAATATAATTATATTAAATACTAAATTTAAAATGTTTAAATTTTGATTGGTCACATTGTCATTAGATCTTCCATTTTGAAATTTAAGCTAATAGATTTTGAATATGAAAACGATTTTCAACTCTAATTACAAATTGTTTATTAAATATACAATTGTAATATAAATTAGGGTTTGATTTTTAAAAAAATGAATTATTACATTGAGATCTTAATGGTATATTGAAATAAAAAATCTACGATTGATTTTTTTATTTTTCATAATCTTGAAATTATTAAAAATTTTTAAGATACGCTATTATACATAATTAAATAGTAAAATGTTGCGGGGTGATCCGATATAAAACTTTCTATTTTTTTTTTCATATGTTTGAGTTACGTGTCACACTCCGATTAGTTGAAAGTTTAAATTTAAATTATTTTCTTAACTTATTTTGTTCCATATTTTAGATTAAATAATATACTAAAAAAGGTGTGTCATAACTTAATTAGTTGAAATTTTAAATTTGAATTATTAATTTTCTTAACTTATTTGTTCCATAATTTTAAATTAGAGACTACAATTTGATTGGTTGAAAGTTTAATTTGTTTCATTTTAACTTTTAAAATTTGAATTTTTTTAAATTAGTTGCAATTGTCTTGTATAGCCATTAGATTTCCCAAAAAAAAAAAAAAAAAAAAAAAACAGAGAGTATTGTATTGGCATCGTTTGAAAGAAAGCTAAAGAAAAATGAAGATAAACGTGAATCCACTTCAAGGGAAATTCAACCTCCAAATTAAAGAATTCACAGGCTACGTTTGGGTGGAAAAAAACTAATTTTTTTAGTAGTTAATCTTTTAATTTTTATTAAGTTGATATTTTTACTCTTCATGATTTAAAAAAATTAAAAAATAAAAAAATAATTTTAATCATTTCAGAAAAACTAAAAACATTAAATAGTCAGAAACTAAGCTTTAGCTCTGAGTTGCCAAACTAAGCCTCGTAAATTTTTCATTGCATGCCCTTCTCTTGGATTTGGGTCTCCCCATATATGTAAATAAATGGGATAACAACTTTTATATTTGTTCTTAGACCCGATCAAGGGGCTGGATCTGATTAGAGAATTGGATCGAGTGATGAAGTCTTAATTATTCCATGACGCATCTACCTCACGTCGCCCCATTGGGCCTTAATCGATAATGGGCTAAATGTAAACGGCTGCTACACTGCTTCAGAAAGATTCATACCACTCAGCTGAGTTACTTTCTTGGTTGTCTGGACATATTTTGACCGTTGATGATGACCCGAACGATGGCCCGGGAGACGATCGTTACCGTCCAATTTTCTGACAACCGGGTCGATCAGATGGATTCTATTACTCCAATCTAAACCGTCCATGTTCAAATTAATCGAACCGTTCAGCTAAAACCCATTTCCACTCTATCCCTCCGACTATCACATACTTCTCCAGCTCTCTCTCTCTCTCTCTCACTTCGTATCTCCAAATTCGGTTTCAAATCATACCCAGATTAATGACCTTGTGGGAAGTAGTAATCATTACTTCTTGATGAATGGAGAGGAGACTTGCATAATATAGTTTTCTACTTTTCTTCAATTTTTTTTATATATGTTAATTCTAAATCAAGTGCAAACGTTATTGTTCTCTTCCAAATCTTAGTATTCATAATTTTGACTCATTAATTATAACATTAATGTAATTTTAAGTTTTATTTTAATATTTTTAATATATATATATGTATGTGTATATGTTTATACTTTTTTTCATATATGTATCCTATCAAATCTTCTTATATTTATACATCTTGATGGTACAAAATAAATCAGGGATACGTGACACACTTTTGAACACATTATAAACATATTCAGCATTGGTTTAGTGATCAAAAGAATATTGTAATTAGACCTACTACTTGATTATGAGACCCTAACTATAAATACTCAATAGTAATAAATAAATTAAATTTATTGCTTAAAGAATAATCTAATTAGTTTGTTTTGTTATAAGTGGCACACAGATATGACATGTTAACAGTTCTCAGAGTTATATTCTATTTATTCAGACGCCCCAATCGCTCACGCACATATTATACAGAGTAAGGACATTAAATGAGAAGTGAAAGACATTTAAAAAAAATGAGAAGCGTACATCAGAGGATATCATTACAATATGATTTTTATATATTAATTTATGCATCTCACCTTACTATAAATATAACACTTAACTCGAAAATTTAGGTACACTTACTACTGTCAACATACTACGTCACCCACTATTTTTCACTCTTTAATTCTCTCAGGCTCTTTGCTGACTTAAATATCGAAAGATTTTCTGATTGGAGATCATCTTTCCGACCATAATCTCTGTTTCTTTTGTGCTCAGTAGGTAAGCGATCGAGTTTTTAGTTAACATGATGAGTAGTTCCGGCAGATTTTTTTTATTACCAAACACATCTCATCCCATTCGTTTTCCCTTTTCTTATTATAATATTTTGGACCATGCATGGCATTTTGTCATTATTTCTTAATTCCGGATCTGGGTATATGTTGTGAACTATATATGCGGTTACAATATTTTCTTCAATACTGCAAAATTTGGTTAATTTTGCAACTTGAAGCATCATTTGTTACAAATGGCATTAGCTCATAAGCATTAATTCAAATGCCATATGGTACCTATATATGTAAATTTTTAAAAATTATTTATTTTTATTTAACTGTATGAATTATAAATTTATAAATTATTTTAAATTATCGAACTTTTTCTCACTTCAAATTAAATATCCTCTAAATATCTTTAGTAAATTTTATTTTTTTTAATTTTGTAAAAATTTTAACTTTCTTTTAACTTTTATTTATTTTTTTAGCTTTTTAAGGAATACACTACGTGTTCAATAATAAAAAAATTGAACAACTTTTTATATCTTTTTTTAATATTTTGACAACCAAATGACCTCGAAATAGTAATAACTAATTGGATCGTAAAAAGCAAAGATGTTATAATTAACATTTAATCTTAATTACGTAATATCATTTTGATATGAAATTAGATTTATTTGAAGTATAATTATATGATGCTTATTTCAGTGTCGTGATTCATGATTTTTTTTTCAAAAAATTTTAAAAACTTTTAATTTTTTCTAATTAAAATTTATCACATATCAATTTTACATCAGTTCAACATTAACTTTTAATTTTGTTTCTTGAACTTTTTCGAAACTCCAAACTCTCCTCATGAGTCAAAAAAGTGTATTTGTAAAGAATGAATCTCGTTAACTCTGGAGTTTCAAAAATTAATTGAGATGTGTGCAAATCAGTCTGAACACCTTGAATTGTAATACACACACACACACACACATATATATATATATATATATATATATATTTCATAAAATAGAATAGTTTTTTAAAATGTTCTTCTCACAAAGTAAGATACAACAAGTAAAAATTATTTTTCTATCACATTGAAATCATTTTTATATGTTTAACTTCCCGTTTAATTCTTGTTTTAATTAATTCCATTATCTTTCACAAAACAATTTGAGCATTTTAAATTTCATCATATTTTAAGGAATCCTGAAATATCTTTTTAATTTCAGGATCCTGAAGTTTGATCTTATCCATTTAATTGAATTAAACTTCATTTAGCCATTCGTTTTAAAAATTTAATTTTATTTTTTTAAAGGATAAATTAGTAATTTACTAAGAAAGATAAATACAAAATCTAAAAACCCATTTTATCCCATTCCATTATGCAAATTATATATCTCTTTTTCAAAGATTTAAATGCAAACAATGTTTATTTCTCTTAATGATTTAGATTCTCAAAAAAAATCCCTTTTTTTTTTTCAAAAATTTAGATTTATTTAAATCCGCAGAGATCAAACTTCTGCAACTCCACTAAAATTGTACGAAAATTTGAATTATTGGGCACGGGGATCTGCATGCATTCATACCAGCATCTGCATGCATTCAACAAGTATTTGTGTTCATAAGAAACATTGATTCTTCAAGAGCCCGTTTGGTAACTCAAAAATTAGTAAAAAAATATCAAAAGTTACTTTTGGTGTGTTTGACAAAATCATAACTTTTTTTACTTTTTTTATTTGCTACAGTAAAAAGTACACTCTATGATTACAACTTTTTTGATTTGTTATAGTAAAAATTTTACTAAACACTTAAAAGTTACTAAAAAAATACTAAAAATTTATTTGGTTCAACCAAACACACAAAAAGTGCAAAAAAAAAAATACCCAAAAAATTACCAAAATTAAATTTTTTTGAACTTCCAAACACCCCCAAGTGTTCGTGTTCGTCAAAAACTTTGATTGGAAAGCTCAAAACTCCACAACCTGTTTTAATTTTTTTTCTTCCACTTTTTTTCAATCCTAATATTTTTTTTTTTAAATCGTCAATTCAAATTTGTAGAAAAAACAAAAAATAAAAAGTTCAAATACTATCTACTACTAATGAAATTCAAATTTATGTTTATGTTAAAATGAAAGAGGATTAGCTTTAAAACTTCATAATAACACATCACTTTTTTTTATCTCTTCTCATAGAAGGTAGTTAAAGAGTTGCAGAGAATCATAAGCCAGCAAGCTATTAATGGGGGAATCAAATACCCTGCATTCAATTCTTTTGGTATCCATTTGTATTTATTTTTTTAATAAATTACTAATTTACTTTTTAAAAAATAATAAAATTAAAATTTTAAAATGAATTGCTAGATGAAGTTTCCGTCAATTAAATGGATAAGGCTTGAAAAAAAAGTATTTTAGGCTCTAAATTAAAAAATCATATGTAAATCAAAATTATTAATTTAAATTTTAATTAATTATATTTTTTAAGAAATTAAACATTTTAAATTAAAGTAACATAATTTGAGTTTTCTTTTATGATGGTTATCAAAAATAAATTAAAAAGAGACCAGAGTATATATATTAATTGACAGGATATAAATTTAAAAAAAATTTATACACAAATTATTATAATTTTTTGATTTAAAATTTTTGTTTAAAATTGTTAATCATAGAAAAGATTTAATATTAATTTTATTTAGAGGACAATTTTTGCTAGTGACGAAACAAGTTACGTCCTGTCGGATAATTGCTAGTGACGCAACAAGTTACGTCATTTCCTCTAGTGCTAGCCGCCAGCCTTTATGTATTTTCATCTATCTTACGTGAACAGATGCAAAGAATGTTGAACTTATCGGGGTTTCGTTTGATTTGTAAATAAATTTTAAAAAATTTTATAAATTTTTATTAATTTTATATCATATTAATTTTTTTATTATACATATTATAAATTTTTAATTTATCTCAATTTATTTCACTTTACCTTAATTCAAACTCACTGATTAGGAGTTCGAGACTTTGTCGCGTTCAGATTACGGTCGATACACATTCAATAATAGCCGGACACGTGGAATTTGACGTTGGATCTTTGAGACCCAAAAGAATTTGTTTTCTTTCATAAATCCGAAAGAAGTTGGCTACATTCCCTGTCTCTCCCTCTCTACCCCCTCCCCTTTCCCCCTTTTCTCTCTCTCTCTCTCTCTCCTGTGTTGATCTTTTTGACAACTTTTTTTGTTTTATATTTTTTATTTTCAAAAAATTTTAGGATGTATTTAGTGCACAAAAATTTAATGAAAATTTTTAATAATATTTAAAAATCTCTATTATATTTTTATATATTCTTACATTCTCAAAGTTCAAAAAAAGTTTAATACTTTTCAAAAAAAAAAATCGATAACTAGAATTCGATGAATTAAATAGCAAAAATTTTTTCACCATTCTCACTATAAACTCCTAAGTTATCAAATGACACATACTTTGACTATTTTTTGTGAGGTCGTAGAAATCGTTTTAACGGATTGTAAAAATTGTTCTGATAGATACGCGCGACCAACTTCCGTCCAAACAGTTTCTACAATTCATTTGGACGGATTATAGTGTAAAGAAATTATAACTGCCCAAAATTTTGAGTACTTCTAAACGGAAATTCAATCCGTTAGCATAGAAATCTTACTGTTCATTTAAAAAAAACGTAATTTGAAATGTGTGCACTAAATACAAAAGTTTCTCCAAACTATATTTTATTTCACTTTTTATCACTCCAAATACACCCTTAATTTTAATTTTCCTTTTTCAATCGCACAAAAAGTTTCTTTTTTTTTTCTTTTTATGCATTTTTGTAATTTTTTAAATTTGAATAATATGCTTAAAATTATTATTAAAAAAATTTTTTTATAACAGAAATCATAAAAGAGGGAAAAACTATAAACACTTCTTTTGTTTGTAGTAAACCGAAAGTCAAGTTTAGCGAGTGTACCACCGAAGCCAGTGATGCTTGTACTTCTCTCCATTCATGTATTGAAATAGGCTTCTTCATAATATAGGTAACGAACACTTCATACATTTTAAAATATACGGATCAAATTAAACTACAACATCTTAAATTTTAATAACTAATTAAAACTACATAATTTGGATATCTAACAATTTAGATAATTTAATATTTTACAAACTGAGATATGATGAGGAAGTGGTGACGGTAAACCCAATCCTTTATAGCATTAGTTTAACTGATTTACATTGTTAAATGAATATTTATATCAAACTTGTGCAGTTTTGTTTAGTTACTAAAATTTAAGATGTTATGGCTTAATTTGATTTGTATATTTTGAAATGGACAGTGCATCGATTTAATTTATATTCTATTTATTCTCAATAGTGTTATAATTGATCTGGCATATACCGGAGGTAAGAAATTTAGGACAAATTAGAAGAGAAAAAATCGTCTACGATCATACATAAAATCCTTAATCTTGCGGCTAGATTAGTCTTCTCAATAATATTCTCATTTATGATGTGAGTACCATCAAAATACATATTGGTCTATTCAACCATAAATTTTTCAACAAGTGATTTATTAGATAATCTTTTAACATTATAGAGATATTCTTCATTATTTTGCATCTCAAAAGGAAATATTTTAATATTTGTAGTAATAGTCATAGAAATATGCTCTATCCGTTAGACTTAGACCACGCCATAGAAGTAGCCTTACGAGCTTTAATGTTTTTATCAGTAATAGCAATAGATTTATTAGAGAATGCACCCATCAAGTTCTAGAATCTTCAAATTAAATTGGACTTACTCATATCACTCAAAATTGCTATCACCAAATCTAGGAATGTTTGAGGGCTGGAAATGAAGTGCAATAGAAGTTGGAATTTCAATTTTTATTAAATATGCTCATATGTCAATTTATACTTATAACACTACATAAATAACAGTTAAATAAGGAATAGTAAGCTGTTGATGTTTAAGAACATTTAATTGGGACATATAAATTAACAAAAAATTAAAATAAAAATAAACATAACATATATAATGTCCTAATTTATTTTAATTAAATCTATCACCCCATAATAGTCAATCAAGTAATATTGAGGTTGTGGGTAACTTAATTATATAACTAAATATACAATAATTTTTTTTATTTAAAAAATCAATGACCCAACAATGTTTACTATCTGGGCCTCTCAACAGTTAAAACACATGGTGCAAATAAAATTTAATAATTTAATATTTATAATAATAAATTAAAATAGTATGCAATATTATCATAATATGAATATTAAAGTTAATATAATATAAATTTAATATCTACAATTATGGATTGAAGTATTGTATGAACACACTAAGGGCTCATTTGGTTTATTTTTTTATTTTTGTTTTTTGTTTTTGTTTTCTATTTTCTGTTTTGAACTCATTTTTCATCTTACATTTTTGAAAATAAGAAAAAAAGCTCAAAACGTATTTGATTACTTGTATTTTCAAAATTTATTTTCGAAAATAAAAAATGGACTTACACATAAATGAAAAATGACAAAAAGTTATTTTGAGTGTTTTTAATCCAAAATAAGAAAAATTTCAAAATAACGAAAATAGAGCATTTTGTGTTTTTTTATTTTGAGATTTTTAAAACATATAATGAAAACAGAAAACAAAAAATAAAAAAACAAATCAAATGCCACTTAAATAATTCATAATGTGAACACTAAAATCAATAATGAAAGATAAAATAATTAATTTGTTAATTTAATTAATAAAAAATTAGAAAAAAATCGCGTCTGCCTCAATTCTCGATTACAATTAGAGGAAAGTAAATTTATTATTAGTATAATAATAAGCAACCTAAACAACTATTATTCTTATTACCTGAGCTGGTAGAGACCTCCACAAATTCGTGTATATATACACTATATCAACATTCAAATTATCCCCGAAAGGAACAGTGCAAGTAATTATAATTATATTTACATATATAAAAAAATTAGAATTAATTCAATTGAACAAATTAATCTGGGTGCTTAACCATCAATATATATAATATATAATAAACGAAAAAGTGAAACATCTAATGAAGTTAAATTTCAAATTTGAATTCATTCCATAATACCTTAATTTTATGTTCACAGCCATGAATGAAATATATATATATATATATATATCCTGATGTTTTTATGATATTTACCACTTATAAGTTTTAATTGAAGGCAGAATATATAATAAAAAATCACAAGATCATAACATGGCCATGATACTATATGTAATTTCATAATTAAATAGTATATAATTTAATTAAATATATGGAATCTTAATTTTCGTAATATTCACATATTTTTCTTTAACTTAAAATAATATAATTAAAAATGGATAATTTGAGCCATTGTTAAAGATAATGTAATTGCAGAAAGTTATTTCAAAATACATCTACTTCTAATAAAAACGTACTTTTAAAAAATTTGAATTTCTTCCTCTCACCTTATAGATTTTGAAGTATTGAAATTTTAATGCATATACATTAATAAAACTCTTGATCAGGACCTAATTGTCCTATTTAATGTGTCAATCTCTAGCATCCATCGAAGTAAATTTAGTTAATAAACTAACTCACAATCTTTTGTTAATATATTTTTTTAAATAAATCATATGTTATCAAATTTAAATTCTGGATTACTTTAATTTGAACATTACGATTAATAATTAATTAATCTCAACACTTATATGCAGCACGTGTGCTTACTTGACCCAGGGCTGGAGGCAACACCGGTGCATAGTGCACCAGTTGCATATTCGGTACTCATGTAAGGACCGTCGGATCTTCTTAAACAAATTTAATGATTCTCGTTTTAATCTAAAATTTTGGGTTTTTAACGTCCCGCTCAGCACTCAACAAAAAAAAAAATATATATATATATCCCGCGCAACTCAAAATTTTAATATTTAGTTTGCACTTGAATTTGTATTTTTTATTTTTTATTTTATGTGTTTTATGTTTTAAAAATTTTTAAATACAAAAAAATAGAAAATTCATTTAATTTGACATTTTTTATTTTTTGTGTTTTAAAATTTTTTTTATTTTAGATTAAAAATGTTTAAAATAATTTTTTATCATTTTATATTTCACGTGTAAATTTATTTTTTTATTTTCTAAATTAGATTTTGAAAATCAAATTGTTTTGAATTGTTTTCTTAATTTTAAAAAAAAAAATAAGTTCAAAATTGGTATATTAGATAAATTGATGATATATATATATATATATTATTTTGGGCTCAGTGCTGGTGGGGATGTTGGAAACCCAAAATTTTGGATTGAACCGTTAAATTTGTTTGAGAAGATCCGGCGGCCCTCACTTGAGCACCGGATGGGTTCGCGCCCCAGGGGAGTTTTCAGGGGCTGCAGTAAAGAAATCCACTGCAGCTCCCCTCACTTGAGTACCGGATGAGTTTGGGGGTGGTTTCTAGGGGACTGCAGTAAAGAAATTCACTGCATGGGCTGCAGTGAAAAATTAAAAGTTGAGATTTAATTATTTTTAATCGGATGATTTTAATTTAATTTAATTAAAATTATTTTCAAAATAAAAATAAAAATTAAAAAAATCTAATTGGAAGACAATTAATCCAAAATGTAAAAAGTCATGCGTTATTAAAGTGAGAATAAATCTCAGCCCTTCATTTCTTCACTGCAGCCCTTGTAGTGGATTTCTTCACTGCAGCCCCTGCAGTGGATACCCTTCAAGGGGGTTGCAATGAAAATATTTACTGCAGGGGTTGCCGTGAAAAAATGAAGGGTGGAGATTTGTTTGCACTTTAATAATACATGACTTTTGATATTCCACATTAATTGTACTCCAATCAGATTTTTAAAACTTTTATTTTTATTTTGAAAATAATTTTAATTAAAATAAATTAGAATCATTGGATTAAATACAAATAAATCTCTACCTTTCATTTTTCACTGCAACCCTCTTAATCTGCACCAGATATGCAACCGCTAGGTTCTAAGAAATTGTAGTGAAAAAGCTACAATAAAAAATGATGAGTTGAGATTTTCTTGTATGTAATTCAATGTTTTTATTTTATTTTAATTAAAATTATTTTTAAAATAAAAATAACAATTTTAAAAATCTGATTATAACACAATTAATACAGGATATTAAAAGTTTCATATCCTGAAAATGCAAAAAACTCTCAATCATTTATTTTTCTACTATAATTCTTATAATAAATTTGTTCACTGCAATCTCCTACGACCCACAACCGGTGCACAGGTGCTGCCCCCGACCCTTGACTTGCGTTGCCTTTTGAGTTATGATTGACGCAGTCGATGAGCTCCTTTTTTGACTCGTTCTCTCCCTCGCCTGAAATAGTAGGTTTGGTTTGGATACGAAATGTTAGTTTTTAATTTTTTTAATTTATTGGTATTATATGAATTTTTATTAAAATTTTATTTTTCTAAAAGTTAAAATTTTTAAACGTGTTAATTGTATTTCTAAAAAAATAAAATTAAAAAATTAACATCCATTTCACCTTTCAATAAAACCTATTCATTTAGGTAAAAAAAGTAACTTTTAACTTTTTAATTTTTTAATTTTTATCTAAACAAAGATGAATTTTTTATTTTTACGAATACAATTAATACCCCTAAAAGTTATAATTTTTAAAAGAACAAAGCTTATATTTTGATAAAAAATTATATAAGATGAGAAAAAGATCAAAAATAAAAACAAAAGCAAAAATAGATTTTGGGAGCCAAACGAAGACTAAGAAACAATTATTAATTACTTTTCCGGGGCTAAAGTTAAAGTGCGTGCATCGCCGCAACCCATTGATGTGAATGTTCTTCTGTACAGACTGGGAATTCAATCAGCTACTATGATTTTGAAAATCCTGGTCATGATGATTAGACAAAAGAGCCCACACTGCAAAATTCTTTTGTTTTTGTTTATTTCTGAAAAGCCTATAAGTAGACGTGGAGATGATTCTTTCATAGAATTAATTTATCTTGCATTGTTAGTAGTTCCAGAATTCAACTTCTCTTCTCTTTCTGTTCTCTTCTCTTCACAACATGAGCTGCTAATTAGGTTTAGGGTTCTCTAGCCTTTTTTGGTCTACTTCTTCCATATATAAGGTCTTCATTAATTTGTTTGGGTAATTCAGACAAGACAGGTAGGGTTATCGCTTCAAGGAGCTCCTCTGATTTGTTCTTTTGTTCTATTCCTTTATTTTTTTAAAATATTTCTCTCTCTTTTTTTTCTTTTGCCGCAATTACTTATGTGATGGATAGATTCTTTACAATTGCACTGAAAGTACATCTGCAGCTCCACTTCCTTTAGGTTTAGCCTTAATGCTACTACTCAAAGTCCAAACGTTAATAATGAGGTTGTAGTATCTAATGCTTGTCAAGAGGGCATTGAAATTAAGAACTGAAAACAAATTTTTGTATATATACAGATGCATGCAAATATATATTTATATATCGAGCTTTTGTCTTTTGTTACATGTAGCGAAGTGGCACTCATTGCATGGTTAAAAGCATATAATAGTTTATAAGTACAAAGTCTAGTCCTTCCTATCTTGAAAAAATATTAGTTCTTGTCCAGAGTTTGGAATTGTTTACTGGTTATTTTTACATCGACTTTCCTTGTTTAGTGGTGTTGATTAGTTATTATGATAAATATGCAAGCTTTGTTTTTTTCCTATGTTTTCAATACAAATTTGACACTTTTTTCTTTTGTTTAAAAGGAGAGAAAAAAATGAAAAAAAACGAACAGAAAAATGTGAAGTAAAACAAATGTAAAACAGAAACTATGTTAACCTAAACAATAAAAATATAAAAAAAGTACCAACCGAGGTTTTACGGTTCTTCTGATTTTAATTATTAAAACGGATTTATTATTATTATTATTATTATTATTATTAATGAAATGATTTAATTCGACTTTTGGATTTTAAAATGTGCTTTTAAGTACACACTGTTCCAAAAGCAAGATGGTGATATGCAAAAGTTTAAATGATCAGAATGATATGATTCTGCTTTGGTAGCTTTTCTTCGGACAGTGTTGAATCATTATTTAACCTGGGAGAATCATTACCGCACTAAATTTCATCAAAATTCATTAATTTTAATTAATTTTTATATTTTCTTCAATTAAAATTTTTCGCCTATCATTTTTATGTCACACTTTTTAACTTTTATTATACTTTTACCTTCACTTTTTATCTATCAAACATCCTCTTAATTTTTTACCCTCTTTAAAGGCCACATCAACCATTCGCAACTTTTTCCTGATACCTGACAGATTTCCTGAATTGAGAACCAGCAGGTAAATAAAGGGCTCGTTTGGAGTTAATATAAAATTCTACAAACCTCTATAAACATAAATTATAAGATAATAAATTTAAAATTTTCACTCATTACATATAATACATATAATACGAGATATTAACTTTTACAATTTTATAATTTCAAACAGACCTAGAGTTTTACCACAACAGTAAATCAAGATCAATGCAGTGTCAACTCTTCATTAAAGTGAAATGCTTTGTTACAGAAATTCTCCAAAAGCAGGCGTGTTTGTGGGAGCACGTTTGATTGGGTTTTCAAGATAGGCCACCCCATTCAAAGTTGGTTCCTTTATTACTTCGCATTTACGAAGCCGGTCCTCTTCATCACAGGTACGTCAATTTCTTTTTGTGATAGCTGTGCACCGAAAAACAAAATGGAAAAAAAAAAAAATCCACAGTTTGCTTAGCTAGTTCATTTATCTGGCTGGCTCATTTTCATCTTCTATTTCAAATTTAGGTCTGGTTTTCAGCCAGAGTGTAGTGGAATATTTAGTGGTGGTGGTCTTCATGTCATACCTAATGGCCGAATGGAAAGAGGATCTCCGAAAATCAGCAGTAACAGTCAATATAAATCAAGGTTTAACATCTATGTTTACACTGGTCTGCGCTCATCTGGCTGATACCTATATTGGTAATTTCAAGATGATAATCATCTCCACTGCTGCGTATATCATCGTAAGTTCAACCCTTTGCAAAGGTCTTACAAAAAATTCTAAAATTAGGTAGCATGGGCCTAGATAAGGTGATGCCAGACATCATTTTTTTTCCATATAAAGGGACAGCATTTGCCAGTATATGGTAATATCAATATCAAGTTTACTTTTTATCCTATCAATTGCCTGCAGCCAATGACCTTCATCTTGCATACAGATCCCAAAAAGTAATAATATTAATTATATTTGTCATTAATATATGCAAGTGTGTGTGTAGGGACTGGGCCTCTTGTGTTTATCAAGCATGAAAGTTTTTCCACATACACAAGTCTGCTTTTTCTACATCGCAGTTGCCATGATCAGCATAGGCAAGGCGGGACGAAATTCAACGCTGAAGCCATTTTTGGCACATCAGTTGAAGGTCGTGTACCAAGATGAAGACGACGTCCGAGTAGAGTCCAGGACAGAAGTATGGTGGCGCTTTGCTTGGTTCATGGGAATGATTGTCGCTACCTTTATTGTTCTCCCATGTGCTCGTCACTGGCCACGCTCCTTCGAACAATCCACTTATCTTATGGCACTAGCCTTTGTCCTGTTTTTATGTGGAATCTCCTTTTACCACTTTCCCACCACCACTAATCGGAGTCCCCTCACTCTAATCTACCGCGTTTTGAAGGTTGCCACGCAGCACAGACACCTTGACCAACATATCAACGCCAATAAGTTTTACGAGAGAAATCAATCATTTACCTTGCCCCAGTCTGGTCACCTCAGGTTTTGATTCACACACACACTCTCTCTCTCTCTCTCTCCTTGTAGTTTTTATCTATGCCGTTTCGTTGCCAGGTCTGACGTAATTTTTTTTTAAAAAATATTGAATAGTTTTCTTATACGCACTCCAATTTTTTTTAACTCTTAATAATTCTATTTTTCATATTTTTTGACTTGGCCTCTAAAAATTAAATCTTGAATCCATCCATGCACTTATATCGGCACGAATAATTATGATAATTGCGTATTTGATAGTCCATTTCAGCATAAATAGTAAAACTTTAAGTTTATGTTTGAAAGGAATAGAATGGAATAAGAAGAGGGAACAGAATGCAAGTAAGAAAAGAATGGAATGAAATGCTTATTTCATTCTTTTGTTTGGTTGTCAATATGAAAATAATGGAAATGGAATAAATATTTAAAATTTTACAATTGGATTACATATTTTAAATATAATGAAATAAAATAAAAATAATTGACATTAATTTTTCAAAAATTATAAAAATAAACTTTATTTTCGGATTGCAAATTTGAGTTAAGAAAAAGGGCTATGGGTAAAATGATCATTTTACAATTCAAGTTTGAATTGGATCAAAATTTTCTTAACTATTAAGAAATATGTCAATAAATATTTTTAGTCTTTTAAGATCCCTAAAATACAAATTTGGCCCAAAAAAGGGCTTAGGAGCAAAATAATCATTTAGTCTGAATTTAGATCAGGATTGAAATTTACTTAACTATTAAGAAATATATCAAGAATATTTTTTAGCCTTTTAAGTAGCTTAGAATACAAATTTGGACATAAAAATGGCCTAGGGATAAAATCATCATTTTACAATTTAAGTTTGAATTGAAATGAAATTTTATTAGTTATTAAGAATATATCGAAAAATATATTTTTAAACATTTGGAAAAACCTAAAATACAAATTTGGACAAAATGAACCTAAGGGTAAAATGGTCATTTATAAACCCAAGTTGAATCGGATCAAAATTTGTTTAGTTAGTAAGTAATATGAATCAATATTTTATTAGTTTTTTGGCAACCCGAAATACGAATTTGAAAAAAAAAAAAGAGGGGGACCTGAGGATAAAATAGTTATTTTATAGTTTAAGTTAGGATCTAGTTTAAAAATAAGGTTAATGAGTAAAATGGTTATTTTACAATTCAATAGAGAATTGAGAGAAATTTTTTATTACAAAATAGTTGCTATTTTTTATTTTTATTTTTTGATTAAATTTTGATTGCAGTGGAATGATTATTCCATCATCTAAATTTTGGAATGTCCTTTCCCACTTCATATGATAATAGCTATTCCTATGAAATAGTATATTAATTTAATTTTTTGATATCAAATATGAGAATAAGTAAATGAGAATTAATTTCATTCTATTTTCACGTACCAAACGTAACCTAAAAGTGAATAATGGTGGTCATTACTCTACTTCCTACATAACTACTATCACATACCTTGAAATGAATCGTTCGGTGCGAAATTGTGCGCTGTGATAATTGCTAACACTCGTTTAAGAAGAATGCTATTCTATAATAATTGTTTAAATTTTCGTACCAAAATGTCATGGTAACGTTAGAGTTGTAGTAAAATACTATTTTAATTACTTTTAAACTAAAAGTGCTTGGTTTTAAAAAAAAAATCAAGTTATTTTGTCAAAAATTCTGGTTCCCATAACATTTTTTTTTGGTAATTTGGTTCCCATAACTTACTACCCACTTAATTGTATTAGTGCATATTATCTTACACTGACACTCATATTTTGCAGATGGCTGGATAAAGCTGCTGTAATAATAGAGGTATATCCAACAACCCAGAAGAAGAAAGGAGAGGGAGGCTATGCACAGTTACCCAAGTTGAAGAAACAAAGCTCCTGCTAAGAATGATTCCCATATGGATGAGCTTCCTAGTATATGGTTTGGTAAAGTCCACTGGTGAAAATTTTTCATCGAGCAAGCAACAAACACGAATGTGTGTGACAATAAAATTCTTTTCCTTTGTTTGGTCAAGTCCTTTGTTAGCGTTGCAGTGTCCTGGCTGTGTGAGTCCATACTGGCAAAACTAGGTGAAGCATACAAAAGAATTAATGCCACCTTAGTGAAAATTGGGTTGGGAATGGTCTCATCCCTCTTCTGTTCCTCGGTTGCTTGGTGGGTTGAGGCCCGGAGGTTGAGTTTGGTAACACACTACGGACCACCAAATAAATTAATGAAGTCAAAACCAATGTTGAGTATGGGCATTGAGTGGTTCGTCCACAGTTTGCTTCTTAGGACTAATGGAAGGGCTTGCCGAGGATGGAATCAGTGAGTTCTTCTGTCTTCAGGTTTTGAGACGAATGAAGGGTTATGGATCGATACTCACTCGATCTGTGATCGGAGTTGGGAATCTTCTAAATGCCTACAGTATTTTTGCGTCAAGAAGATGGTTCAATGGCAATTTGAACAATAGTCGGCTTGACAAATATTACCAGTTGTTAACTGTATTGAGTTTTGTAAACCTCTGGTGCTACTGGTATGTCTCAAAATATACACCTGCAAGAACAATACTGATGGTCAGGTCGAAGCAAAAATTAACATAGGATCTGCTTCATGAATCAATTTTTGCACGTTTGTATTTCATTTTTGTTAAATGTTTCTTTCTCTAGAAATAGATGACCAGATTTTGCAGAAAAAGTTCTAGATGCAAACTAAAGTCAAGTACTAGATATTTTTAGTTTTTGCCACGATAAGAAATTATATATCAAACTGAAAATTTTTTGCTAGTTTTGAATTACCGAACAATCAATTACAGTCTCAAAATATAAAAAAACTTAAAAAATTGAATATAAAATTTTTACTGGGAAAACATTTCTCAAATAAGAGAGAAAAAATCTCATAGTCATAAAAAATAAAAATTTTTATTATGCACAATAGTTAAAAGGAGAATCTCAGTAGTATATATTCTACTTTTCCAACCATTGTCATACCAATCACAATGGAGCTGTCTCTATTACATGAAAAATAATTCACTTGCACTTGATGAAGAACACGATTACGCCTTCAAAGAACCTACAGACAAGAATTTTATAGTAAAACTATTTGACAAAATTGCGAGAGATCACTGATAAACTTACAAAAAATGCATTTTTCTCTCTCTAAAGATGTTGTAGGAGCCTAGAAGAAGGTCTCTACTTGCAGGGCAATCCAATCTTTATAGGATTTTATGTAGTTTCTATTTCAAAACTATGTTAAAAACCTTCCTTGAATTATTTCTAATCTTTTTAAGTATTAGAAAAATTCTTTAAAGTATTTTCAACTTTCTTAAGTATTAGGAAATCCCACTAGCAATTCAATATATATAAACAACTTCCAAATCAAATTTTGCTTGAAATAAAACACAGAGTTAATTATGAAAATATCCCTCAAACTATCCCTCTTTTTTTATATCGTCCTCAAACTATCAAACGCATCAATTTTATCCTCAAACTATCTAAGTCTGTTATATTTTAGTCCGAATACTAACTCCATCCGTTAACTTTAACGGATTCGAACTAAATAGAACGATGAATAGGTGCGTTTGATAGTTTGAGGATGAAATAGAAAAAAGAGGGATATTTTTGTAAGAAACTTGTTAAATTTAAAGCTTATTTTTTAACATTTATGATTTTTTTTCATTTATCTTCAATCAAAATTTTGTTATTATTTTTTTCTCCAAAATAAAAATAAAAACATGTTTGGCGAATAATTTATTTACAATAACCAATTTTATTTTACTAAAATATTTAATTTTATTAATTTTATGAATTTAACTAAATTTAATAAAATATATTTATACTAGTTAATTTAACATTATATATTATTTTTTAATAATAATTAACTTTATTAAAGTAGATTAATAATAACATAATTAATAATAAATTATTATTTTATTTATTAAATTAATTCAATGTAATTAAAATATTTCAATAAAAAATAATTTTTAGAGGTAACTATTACTTATTAAAAATTTTAATTTAATAAAATAAATTATTTCAATAACAAAATATATTTTAATAGTAATATTAATTTATTAAATAAATTGTTTTAATATGTAATTATCACTAATTTTAATTTTACTAAAATAAGTTATTTTAATATGTAATTATTTTTTATTAAATCATAATTATAATATAATAAAATAAATTATTTTAATAATAAATTATTATTAAAGTTATGATGCAAAAAATGAATAAAGTAAAATTAAAAATATATTTATTAGAGAAATAGTTTTTTATGAAAATATTCTCAAACTATCTCTCTTTTTTTCTATTTTATCCTCAAACTATTAAATGCACCTATTACATCTTTAAACTATCTAATTCTATTCTATTTGGTCCAAATCCGTTAAAGTTAACGAATGAAGTTAGTGTTCGGACTAAATATAATAGAATTGGATAGTTCAGGGATTTAATAGGTGTGTTTAGTAGTTTGAGAATGAAATAGAAAAAAGAGAAATAGTTTGAGAGATATTTTCATAAAAAATTCTAAAACACATGATTATCTTAAATATTCTAAAAATTTCATCACTCGCTTGGACGAGGTAGCTAATGAGTTTTCCAAGGAGTTTTTGCATTGAATAAATTGTCTCGACTTTTCTCAGCAAGTTAAATTATTTTTTTTTTACCATCGAGATTTCTTAGTGAAGTATACAGTAAACTATAGAATTATCACTACATTATTGAAACGATGCAAAAATAGGCCAAAAGAATTCTAATTGGCTACGTTATTAATATTCTTGTGGGAGAAAGCTTCCCAACGAGATAGCTATCAAACTCTATTTTTGTTTGAAATTTTATGGTCAATATTTATCGAGTCGAACTACTTAATCAATGTAAATTTGATATTCAAAAACTTTTCTACCTAAATTCAACACTTTAGGTAAATGTCTAAAAATTAAGTTTGAAATTATTATTTTATTTACTAATTTGTCAATTATTACAGAGTATAAATCTAACACAAATAGTTATATTTTTAGCTCAATCCACTATTCTATCCAACTTCAACACAATACCAAAAATACTAATTTTGGTTTCATGCTACAATTCAGAATCGAACCGCACATTCATGTTCTAGGTATGTTGCAACTAGGTTTGAGTATGAACAGAGGTGGATCTAAAAAATTTGTTGGGTGGGGACAAAATTAAATAAAAATAAACATTACAAAATTTTAAATGACATTTATTGACAAATTTTTAAATGACAAATTTTAGGTACTATTTAAAATTTAAAATTTAGTAACTTTTGGTTTTTTTAACCAAAAATTGTTAGTTGTAAATTCCAGTGCATTTGGTAAAATAAATAGTAATTTTTAAATTTTTAATAACTTTTGGAATTTTGAGTGTTTGTTAAATTTTTTGGTAATTTTTGATAATTTTTAATAACTTTTGGCAACTATTGGGTTAAGCAAGTCACTATAACTGAGTAAAAAGTGACAAATTTTAATTGATTTGACAATAAAAAATTATCAAATGTATTTAAAAATTAAAAAAAATTTAATTCAGTGAAGGTAATTTATATAATATGTATTAAAAAACAAAAATTTAAACAAAAAATATTAATAGATAAAATTTTCAGTCACTGGGGACAGCTGCCCCAGGCAAATGTTAATTAAATCCGCCTCTGAGTATAAACTCTTTTGCGTTAGACAGTTGCTTTGAAGAACTTGGTTCTTGTAAAATTAAACTCTTCCTCATTTGAGACACATCTCACAAGTCCTACCAAAATTTAGAACCTAAGGCCAGCAAGCCCAGCCCACCCTCCGTCTGCAAGCCCAGATAGTGTAGAACAACTAGATTGCTAGCATCAGACGAGATGGATTTGTTTCGAATTGGGTCCAACGTATTGCTTTTAAGCTTGGTGTGGGCTTGAAGGTGAAGCCCAGTCTCCCTACACACTTCCCCCAGGGCAAGGTTTTACAAAGTGATGCTCTCCGTTTCTTTCAGTTTTCCCACCTTCTTTCAGGCTCTTAGTTTGTTTAATTTCGGAGCCCCGAGTAAAAGAACTCATAAAATGTATACATATTAATAATTGTTTTATGTCTCTATCATTAATTATTAAATTAGAAAATTTTTAATATCTGAACAATTAATATTAACTCATTTTCATTAAATTAATAATACTATAAAATATATTATATATATATATATATATATATATATATGTACATGTATACATATAGGCTGTGTTTGTTTGAGGGATTAGAAATGGGAGATAAGTAATACCGTGGGGTCCACAGATGAGATTGGATAAAAGATGGTATTAATTTCTTATGTGGGATTATTTTTTTGGTGTTTGGTTGGTGGGATATAAAGTGGGATAAAAAGTATGATTTGATATGTGATGTGATAAGAAATAAATTTTAACCTTTGGATCTTAACGGGAAACAAATCCGAAAATGGGATATTAATAATACCACATACCGCACAGGATTACACATCCGGTGAAATGCTTCACAATACATCCCATCCGTGGGACCCATGGACTAAACAAAAACCAAAGCAAACGATTCACTTGGTGGGTCCCACGGCTTTTTCTCCAATCCCCCTTTTCTCATCCGGCCAACAAACATGCCATAGGGAACAAAATGAATAGAGAATAGGTACAAAGATTAACATGGCTTTACCTACATAGTACAAACCTGAAAAAGAGAGTGGTATGATCACGTCTACAGTTTTTGAAAAATAGAAATAGGACTGATTGGTTATATTATTTATATTATTTTGGGGGATTACTTTGGTATTTGCTATATATTGAATATCTAAGATAAGATAAATTTTAAGTTACGATTTAGTAACAAGATTGTAAGCGAGATAACATTTAGTTGTCACTGAAATTGTTACTAAAAAGTTTTTATAACAAAGATTATACTTTTAGAGTTGTTATTACACGCACATTTGTGGTCTCATAACTAGAATGCACTTTTAACTTACAAGGATATGTCCTCACCTTCAATCATAACTTTAATCGTTTTGTAGTTTAATTTGTATTTAAAAAGCTTTCTTTTTGGGTAATTCTTTTTTTTTTTGGTAATATTGTATTTAAAAAGCTAGCTGTGTGGAAGGTCTGTTTCACATAATTAATTAACATATTGAAGTTTCATCGTTAACAGGATGTTGTTTAACGCATAGACACAAAATGATATGTTCTAAAAAAATTTTGAAAATATTAATTTGACTCAAATTTAAACGTATGCACATTTAACTGTCCCAAATCTCATATCTCTAGTGAACACGATTCCCGCCACCAGAGAAATGACAGGCCTGCCAAGCCCCCCAATTCGCCCTTCTGTCTGGTTCGTTCTCGTATTTGTTTGGGTTTGGTCATTGCTCGAACACCGATGAGTACAAGCTGGTTAGAATTGTGCAATCTTTGCCTAGAGTTCTTGAACTGGTCGTCTATTCGACAGGTTCCGATTCGTGGCATAAAATTCCCGACGATTTGGAGTTTAATTTCCGGTGGTTCATCAATCATCAGTGGCTGTGAACTGTGCTTTTGCATTGGATGGCATTTGGGGAATTAAATGGCCAAGAGTTCATTACTTTGCTTGACATGGGGGGTGACTGAGTTCAGAAAAATGAACCCCCCAAATTTCCATGGAATTTTCAAGGGTTTTGGTAGGACTTCCAGTAATATGAATTCGAGGATTATATATATATATATATGGTAACGGAACAGTTGCTCAAAGAACCAACCATTTAATTAATAAGACTAAGAAATTATTCATCAAATCATACCCAGATTAACGACCTAGGGTTTGTTTGGAGTAAGAAAAAATGAGATAAATTGAGATAAATTGTGGTTTGGAGAGAGTTCGTAATACGTGTAGTGAGAGAAAAAAGTTGATGTGATAAAGTTAACAGAGATTTATAGAGATTTTCAGAGATTTTCAACAAATTTTACACGCCAAACACAGCCCTAGTGGGAAGCGGTAATCATTAATATTTCCTAATGAATGGAGTGGAGACTCGCATAATATATATTAATTCCTAATCAAGTGCAGGGATAAGGGATTTGAAGTTACTTTTGAAATTCAGATCCCTGAAATTAAGTATTATCGGTTGAAAAGAATCTTAAAAAGTTTTAACTTGTTCAACTCATTTATTACAATATTTATTTATGATAATATTTATTATTTTTTCTTTGATTCTAATATTTAAGTTAGGGTAAAGTACAAAAAAATACCCCTACAGTTTACCCTCGGTATCACTTTGGGTCCAATACGTTTCAATTGCAACAGTCAAATTCCGACACTTTCGGGTCAAGTATCAATTCGGTTCCTTTCGTTAGTTGACCGTTAGAAAAAACTGTTAGACTGAGGATAAAATGGTAATTTCATCTATAATTTACACTCAGTATCACTTTAGTTCTTCACGTTTTCAATTATAACAATTGAATCCCTACACTTTCGATATATGTTTAAAATATATTTATTAAATTATTTTTAATAAATAATATAATCTAAAATAGCTTTTATTAAATTATATAACATAGTTTAATTTAAAATATATCTTATTAAATTATTTTAATAAATAAAATATTTAAATTTTATTTAATATATTTTCTTTTTTATTGAATTAAGTTATTTTTCATAAATAATATGATTAAATTAATAATATAATTAAAATAATAGTTAATATAGTTTAATTAATATGAAATATATTTATTAAATTTGAATAATTTTTCAAAATAATAAAATTAAATATTTTATTAAAAATTAATTTATGTAAATAAAATTGCATCTATAAACATAGTTTTAATTTTATTTTAAAAAAAATGATAACAAAAAAATAAAATCAGAAAAATAAAAAGTTAAAAAAATAAAACAATAATGTTATCAAATGACATTCGAATCATTATTTTTAAAATTTTCTATTTCTGCATTTTTCTTTCTATATATAATTTTGTATATATATTCAATTCGAGAGTATGCCATTTATATATATGACTTTTTTTAATTCTATTCTATTAATTATAACACTACTAGTAAAACCATCAAATCACCCCTTAATAAAATTTTTAATTTTATTATTTTTAAGAAAATTAACTGAAGTTAATAAAATATATTTCATATTAACTAAAATAAATTAAATATTATTTTAATTATATTATTAATTTAATCATATTATTTTTTAAAAATAATTTAATTCAATAAAAATAGAATTATATTAATATAATGTAAATATTTTATTTATTAAAAATAATTTAATAAGATATATTTCAAATTAAAATATGTATATAATGTAATAAAATATATTTTAGAGTATATTATTTATTAAAATAATTTAATAAAATATATTTCTAATATATGTCGAAAGTGTAGGGATTCAATTGTTATAATTGAAAATATGAGGGGACTAAAGTGACACGGAGGATAAATAAATGAAATTACCATTTTATCCTCAATTTAAACGGTTAGTTCTAACAGTCAATTAACGGAATGACGGAATTGATACTTGACCGAAAGTGTAGGGATTTGACTGTTGTAATTGAAACATGTGGGACCGAAGTGATACTGAGGGTAAACTGTAGAGGTATTTTTTGTACTTTACCCTTTAAGTTATGTATTTTTAAAGTAATAAATTTTACATAAATTTAATTAATTATGAGAGATATTAATTTAATTAATATACATGAAAGATTTTTAAATTCATTATTTAAAATTCATAAATACAAATACACCTAAATATATTTGAAAATTTATATTTTATAATAAAAAAATTCATATTTTAAATTAATTACACCTTCATTTAACAAATTTAAAAATTATTGACAATCTTATATTAAATTATCACTACAACATTATTAAAAAAAAAAAAGTTCAAATTCAACAATATGAGTTAGTTTGTAGATAAAATTTAGTAACATTTTAATAAAAGAATGATGTATATTAATCTAAATTAATATCTCTTATAATTTAATTAAATTTCATGTAAATTTACTAATTTAAAAGATACCTAAATAAAAAAAATTAAAAAAATGAAAAAAATAGTGTCATAAATTCAATAGTTGCATTTAAACTTTTTTTAATGCTAGTCATTGACCATAAATAAAATTTTACCAAAAAAGGTACTTTATTTCTCTAATTTTATATGAAATAATACAAATAATTTATTAAAATATTATTATATTACTTTAATTTGTATTGATAATTTAATATAGTATTGTCATTAATTTTTAAATTTATAAAATTAAAAGTGTAATAATTTAAATATAAATTTTTATTGTAAAATATAATATTTTAAAAATATTTAGATTGCATTTGTATTTATGAAATTTTAAATAATAATTAAAATTTTTCTCGTATATTAGTATAAATTAATATCTCTTATAATTAATAAAATTTATGTAAAATTTATTAATTTCAAAATACATAAGTAAATATTACAATAAAAAGAGAAAAAAAATATTATCAAATATTGTAATAAATAAAATAAACAGTTTTAAAGATAATGTTAGGGCTGCGTGAGACTTCTCGAGATTTTCATATCTCTGTTCAGGGACTAAGATTCAAGTTCAGTTACCTACATTTCAAAAGTAACATCATGAGTTCCCTTTCATCCCAAGTGCAGGTGTTATTGCTCTTTTCTAAATCTTAGTATTCATAATTTTGACTAATTATAAGAGCAATGTAATTTTAAGTTTGATTTTAATATTGTTAATATTATATATATATATATATATATATACACTTTCCTTCATATATGTATCTTATCAAATATTCTTATATTTATATATCTCATCCCATGAATTTTCCCTTTCTTATTATAATATTCTGGACCATGCATGGCTTTTGCCATCATTCTTAATTTCGGATCTGGGTATATATTGTCAACCATATATGTGGTTACAATTTTCTCTCCAATTCCAAAACTTTTGGTTAATTTTGCACCTTGAAGCATCATTGTTAGAAATGGCATTAGCTCATAAGCATTAATTGAAAGACCTAGATATGTAAATTCTAGTTCTTGTTTATTATTTTCTTTTTCTTCTTCTTCTTCTTTTTTTTTTTTTTTTTTTAATTTCTCTCTTTCTCTTGTATATAATTAATTGATACTTGATAGCCTGGGTAATTTTCTTCTTACGAATTTGTCAATTCCCTCTAATCAAGTTTGGATAAAATATTTGTCAAAGAAAATGATGAAAATTTAAAATCGTTTTTATGTTAGTTTGTGATGAAATTGAAATGAAAAAAGTATGAGATTTGAGAAATTAAAAATAATTAAATTAATTAACCGATGAATACTATTTATTTTATTATTATTTTGAATTTATTCAAATAAAAATATATTTAAAATTATATATATATTCTAATTAAATCTTCACTTCAAAGTGTACTAAAAATGAATTTTACGCTTATAATTAACATGTGTAACTTTAGTAGTTAGTTGGTTGTTTTATAAAAAAAATTGTAAAAGTTAGAAAAATTTGATAAAAATGGGTATTGTGTTTGTTGAAAAAATTAGGAAAAAATTTTATCAAAATTTTTTTCTAATATTTTTACTGCACGAACCAGTCATGTGTGGAGCCATGTAAACACGAGGGTCACTTACTCCCTGATTTCGAATGTAAAATTACTAAAAAAAACCCTTTGTATTTTAATTTTATTAAGAAATTAAATAAATTAAAAATAACTCAAAATTTTTAGTATAAAAGTAATTTATAATATGCATTTTTTTATGAAATAAAATATATTCTTCAACTATATCATTAGATACCTTTGTGTATGTATAATATTAGTAAAAATAACATTAATATAATAAATTTTAATAATATTTATATTTTTGTCATGAAGGCCATTTAATTTCTATTAAATCTTAGTGTTGTTAAAAAAGTTAATTGAACTATTAAACTGTGAAAATTTTATTTACTAGTTTATATTTAATGGTAATTTTTTCTCTTCTTAAAAATAGTATCGTTTTTTTTAATCTTAACTCCGATTTAAATCATTATTCTCTTTTTGAGTGTTTAAGATGCGTTTAGCGCACTAAAAAAATTAAAAAATTTAAAAATTTTTTAAAAATTATTTATTTTTATCTCACTTCACGAATTATAAATTTATAAATTATTTTAAATTATCTTACTTTTTATTACTCTAATCTTCCTCAATATCCCTGAATGAAAATCTTAGTTTGACCCCTCCAAACAGTCCCTTCGTTCTGAGGGTTTGATCTATGATTCAATGCATGTTGATATATATATATATATATTATAAGGTGGACAAACCCCGCTAAAGACAATGGTGATTATTTTATAACTTTTGTTCCCTTAAGTGCATGCATGGCCTAGAAGATGATTATTTTATACCTTTTGTTTCCTCACGTGCATGCTTGTTCCAGAAGGTAGGCTGCTTGGATCAGGAGCCTGGTGTAAACATTTTTTTTGTACGCGGCGAGCACCTTTCCCACGATAACGTGTGGAAATCGCGGCTAAAGTTCTGCGATAATAAGGGGTGGTTGGAGTATCAAATATTTTTATTAAATTTTAATTTTATTTTAATTTGTTAACTATTTTATATTAAAAATTTTTTATTTTCTTTGATTTTAATTAAAAATATTAAATTAAAATTTAATAATTTAAATATATTTATATTTTTAAATTAAAATAATACGAATACAAATGAATTGTTAAATTAAAAATCTAATATTTTCAAATTAATGTCAGATAATTAACATAGAATAATTGGAGTCAAGGTTTATTAATTTTTTTAAATATTATTTATTAATTTAATTAAAAATTTTTTTGATTAAATCATGATTTCTCGTACCAACACTTCAGTGCCTGTAACTCATTTTACACGGCAGCCAATAAAACCCGGCAGTGTTATGTCAGCGAAAGTGAGGTCCTGTCTTCTGCTAGTGCTAGCCAGTAGCTTGCGGTCTTCACGGCGACAAACCACATTTTCGGCGATCTTTTTTCCGATCAAATATAAATTTAATCATTGAAGATGATTTTTTTCAATTAAATATAAATTTAATCGTCAATAATTATTTTTTTTTGACTAAAAAAATGTTAGCCGTCAAAAGATAATTTTTTCCAATTAATTGGTTCTTAAAGGATAACTTTTCCTGACTAAATATAAATTTGGTCGCTAAAGGTAAACTTTTGCCGACCAATTGGTCGGCTGGTCGGCAAAAGTGTAAAAAAAAATTATTACAAAAAAGGTTAAACTAATTAAATAGAAATAATAAAAATTTTAACACTTTTGACGACCAATTATTCGGGAAAGATTTTACATTTACCGATCAAATGATTTTTTGATCGAAAAAAATTTCCCCAACGAACCTTTGCCAGTCAAATACTGACCAAATAAGTTTGATCAAAAAAAATTTTACCGACTAAATTGTACCCTTCAGCGAACAAATTTTGGTCGGCAATTGTTTTTTTTTGGTAGTGCTTTATGTTTCTTCACCTCTATTTTACGTAGACAAACGAAGGTAGATGAACTTGTTGTGTTCAGATTGCGGTCGATACACATGCCATAATAACCGGACACGTGGAATTTGAAGTTAGTTGTTTGGTAGACCCAAAAGAATTTGTTTTCTTTCATAAATTCAAAAGAAGTTGGCTGCGTTCCTTCCCCCCCCCCGGGGGGGGTTCTTTGTGTTGATTCTTTTGGACGACCTTTTCGTTTTATATGTTTTTTTTTTTTCTTTTCAAATAATTTTAATTTTCTTCTCTTTCAATTGCATATAAAGCTTTCTTTTTTGGCCTTTTTTTTAATTTTTAAAATTTAAAAATTATGTTCAAAAATTATTAAAAAATTAATTTTTGATAAAAAAAAAGAATCATAAACGACAAGAAAACTATAAACACTTTTTGATTTGAAGTAAACAGAAAATCAAGTTTAGGAAATGCACAACTGAAGCCAGTGATGCTTGTGTCTCTCTCCATTCTTCTATCGAAATAGGCATTTCATTTCATTTAATAGGTAACTAACACTTTATACATTTTAAAATACGCGGCTCAAATTATATTACATCATCTTAAATTTTAATAACTAATTAAACTACATAATTTTGATATAAATATCCAACTAATAATTTAGATAATTTGATATTTTATAAAAGTAATCTATGATTCTATTACGTAAGGATGAGGAAGTGGTAAACGAAAACCCCAATTGACGATTAATAGCATTAGTTTGATTGATTAATTTGTAAATATTAAATTATTTGCATTGTTAAATGAATATTTATATTAAACTTATACGATTTTGAATTGCTATTAAAATTTAAGATGTTGTGACTTAATTTGATATGTGCATTTTAAATGTATGAGGTATCAATTTTATTTACATCTATTATCCTCAATAGTAGGGGTGTCCAAAAAAATGAATAAATTGAAAATTGAACTAATTTGACTATTTTAATTCGGTTTGGTTTAGGTTTATATCAAAATGGATTCAGTTCTGGGTTAAAAAAATCACAATTAATATTTTTGGTTCAGTTTTTAGGTTAATAGACAAAAAATCAAACCGAATAAAAAATAACTCAATCCGAATCAACCCCAAACAAACTCGAAAAATATAATATATAATTATGTATAATATATTATATAATAATACCATATAATCAAACCAAACCAAACCAAATCAAGCATTTTTCCACTAAGTGGAGATATAAAACAATTATCTATAATATATATAATAATACCATATATATAAAACAATTTTTTTTTTTTTTGAAACTGAGTATACACAATGCCAACGACAGCAGGTAATTGGCTCATGCACTTGGTGGATAAGTTATTTATTTATTTTATTTTTTTTACAGTTACCGTTTATAAAACAGTAGCTACTACAGTTGATAATATATAATATTATGTTTATAAATAATATAATACATAATATCATGTTTATTATAATATTTATTATATTATATTAATATATAATATATTATCTACTGAATACAAATAAATAATTGAGTCAACTTAAAACTAACTCAACCCAACCCGATTTAGGCCAATTTAAAAACTGAAGCGATCTAATCCAATATTTTCAATTTGGTTTTATTTAGTTTCAAGTTGAAATTGGTTTGTTTCGGGTCCAATTGTTAAGAACTGAAAAAAAAATTAATTCAGTTATGGATTAATTATGAATCTGAATTGAATCGATTCATGCACACTCCTACTTAATAATTTTTAATTGATCTGAAAATGCCATATTCTTAAGATAAGAAATTTAGGACAAATTGGAAAAGAAAGGAATCATCCATAGTTATGGTTAAAGTTCTTAATCTTACAGTTAAATTAGTCATCTTAATAATTGCTCATTCAGGTGCAACTATCATCAATATGCATTAGTTTGTCCAATCATAAGTTTTGAAGCCAGTGATATATTGTGTGAATAAAAATTTAATAATTTAATATTCATAATAATACATTAAAACACTCTCAGGAGTATGTAATATTATCATAATATAAATAATAATTATAAATTTAATATCTATAATTATGAATTGAAGCACTATGATTGAAGCACTATGATGAACGAGAAATTATTCATAATGTGAACTCTAAAATCAATAACGAAGGACATTACAATTAGTAATTGGTTAATTTCAACACTGTGTGCAACTCGTGCGCTTAATTACTTGACTTATGTTGCTTCATGTTCGATGCAGTCAAGTAATTTTTTTTTTCTTGACCCGTTCTTTCTCTATCCTCCGGTCAACTTCCCCCCCCCCCTTTTTCCTCGTCTTTTCTCTCTCCTCCTGAATTAGTACGTTTGTTTGGTTACGAAAAGAATTCGCTTTCCGTTTTCTTTAACTTTTTTTTGTTATATGATTTTTTTTATCAAAATTCTTTTTTTTTTTTTAGAAGTTAAAAATTTTAAGTGTGTTAATCACATTTATAAAAATTCATATACATTTAACTAAAAGTTATTCATTTAGGGAAAACAATAAACCAAAATGTTAATTTTTTTATTTTTTTAGTTATTATCTAAATGAATGTGAATTTTTTAATCTTGCTTGATGCAACTAATATATTTAACAGTTACCAGCACTTAAAAAAAAAAACAAAATTATATTTTGATGAAAAAAGATATATAAGATGAAAAAAAGAAACAGGCAAAAATAGATTTTGGGGGATACCGAAGGCTAAGAAACAATTATTAAATAATTTCCCTGGGCTAAAGTTAAATGCATGCATCGCCGCCAAGCCATAGATGCGAATCTTCTTCTGTACAGACCGGAAATTCAATCAGTTACTGTGATTTTGAAAAGCCAACGCTGCGAAATTCTTTTTTGTTTTTTTGGAAAGCCTATAAGTAGACGAGATGATTCTTTCATAGAATTTCTCTTGCATTGTAAGTAGTTCCAGCATTCAACCTCTCTTCTCTTCCTATATTATTCTTATCACATTATGAGCTGCTAGTTAGGCTTAGGGTTCTCTGTCCTTTTTGTTGACTACTTCCATATATAAGATCTTCATTAATTTGTTTGGTTTATTTCAGACAACATAAGGTAGGGTTGTGGCTTCAAGGAACTCCTTTAATTTGTTCTTTTATTCTATTCCCTGCTTTTTTAACTATTTCTCTCTTTTTCTTTCCTTTTTCACGCAATTACCCATTTGATGGATCGATGTACTGAGAGCACATCTACATATTATGATAAATATGTAAGTTTTGTTTTTTTTTTTTTTTTGTTTTTTTCTATTTTTTCAATACAAATTTGACACTTTGTTCTTTTGATTAAAAGGAGAAAAAAAAGGGGGAAAAAAAGGAAAACAAACAGAAAAATTAGAAGTAAAACAAATGCAAAACAAAAACTATGTTAAACTAAATTATAAAATTAAAAAAAAAAGTACCGACTGAGGCTTTGTAGTCCTTGTGATTTCAAATATTAAAACGGAGTTATTATTATTATTATTTATTTTTTTAATGAAATGGTTTAGTTCGACTTTTAGCTCTTAAAAGTTTTTGGTACTTTAGTGTAACACACACCAATACCATTTTCTTCTCCTTTCTTCTTTTTCCTTATGTTCACAACTAGTTAATAGTTGTATTATATTAATAATTAAGCACAGTAATATTTTAATTAATGAAAATATTAAACTTACTAAATGCTAGTTAATTCCTTGGGTTATGGTTTGAAGGTACTTCTTTGGAAAAAAAAAAATTACACATAATCTTTTGGTAACCGTTGCACTAAATTCATAGTTCTAGTTATCTTTCTAATTACTATAGTCTCCAAATTGCCATAATCTGAACTATCTTTCTTGTCTGTAGTAACGGATCTAGGATTTTATTCCAATGGAATCAAGTCGACAAGTAAGGGTAATGTGTCTAATATAAAAATAAGAACAAACTTATAAATTATTTGACGTGTTGGAGTAATTTGTTTTGAGAAATATATTTTATAGGAATAAAATTACAAAAATATTTTAAAAATTATACTATTTTCTTTAAAAATTTTACTTCCAGTAGGTCAATTGATCTTGTTTGTCTCCACTTGAATTCGCCTCTGCTTGTCTGTAATATATACATGCAGCAACGCGCCATGTGATTTGCATATTGCCATATATAACTAGAGTTTCTGCTTGCATCTTTATAATACTGAGTTTTTGCTTACATTACTACCTGTATTATAGTTTTTGCTTTGTCATAATTAATTGGTCGAAACAAGAAAAATGGAGGAGAAGATAAGGGAAGAGATGCACGAGAGGGTGTAGGTTTTTCTATCCAACGCATCGATTATTTACTTACCAAAAAAAAAAAGCATATCGATTATTTGTAGATAAGATCAACTGAACTTCTTCATACTAACTATAGGAATTATTTCAACAAAATTACACAGTGAATTTTTGTCCATCGAGGGTAATTAATATAACCTTTGGAGTTGTCACCCTCCTTTAAAAAAAAATAAAAATAAAATAATACTAGCATTCTAAAACATAAGTTTAACTTTTTTAATCATCTTTTCATATTTTATATGATTGTTCATTCCAATAAAATATAATTTTTTTACTTGAAAGTATTTTTTTTTTTTTTGTATATTTCACATCTAAAAAAGAAAACTAAAAAAAAGCTTACAAAAAAAAAATATGTATGTTCAATCAAAATGAGTCAATTTATTTTACCAAACAAAATAAGAAATCACATTTTGGTAAAAAATAATAATAATAATAATAATAATAATAATAATAATAACATTTAAGATTATAAAAAAAAAAAAGACAAAACTATTTCAACTTATTTTAAAACGAAAAACGGAGCCTAAGTCACCGTATAAATATGAAAAATGATTTTTGAAATTTACCCATTTTTTTCTTACAACTGGGGTGTAGCTGATCATAAACCAAATTAAGACGCTGGCGGATTTCCTCATTTAGACAACGTAGGCCAACCACGTGTTTATAAGTATGCACTGATCCAAAAGCAAGATGATGTCGCGCAAAAGTGTAAATGATAAGAATGATATGATATTGCCTTGGTAGCTTTTCTTCGGACAGCGTTCAATCATCCGCAGCTTTTTCCTGACACCTGATAGATTTCCCGTATTGAGAACCAGCGGAAAAATAAAATTCTACCACAACGGTAAATTAAGGTCAATGCCATGTCAATTCTTCACTAAAGTGAAATGGCTTTGTCACAGGAAATTGCTCCGAAAAGCAGGCGTGTGTGTGGGAGCATGTTTGACTGGGTTTTCAAGATGGGCCACTCCATTCAAAGTTGGTTCCTTTATTACTTCGCATTTACGAAGTCGGTCCTATTCATCACAGGTACATAAATTTCTTTTCGTGATAGCTGCGCAGGAAAAAAAAAAAAAAAAAAATCCACAGTTAGCTAGTTTTCATATTTACGTGGCTTGCTCATTCTCATCTTCCATTTCAATTTTCAGGTCTGGTTTTCAGCCACAGTGTAGTGGAATACTCAGTGGTGGTCGTCTTCATGTCATACCTAATGGCTGAATGGAAAGAGGATCTCCAAAAATCAGCAATAACCGTCAATATAAATCAAGGTTTAACCTCTGTGCTTACACTGGTCTGCGCTCATCTGGCTGATACCTATATTGGTGATTTCAAGATGATAATTATCTCTACTGCTGTGTATATCATTGTAAGTTCAACCCTATTCAGAGTTTTTACAAAAGGCTCTAAAATTAGCTAGAATGGGCCAAGAAAAGGTGACGCCAGACCTTATTTTTTCATATATAAGGGGGACATCATTTCCCAATATATACATATATATAGTAATTTCATATCGTGCTTACTTTTTGTCCTATAAAGATGTTAAAAAACACTAATATTAATTATACTTGTCAATAATAATAATATTATATATGTGCGAGTAGGGACTGGGGCTCCTGTGCTTATCAAGCATGAAAGTTTTTCCACATACACAAGTCTGCTTTTTCTACATCGCAGTTGCCATGATAAGCATAGGCAAGGCAGGACGAAATTCAACGCTGAAGCCATTTTTGGCACATCAGTTGAAGGTCGCGTACCAAGACGAAGACGACGTCCGAGTAGAGTCCAGGAGAGAAGTATGGTGGCGCTTTGCTTGGTTCATGGGAATGATTGTCGCTACCTTTATTGTTCTCCCATGTGCTCTTCACTGGCCACGCTCCTTCAAACAATCCACTTATCTTATGGCACTGGCCTTTGTCCTGTTTTTACGTGGAATCTCCTTTTACCACTTTCCCACCACCACTAACCGGAGTCCCCTCACTCTAATTTACCGCGTTTTGAAGGTTGCCGCGCAGCACAGACACCTTGACCAGCATATCTACGCCAATAAGTTTTACGAGAGAAATCAATCATTTACTTTGCCCCAGTCTGGTCAGCTCAGGTTTTGATTCTCTCTCCCTCTTTCTCTCTCTCTCTCTAGTTTTTATGTAATATTGACGTTTCCAAGCTAGGTCTAATGTAATTTAAAAATAAAATGAATAATTTTTATTGTTTTTTTCAAAACTCTTAATAATTCTAATTTTTACATTTTTTTTAATCTTGGCCTCTAAAAATTAAATCTTGATTCCATCCATGTATGTATACTGCCACCAATAATTGTGAAAGTTTGATAATTGCGTATTTGAAAGTCCATTTCAATATAAATGGTAAAACTCTACGAGTTAATTATGGCGGTCATTACCTACTTTGCACATAACTACTATCACATATGTTGAAATGAATCGTTTGGTGCGAAATTGTTGTGCACAGTGATAATTGCTAACGCTCGTTTAAGAAGAATGCTATTCTATGATAATTTTGTTTAAAATTTTTACATCAAAATGATATGATAATAGTAGAGTTGCGGTAAAATACTGTTTTAACTAATTTTTATCTAAAAGTGATTGGCCAACCCCCTCCCCCCACAAAAAAAGTCAAGTTATTTTATTATAATTTATTTTGTCAAAAATTCTGGTTCCCATAGCATTACTACCCACTTAACTGTATTGGTGCATCTTATCTACCACTGACACTCATATTTTGCAGATGGCTAGATAAAGCTGCTGTAATAATAGAAGTATCATCCAAAGACCAAGACGAGAGGAGAGGGAGGCTATGCACAGTTACCCAAGTTGAAGAAACAAAGCTCCTCGTAGGAATGATTCCCATATGGATGACCTTCCTAGTATACAGTTTGGTAAAGTCCACTGGTGAAAACTTTTTCATCGAGCAAGCAACAAACACGAATGGGTGCGACAATAAAATTCTTTTCCTTTGTTTGGTCAAGTCCTTTGTTAGCGTTGCAGTGTCCTGGCTGTATGAGTCTACACTGGCAAAATCAGGCGAATCATACAAAAGAATTAATACCACCTTAGTAAAAATTGGGCTGGGAATGGTCTCATCCCTCTTCTGTTCCTCGGTTGCTTGGTGGGTTGAGTCCCGGAGGTTGAGTTTGGTTACAAACTATGGATTACAAAATGAATTACTGAAGTCAAAACCAATGCTAAGTATAGGCATTGAGTGGTTCGTCCCACAGTTTTGCTTCTTAGGACTAATGGAAGGGCTAGCTGAGGATGGAATCATAGAGTTCTTCTGTCTTCAGGTTTCGAGACGAATGAAGGGTTATGGATCCATACTCATTCGATCTGTGATCGGAGTTGGGAATCTTCTAAGTGCCTTGAGTATTTATGCGTCAAGAAGATGGTTCAACGGCAATTTGAACAATAGCCGGCTTGACAAATATTACAAGTTGTTGACTGTATTGAGTTATGTAAACCTCTGGTGCTACTGGTGTGTCTCGAAAATATACGCCTGCAAGAACAATATTGAGGGTTAGGTCGAAGCAAAAATTGACTGAGGATCTGCTTCATAAATCAATTTTTGTACGTTTGTACGCCATTTTTGTTAAATGCTTTCTTATCTACGAATAGAAGTCCGGAGTTTGTAGAAAAAGAAATAGATGCAAACTAAACTCAAATACTGGAGATTGTTTAATTTTTGCCACGACAATAAACTACTTATCAAACTGAAATTTTCACGTTATGAATTATTGATCTATTAACGAAAATTTTGAAATATAAGAAATAAAAAAATTTGAACACAAAAATTTTTACGAGAAAAACTCCTTTGAAATAGGAGAGAAAAAAGTTCATGTCACAAATGTCAAAATTTTTACAATACACAAACGGTTACAAGGAGGAGTATAATAGTAGAAAATAGTTTACTTTTCTAACGCTTGATACAATAATCACAATAGACATTTTCTCCAACATATAAAGAAAAATTTTCATTCGTACTTGATAAAAAACACACTCACGTTTTCAAACTCCTTTGAAAAATCCACGCATAAGAATTTTATAGTAAAACTATGGTTAAGCTAAGAATGACCAATTATAAACCTACAAAAAAATATGTTCTTATCTCCCAAGATGTGTTACAAAAGTTTAGAAGAAAGTCCTTATTTATGGAGTATTCAAGCAATTTGATTTTCATAGGATTTGTATAATTTCTTATTTAAAAAATCTAGTAGGAAAGCCTCCTTGTTTTATTTTTAACCTCTTTAAATATTAAGAAACTTATTTTCAACCTCTTTAAGTATTAAAAAAACTTCAAGATAATCCTACTAACTGTACAACACATATAAGCAACTTCCAGATGGAATCTAGTTTGAAATAAAGCACAAAACAATTTTAAATATTCTAAAAATCTCGTCGGCTAGTGGGTCAAGGTAACCAGCGAGCATTGAGTGAGTTCCTGCACTGAATACATCATCTCAATTTTTTCCAAACGAGTTAAATTGTTCTCTATTTTTGCCAGTGGAGTATCCAACGGCGCCTAAAACTATCACCACATTAAAACTGTACAAAAATAAGTCAAAAAATTCTTGTTAGCTAACTCGTTGGCAATCTCCTTGGGGGGGGGGGGCTTCCCAACAAGATAGCTACCAAATTGCATTTTATTTGAAATTTTACATGTAACATCCCTGTACCCTAACTATTTGATCTATGTAAATTTAGCACTTAAAAATTTTTAAACTTATACCTTCAACATTTTAGTTAAATTCTTAAAAGAACAAATTTAAAATCATTGTTTTGTTCACTAATTTGTCAATTACAAATATAAACCCATTACAAATAAGTATATGTGCACTTCAATCCACCATTCCATCCAACTTCAACACAAAACCAAAAATACTAATTTTTGTTTCCATGCTACAATTCAGAACCGCACAACCATGTTTTAAGTATGTTGCTGCTAGGTTTGAGTATGAACTCCATCAATTGTAAAGCCTTTTGCGTTAGACTATTGCTTTGAGGAACTTGTTCCAGTAAAAATAAAACTCTCCCTCATTTGGGACATTTCTCGTCGGTCCTGCTAAAATTTTGAGCCTAAGCCCTGCGAGGAATCAATAAGCCCAGCCCATCAGCCATACGCAAGCCCAGATGTTGAGGAACAACTAGATAGCATTGATCAGACGAGATGGATTAGTTTCGAATTTGGTCCAATGTACTGCTTTTAACCTTGGTATGGGCTTGAGGGTAAAACCCAGTCTCCCTACACACGTCTCCCTGGGCCCATCTAACAAAGTAGCGCTCTCCGTTTCTTCCAGTTTTTCCATCTTATTGCGGGCTCTTTGTTTGTTTGACTTCGGAGCCTCGAGTAAATAAACGCATAAAATATATACATATTGATGATTGTTTTATGGCTATATCGCTAATTATTAAATTAAAAAATGTTAATACGTGAACAATTAATATCGATTCTTTTTCATTAAATTAATAAAAATTATAAATATATATATATATATATATATATATATATGTAACAAAATAAGATGATTTTTAAAAATATCTCTTTCATAATCTAAGATTCAACAGTTAAGATTTTTTTTTATTTAATGATTGAGATCTTTTTTATATTTTTAACTTCTCACTTAATTTTTATTTTAGTTAGACCTCACTATCATATATATCACAAAACGGTTTGCGTATTTTAAATTTTACCATATTTTAAAGATGGAGATTACATACAAATCAAAACTGCTAACTTAAATTCGTCCAATTATGTTTTAAGAAGTTAAACTTTACAAATTAAAGCACATAATTTGTGTTTTTTCTTATGGTGTTTATTAAAAATTAGTTAGAGGGAGAGAGAGAGACTGAAACATATGTAATAATTATTAGGATATAAAATTTTGAAAAAAAAATTAAAACTCATGAAATATTATTTTTTTTCGATTTGAACTTTTGTCTAAAATTTCAATTACGTAAAAACTTTAATACTAATTTTATTTTTAGTGTTTTAAGTACATGTTGTCGCTAGGGTATACATATAGGAAAAAGATTGAGTAGAGAGTAGAAAGTAATAGAACTAGTTAGCTATTTTTTTTATATATTTTTGGGGGACACTGATTTTTGCCACGTATTAAATCTGAAATAAGATAAACTTTATGCTAACACAGGGTTTATAACTGGAATGCCTCTTGCAAGAATAATTTGCATTGTTGTAGTTCAATTTGAATCTAATAAACTAGCTGGCAGAGAGTTACTTTCACATAATTAATTAATATACTGAAAGCTTTATATAATGAATTATTATAAAATGACGCTTAGAAGTTTTTAAAAATATTAATTTAACTCAGATTTGAACATATGCTCATTTGACGATCCAAAACCTCATATCTCTACCGAAATTAATACATGATCGGAGATTTGATCTGGCACCCAAAAAGGTCCAAAATTAAGTAGTGGATGGTGGGAGAATCCACTAAGCAATTCCTCTCGGTTGACTTTGCTTGGAATCTCTCCTGTCCCTAATAGCAATGTGATTCAGCATAGATTTTTTAATGTCTGCCACAAGCTCTACAATCCACTCGTGGGAAGGGCAAAAAGAAAAAGAGGCCTTCGTAAAAGTGAAAAGACAACACGTATTTGTTGATAGATACGGCTAGCTTTTACACAGCTATGGAGTTCAATTTCGTGAATTAACACACAAATGTATCTATATCTATATCTATATATATATATATATATAAAACAACCAGAAAAGAACTCCGGCCCCTTGGGTTCACATGTTCATGCACCTAGCATCTGAAGCAGACATCCACTGAAGTTTGTTGTTAGGAAATATTAATTATCGCATGATGTCATTAAACCCATTCTGTATACAAAAGTTACAAACAAAATTAATTAAAAAGAAACAATCTAGATTAATGACTTAATTATGACCAAGAAGGGGATCCAATTGCGATGGCCTGGCAGACAAAATGGAACCTTAATTATTTGCACATTTATGGTTTCTTACTTTTGGGAGAGCACAAAGCTAGTAAAGTTGTGTTGTCTATTTCTTTAAGCAAATAAAGTTGGCATTTATTATTAGTTGCACAAAGTTAATTTTTATCTTCTATAATTAACGATTAAAGCGAGACATAAGTCAACAATGCCACCTAATTAATTAAGCCTTCGAACAATCAACATTAAAAAAAAAAAAAAAAACTTAAGCATCTTATGAAATTTATTTTATTTTATTTTATTTTTTTGTTAATTCATCTAAACAAAAAGTTGATCATTTTTCATGTTGGTGGACGGTACATGCAAGAGATAAAATCTAAAATGAACCAAAAGCTACGCAAAGAGAAAGAGAGAGGAAAAGTAAGATACTTGAGACTGCACATGTTAATAGAAATAAAAGTGTCCTCTTTTACTTTTTTTTTCTTTCTTTCTTTCTTTCTTTCTTTTTGTTAGCAAATGTATCAACTCTTTGATTCTGCTATATGCGCCTATAAAGTCTATATTCTTGTTTACTAAGGAAAGTATATATAGAGGTTACAGTAGCGTTCGATGATCATATATAAGAATATGTTTGCCGTCTCGATGAGTTAAAGGATTTTGAAAATGAAAATTTAATTTTAGAAATTGAAATTGTATTTTCAACTCATCTATTAGATAAATTTTTATAAAAATTTAAATGTTGAAAATATAATTTTAATTCATGAAATTATATTTTAATTCCAAGAATCTTAATTCATCCCCGATTACATATTTGCCAATCCAATTAGTAAGCCAATACAAAACTTAGGTCACGCTCCTAAAACTTGTTGAGATGTTTTCAAAAAAGGGTAAGGATTTGTCGTCTGAAACTTTCCTTGAATTAGGGTTACCAAGTTGCAAAGGGTATCATCAAGTCAAAAGATTCCCACAAATTAGATGGTTCCAATTAATTGAAAGGGCATTATTCTGCAGATAATCATGAAAACTTGATCCTGACCACACAATTAAGGCTTTCAGGATTCTTTTATTTTTATTTATTTATTTATTGTTGATTTTTTTTTTTTTTTTTAAGAGTGCGGTGGGTGGTTGAGGTTGGGTCTCAAACGAAATGAAAATAGCTTGGTCAAGTCCAGTTCTAGGTGGAGGCCCAACAAACGCTTTGTTGTCGGCCTATTGCATGCTTTTGCCCAAAGTAATTAAACTTTATTCACTGTTTTCCCACCGCCTTTCTTCAAGAGGACATGCCCGGTCTTTTGGTCATCACTCATTAGTTTGATAATTAACTCTATACGCAACCTTTGCCTTACATATTTATAGGCCGGTCAGTAGCACGGGTCTAGAGCTTTCTCATTCTGGTTCCGGGTTTGATTAATCGGATACCGATATAATTTTGAATTCAATTACTCAATTAAAATTTAAATTTAATTACTCAGTACTTATTGCATTAAAATATTGATGTATATATCTTTACTCAAAGCGTAATTTTAAGATATTAGATTTATATTTATATACAAAATTTATAATATATAAATATTATCGGGCAAGATATCTAATTAATTAATACGTGTGCGTATATATATATACATCAAAAGAATCTATATTTGACAAATCTAAATAAAATCTTATTTAATAAATTAATGCTACACTTACACCATTTTTTTTACGCTCTTCTTACACATCATTGGTTATGACGGATCATGACCAGTACATCCTGTTCAAAATCATCACAGCTGTTAGATGTCACCCTCTACGTGCGGCTGTGATGATTTTTAATTAGATTATAGTAGTCATGACCCGTCATAACCAGTGGAATGTAAGAAGGGTATAAGAGAGAGTGTGTAAGTGTAGTATTACTATATTCAATATGACCAATGGATTTGAATTTATTGGGTCAAATCAACAAGTATAAATTTATACTTGCACACGATGTGCTGAAAGATAATGGGTGATGTATTTCATATAAAAGTAAGAGCAAAATTTGTAAATTATTTGAGATATTGGGGTGATTTATTTTGGAAAAAAATATTTTATAGGGCAAAATTATAAAAATACCTTAAAACTATACTATTCCCATAAATTTCCACATACACACAATGTATTAAAAGATAATGGGTAGTATGCCGATTTAAAGTTAAAGATAAAACTTATAAATTATTTGAGATATTGAGATATTTATTTTAAGAAAAGTATTTTATGAGATAAAATTATAAAATATTTTAAAAATTATACTATTTCTTACAAAAATTTTACTTCCACTTGACCCGTTCCCCCTACTTGCAATCGCCGCTGAGTATGAAATTTGTCCGTTTACATATCTACATATATTCGTTGATTTTGTAGATACTCTTGCAAATTTCTCAAGCTTTCAAGCCCTAGCAAAGGAGCAGTAATCCTGAGAAAACCAACCTCTTTTCCTTTTGGGTGTAAGAAAATCGGACATGAAAATGGGAGGAATCTGAGTCCGTTTCAAAGCAAGAACAATTCCACGTGGATATGGGTTTCCCCTGGGTGCAACGTGGCAGCAGAAGAGGAGCCCAAGGGAAGGAAGTAATTATTCCAAGGGATTCACCGGGCGGCTTCCTTTCATGTTAGGGGGAAGCACGTGACGTGCACGAGGGCCCCCGTCGAATATCTGCCTTCGGTGCATCGAAGTTGGAATTTGAAACCCAACCCCGACCTACTTCTGTGCCCATATATACTTCATGTATGATCGTCAAAACTCACTGAGTAACCATTAATGTTTGACAAACTTGTGTTACCATACTATCTAGATGAATGGCTCCCACAGGAAATGCAATACCACCTGTCGCATCACAACCATTTTTAATTTATACGTATTAATTTTAACTAAAGACTTACTAGATGATTGATTAAATTCGTGCAATAGTAGTGATTATATAATTGTTAGCATACTGGTATTTAAAAATAGAATTATATGAAAAGTATAGATTTGACATTTTTTATTTATTTCAGTCCTATAATATTGTGTGTGTGTGTGTGTGTATCAAGGTCACCAGTCTATCAAGGTCACTAGTTTAGGCCAATTCTGATGACAGCTTAGCATTGTGTGTGTGTGTGTATATCAAGGTCACTAGTTTAGGCCAATTCTGATGACAGCTTAGCATTGCAAGTTAGCCGTCCTCGGTGCATGGTGCACTGGGTTATAGGGTTGTGGCTGGGGTAAGCCACCCTTCGCACACAGCCAAAAACTAGTCACATAAGAGGGAGGAGTAAGTCAAGTTGCAGGACTGCGAAACATTAATTAACATGTACTCCAAAAGGACCCTTATCTTACAAATCAAAGTGCGTGGGTCCCTATTAGGTAGTGTGCGCCCTTAATTTGGTGGATCCCATTTTAATTTCCTGCAACCCATCAAGGGCTGCTCTTTGACAAAGGCTTCTCATTCTTTGACCACAAAATTCCACAATGGGGTCTGATTTATACACATTATTAGCTTAATTATCTGACAGTAATATACGGATCCTTGACAACCTTAGACACCTTTGTTTTGGAGGAGTTAGAGGGGCTTCTTGGTGGCCACACGAATCCAAAAGAATTCCGTGTCCCCTCAATGCGCAAAGGTCATGGTAGCAGGTGTAAATCATTGAAAGGATTGATGGAAACTGAAATCTAGGTATTTTCCCACTGAGCCTGGACTTGAATACCACTTGCAGAGTGGCCGTAGAATCTCACCACCTAGCTTACCTAGCTAGATAGTTAATTGCACCGTGTGAACACACTGACACGTTTTTAAAGGGATGATTAGTTAAAATCAATTAAAATTTATTAATTTTTTATATTTTTTCTTTAATTAAATTTTATTACATATCAGTTTAACATTAAATTTTTATATTTTTATTATATTTTTTAACTAAATTTTTAACAACCAAGCATTCCCTACGTATGTAATGAATTATCTACTCTTGGCAGATGAGAGAGAGAGAGAGATGCCCTGTTGCTATTCATGTTGCTATTGCGATTTAAAAGTTAAACGTGAAATATCATTATACTGCCGTTGAGATAAACTGTTGCAATATACACTTGGTTTGAATTGCACGTATCCAAAGGCCCATAGTAGGGCTACCTACTTCAACAACGCGTGCGCGCGCGCGCGCACGAAGTAAACACAACATTTACATATCAAACAATTTAAGACCCTATTTAAATAATTAAGAGTTTCAAATTAATGAATTTAAAATTAAATTATAATAAAATACAAGTAATAAAATTAATTTATATGATTATTACTAAAGTAGTGGTACCACTACTTCTTGAAATCATTGAACTACTATTATAAAGTATTTTAAATGACTACTTTTTGTAATGATTTAAAATTTCTTATAAAATTATAATATTAAACTACTCAAATTTACAACGAAATTCTTATCTAAACTAATAAAAATTATATCTGAATAATTTCTTTAAATAATTAAAATCAAATCTTTTAATTTCAAATTCATAATTAAATATAAACGCATCCTTAGAGTATCTGCCAACCATTGCGAATTTGTTCAATGTGATCCTCGCCACTCTATCCCAGCTTGCCAAGAATTCATTAACGGTGGATATATTTTATATCCATGTGCAGCTAATATATTTATAACCTGGCAAGGTACGCGTACACACACACACATACGTATATATTTACCCCCCACTGGGGCTGTATCAATGCCTTTTCATCTACTAGTTCGCACATATCTGGCATTATTGATGATAGGACCACTTATGTTTATACTTTCAAAATTTTCCTCAATCATACTTGGAATTAATATAGCATGAGGCATTGGCATCCACTTGGTCCTATATATCCCTCAATTCAATGGTCACTGACAGCGCCATAAATCACAAGCTGCGCACTGTTTCAGTTGTTCTCGGCTCCAAATCATTGCAATTTGACTGCAATATATATATATATATATATGTGGTTCAGCCAGAGATATCACTCACATTAATTGGTATTAATAAGATATATACGTGCATATATGTATGTTTTTTTTGGAATATCTATACCGCTTCGTTAATTTTTCCTATTTTACAATAATTTTAATGAAAAAGAGTAATATGAAGTAAAAAAAAAAATTAACGAATAAGTGTATTTATCATTTTTTTTGTTAGATTTTATATATATATATATATATATTTCCATGCCTGTGTGTCCCTTCAATTGAGTGATTAAAGACCACAGCTCATGATTTGGAAATTAACCAACTCATCAAATGGAGAGAACTTTTAAATTGAGAAAAAAAAAAGTGAGTTTTCTCACAACAAATACATATAAAAATCATACATATATGTGTATATACGTATAATATGATATAGTTAATATTGTCACATACTAGTATGCAATCGTGATTTTATACGTAAGTTAGTGATGCCAACTCATACAATAAACCGGATTCAGTTGTAGATCACGATGCGGTGATCCCCATCAATGAAGCTATCCACGTTCGTCATACAATTAGCCTTTGAATTAAAAAGAATATATAGAACTGCCATTGTCAGTCCAAACATTTCTCTGGTAATTAACAATATTGTATAGACTCAACGCCCATGTGCTTAGCATACCCAGGACGTTGACTTGAAGAAAAGTATTTTAAAATTTTTAGTTTTTACAATTTTTTATTTTTATTTTTTTTTTTAATCGTATGACAGTTTTCTGTTAATCAGGTAAGATCATTTATAATTGTTCTGTCAGAATTGAAAGTTGGGATCTTTGATATATTATTGCCTCAACTTGGTTAATTTGAAGTATACTACCCATTCGAGGAGGGAAGGCTAAATTAATTAATTAACTAATTATTATTATTATTATTATTATTTTAATCTAAGTTCAGCTTATTTATTAATTAGGTGTATCTGAAAGAGATTTCGTATTTTGCTGCTGTCAATTAACTTCATGTACATTGAATTATGATATAATTGCTTTCACACATACATAGAGATATATATATATATATATGCTTATGTATGTACTACATATTGAATTCACTTTCACTTCGTTGATTCTATAAGTGTTGTCCAATTGTAAGGAAAGTTCTCTTTGTATGGCACCGTTTAGCATCATAAACTATCTCTATAAATTTTTAATAACCCCTCTATTTTTAATTTTTTCACTATTACGAATTTCAAAAAATTTTAATATTTCGCTAAAAAAATAAAAAATTTGGAAGTAGGTTAACTGAATGTATAAATTTTTTATACAATCATATTTTCGTGTCAAAAGCTTTCAAACGAGTACCATTGTCGCTATTTTTTGTGAATTTTTTTGAATCCATGGGGACGAATTTGAAAAATCGTTCTCACGATTTGTTACTTTTCATAAAAAAAGACACAAAAATCAATCCAAAATCACATTTTATCTCAATTTATCTTATTTTTTCTTACTCCAAACGGAGTCTATATTTGTTTCACTTGGTTGATTTGTTACCATCAGACTTTGTTCGAAAATTAGAATTGATAAAGGGAAAGATAAAGAAAAAGGAATTAAAACTGCTTTTTTTTCGTTTGTTATCCTAATTCAATGTAGGCTCGCATATATTTGTGTATATATATATATATATAATAATTTTTGAAATATTGAGAAAGAGGGAAAAATAAAAAGTCGTCCAAAATTGCATGTTAGCTGCAAGTTGCGTTCCGAAGTCCTTCCGAACATATTTAATTCCCGAAACTTTGAATCTTGATGAAATGAAAGAAGATCTCCGGACAATTCCCTGTCTGGTGGGAAATGATTGTTCCACTGACATCTAAAGCGTATCTTGTAGCTAATATTTGGTTCGTGCGGTCATTAATTGGCTGAATATATATTTCGTCAACACCAAATATATATATATATTACATAAATATATATATGGGGGATCACAACGCTTTGAAATTTTGAGTTCAATACAAAAATTTTTGGTACCCATTATTTATTTGCATGGAGGCTAACAATAAATTTTCAAGTAACAATGCCTCCTTAGGTCAAGTATGGTTAAACGTACGCTGAATGGGAGTGAAAAAAAGAGTTAATTACTAGAAACCCCCCCCCCCCATTTCTCTCTCTCTCTCTCTATGATACATATATGAACACAGGAACAGACTTGCCGAGATGTTGCAGCCCCTTTCTCGGCGTGGAAGGAGGGCCAAAGCTTCTCTCTCTCTCTCTCTCTCTCAAATTCTCCAATTCATGGATTTTGTCCCACCTCTTGAACAGATTTCACATGGTATTGTATCCATAAAGTCAGGCACCTGACATCTCCCTTAATCCAAAGCCCTTATTATTACTTTTCTACTGACTGATCATCCAGAGACATGTATTATATATATATATATATATACACACTTTCACCCTTATCGTTACTTTTCTCAAAGTAAAATGTGTAGGTTCATTTCATTCCAAATGTGAGTGCTTAAATTGAATGCGGCTTTTTCAATAAAAAGTCTACTTTTCCCCCCTGGTCGTTTCTCCCTGCAACTTGCATTCCAAATTGACATATGCTTAGTTTAATTAATTAATATTATTTCCTTCCTCCGCTGACCAGTTTGGTTAACTCACAAGTCAGAAACGCAATGGGACAAATGGGTAAATTTAGTTCATTCTCGATGAGAACAATGGAGAATAGTGCAATTTCAAAATTTTATGCATTGCTTCTGATCCTATACATGTGGCCGGTGCGTACAATGCAAGATCATCTTTGAACTATTAATTAGATTACCAAAAGTAAAAAATAATCTTGAATTTATTCTACTTTTTAACTTTTAATGTTCTTAAAAAAAAAAAATTATTCATTGTGAACATAGATGAAGTGTTAAAAAAAAAAAAAAAAGCTTATTTAATATTTATCAAAATTAAATTGTGTATTGGGAGATTTTAAAATCTTAAAATCATACATGAGTTGCAATATAGTATAAAAAAATATATACTACAATACCTTTCAATTCAAAATTTTGAATTTATAATTTGGGACACATGCTGTGTTAGAAATATATCCATAATCCCTAATATCATTTCTAATTGGTGGAGAATATTCGTACTCCCTGTCTATCTCTCTCTCTCTCTCTATATATATCGCATCATTAATTAATAGTCATTAATATGGGACAACCAGTTATTTTGACGCGTAAAACAGGTGGAACGTCGTTGAGATTGGTTTGTTAGTATGATCTCCGCTTTAATTTCGCTGGTGGAAGAGTTGTCCCACCCAATTGCAACGTTCAAATCTTCAAAGTCTAGATGCCATGCTGCATAGTTTGAATGGCCGCGCCATCGCCTTCGATGGTTGAATGGTTCCTACCTCCGCTCACCACACAATATTCGCAAGCCAATATTTTCGCTATTTCGATAGTGATTCTGAATGGTATCTAAATTAATTGGTGTCTCACAGCCAGTTTGGATGAAGTCATCCGGTGCTACTCTAATAGTCAGTCTAGATGAAGTGAAATGAGAAGAAAGAAGGAAAAAAAAATAACTATTATCTATTATGTCCTAAACTTTCAAATAAATAAATAAAATTATTATTATTTCTTTCTTTTTCACTTCTCTCTTAATTAATATTTTTTTTCTTTTTTTTTTTTTTACTAAATTCACAAATAAATAAAAAGAAAAAATTATTATCATTTTTTCCCTCTTAATTAACGTTTTATTTTATTTTCTTTTCTCTCTCAAACATACAAACGAAGCATAATGGATTATAACCCACTTCTCCAATAGATGGTCGTGAGTCTCATTTTTTTATTACTTAACTTCTAATTATAAATTGATAGTATTTCTTAAAATGCCATAACTTGATCTGGTGCGTGTAAAAGTACTTGCTGCGTGGATTTGAACTTGACTTAAAGAAATAAAATAAAATTAATGCTTGAGCAAAGGGACAGTGAAGCGATAACAAACGGGGAACTGGGTGAAATGAGATAGTCAAAGCTATTATGATTTTACTAGAACTTTGTAGATGGGTTTTATAATTTATAAATACATTTAAGTATATATACCAAGAGAGATTATATATACTAGATATTAAGTAAAAGGTTGCTTTGGATTGGTGGAAATGCAATCAGGTTTTGTCGGGGTGATTTTCCAGCGAGGGGGAATTTCAGGGTAGTGACACAAGCGGTGGCGGCGCCACCGTCGGTGCTTCCGGGACATAGGAAGCGGTTGTAGCGGCATTCATCTTCGGGGTCTGGAGTTTTGACTACCTCTCGATCTCTTCTTTATAGTTACTTAGCCACTTCATGATGTATAATTATTATATGCTAATTTTATTTAATCCAAAAGCAATCCTTTTATATATGCGGGCGGCACAACTACCTACATATACATATATAATATATGTATATATATCTGTGTGTGTTCAAACAATCTTCTTCGAATGGACGTCAATATTCTCTCCTCACATGGCATGTGAAGATTTTAGACATTCGATGAGTTAGGTTGGAGTACCCTTCAAATGAGAACACATAAACTTGATGGATGCCCATCGTGAATTTTATTCTCAAAATCATTGAAGGGACGAAGCTCTTTCCTTCTATCTAGTCTTTACATAAGAATTTAGAATTGTTGGCCAATTTATTGTTGAAATTGTTAGAAATTCACGCAATTACCCAACAAGTAATAGAATAAAAATTACAGACGAGATTTACGTGAAAAATTCAAGACAGGAAAAATCACGGGCGGAGGAGAAAAAATTCACTATGTCAAAAGATTGGTATAAAATGTGATGAATTCTAAACTGTACGGCGAAGAAGATAGAGATATACAAAAAATCCTAATTCTGCATACAAGACTATAAACGAGTTAGATTCGGGCCGATCCCTTCGCTACTATCACATAGCCCTAAAAAATTCCTATTTTAAAGTCACACTACGAATTCTTTGAATTAAATCAAAATTAAATTCGGATCACACACTCTTACAAAAATTATTCTTTTTCAATTATTAGAAATACTTTATCTGTCCTGCCAAAGTTTTCCCAACATTTAATTCTCAAAATTATTGTAACTTATTTAATTATTATTATTAAATAAAATATATGGCTCCAAGTGCCTCCTAACGTATGATTCGTTCTCCCAAGTTAAGTTCGCATTATCACAGGGGGACATGGACAATGACTAGTCTAAATAATATGTTCCCAATTTTTATTTATTTATTTTTTTATTCCTCTCTCTAGATTTCAGAGGGAAGAATTTGATACACCCTAGCTAGCGAGGCCAGTTTAGGACTAAATCAATGAAAAGAGATCATTAATAAAAACATAGAAAATAAATTAAGAGATGTATGGTTGATAAAAAAAAGTGTAAAAAATATAATAAAAAAAAGAAAAATGTGACATAAATATGAAATTTAAAAAATTTTAATTAAAAAAAATATTAAAAAAATAGTTAAAATTGATAAATTTTGATTTTTTTAATGAAGCTAAACAAGACCCAATTAATTAAGAAGGACCTAATTAAGAAGAATGATCGATATGCCTAAAACATATTCAATCAATGCTACCAGTAATATTGTACTATCTAACTGTCTCAACTTAATTGGCATTTCACAATCATTTCTCATGATGATTGTTAAGTGTTGCAGTAACAGAGCCAGATGAGAAGTAGAACTAATTTTCCACGAATCACCAGAGCACACATCATGTATTTTTATGGACATATTGATATTGCCTGTCATAATTCCTTGCTGGACTGACTCTCAAATGCCACAATTCTTGAGACAGATTGATCATGAGCCAAACTAGCATCCTATGCCATCCTTAATAATCAATCAAATAAAATTTTCACTAACTAATTAATTAGGTTGATTTTGTTCACTAATCAACTAATTCCGTAACATTAACAGGTATCTAAGGAGAAAATAAAGGGTTATAAGAATTTCAAATTTCCTTGAAAAGTATTAGATACAAGATTTTTTTTGAATCCGTTAGAATAAATTTAAAAAATCGTTCTAACGGTTTTAATGTTGTGCAAGATTTTTTGAATCTATTAGAACGGGTTTGAAAAACCGTTCTAATAGTTTAACATTGTTGAGAGCGAGAGTAGAACTATTGTACAGAACATTAAATTGTTATTTTTTGAATCCGTTAGAATGGATTTAGAAAACCGTTCTAATGGTTTTAGCACTGTTCATATCCAAAAAATACGATTTAAAAAAAAAAATATTAAACGCCATTCTTCACCACAAACTACATTTTATCTGATTTTTTTTTCTTATTTTTTATCACTCCAAACGCACACTTTATTATATAGATATAAATATAGTCAACCTTATCAATTTAAATTTAAAATTAAAATTTAGAAAAAAAAATCACTCCGCAAAAATTAATTTTATTCAAATATTTGTAAAAATAAAAAAAATAGAACAATGAATATAAAAATTTAATTAGTTTTATAAAAATAACTCAAATAAAAAAATTATTATTAATTATATGTGTTTTATAAAATAAAACAAATTCAGTCAATATAACTAATGTAAATTTAAATTTAGAATTTTAAATATTCGATATTTTTTTTTTACTTTTAAATGTTGAAAATATTAAGAGTTGTTATTATAAGAAAAATAACCTAATTATTTTTTAAACTTTTTTAATTTGTGTTTCTTAATTCAATTCCATTTCTTATTTGTATTTTTAATTTAATTACCAATATAATTGAAATATATAAAAGTTGGATCCCTTTTTAGAACCCAAAAAGGTGGGTCCCTTTTCAAAAACCCTTGAATTTTTTTTTTTTTTTTTACATTTATTAAGATCATACGTCACAATTTTAGGACCTTTATAGGCAAACAAAAAAGTAAAGTTGTAGTATTTTGACGATGTGGGACAAAAAAATAAAAGTTTTGAGGGAAAGTTTTGATTTGTAAAAAATCTTAACCACTCATTGAAAAATAAAATTCAATCTCATTCGTTGAATCTTAGTTTGTGAGTAGAACATTTTCAAAATCTGTACTCTTTTAGTATATAAATAAGTAGCATTATCTTTTATAAGAAAATAGACTACTTCTAAAATTCAAATTCTTGACTTACAACTTTATCATTACTCCAAGGTCAATCTTTATTAATAACTTGGCATATATACATCTCAATTATTTATTATCATATAGCATATTATTTATTTATTATTTATTTTTTCACTTTACCAAGCCCAATACTGCATTTTTAATTTGGTGGCTTAGAACTTGGGAGTGAAATCATGTCCTAGATTTCTTCCTATTCCTACCCATCAAAAGGAGATTCCAAAGGGGAGATAAAACTAAAAGAAAGCAAAGTGGAATGTTAAAGAGGAAGAAGAGCCTTGCGCTACACTATTTTTCCACGATCCCTTTAGTCTTTACTTATCTAAACAATCATATATATATATATATATATATATTTCTTCTATATCTGCTTAATCCTAAGTAAGCTTTTTTTACAAGATATGGAAGCCCACAAGTTTCACCTTTTCTTTCTACTCGAGCCCCTCTGTAATCTACTTGTTTGTGTATTAAAAACATTTTCTTCTTATAATCATCATGATCTTGCAACTTTAACGTAATGTTTAATGCACACAAAAACAAGTAAAGCCTCCCCCTTCACGGCATCGTCATGCTGATGCTAGATTATTCATGTGGAAACATATAAATATATATATAATTATATTATATAATTACTGGATCACTTTTGGAAGTATGGGAGTGTATATATAATTTAGTGGATTGGCATTCACATGGGTTGCTTTGAAGTATCTTGGACCTACCGTTGATGGTTTAGCACGGATCAAAGTGCTCCTTGTAATTAATTTCAAAACACATATATAATTAGCTAGGTTATACTAATGTAATTTTATTTGTATACATACAACTTTTCCTTGAGAAGAATGGTAACGTACGTAAGATGGTTTGATTAATGGACTTTTCATCTTTCTGATGCCTTCAAGTCCCCTTTCTGATTATTATGTTAAAGCACGCTAATTTCCACCATAATTATATTAAATCACATGTACAGAATACGTAGAACATCAAAATATTCTTCAATTATATGTGTGTATATATATATACATATATGTTAAACTTAAATGATAATCTCAGGTAATAAATTTTCTGAAAAGAATAATATTATGCTCCTTGTCTAGTTTTATCATAAGAATTTGCTTCCTTTTATCCTTAGATTTTTTCGTTCTGATGAACAAATGAATTACTGATGTAATTTAATATATATCTAAAAAAATACAATTAATGAGTTATTCTGTCGATCGAGCTTACCCATATAGGCATAACATTTGAAACTTGCTGTTGGTCTGATTGTACCGACATTTTTTTTAGTCATATTCTGTCATCATCATCATTATTATTATTATTATTATTTAAAAAAATTAAATAAAAAAGGTCGCTATTCCCTTAAATTTAGCTTGAATTTAGATACCAAGCACATCTGATCAGTCACTTTGAAGACACGGAACGATAATACCATGCTTAATTTCGGAGCCATATTTCTCCATCAAAATGATATAATATATATATATATATATATAAATGTTGGTGTCACAAAGAAATTGAATTGCAGCCAACTTGGGTGTATAACAATTTATAGCTTGATGGTATATGACTCCTTGGGGTGGGGATGAGGACTTTGACAGTTTGGTGCAAATAATATGCGGTCCCGATGTAACGTCAATTTCACGGGGGCCTCTATACATCGGCAATGCTCGGTCCCTTATCCGAATTCTCTTTTATGTGTGTAGTCATTTATCACCAATAATTGATATGTAATATTCTTCCTTGAGGGTGCAAAATGAGTCTTTGATTAAAAAAAATAAAATAAAATTATGCTAAAACAGCTGACGAGCTCCACCATCTTAAAGAGCACATAGGACTGCACTTTCCCACAACCTTCGAGAATGGCAATTTTTGAATCTAGATTTACTCAAATCTACGAATTTATCTATATATATATATATATAATTAATGCTTGATATGGATGAATCCTATCGAGAAATTAAATTCTTCAATTGAAAGTGTCAGCATCTTTTTATTCTTTGGTTGAACCGTCTTTGCATACTATCCAGGCCACTGCTTTTCCCATAATTTCAATTTGCTTAAATTTGATTCATTTGGAGTGGCAGAAAGGTGAATAAGAAATTTGGCTAGAATATTCCAATTCACTACAATTCATGACATGCATACGTAAAATTGTAAATTATGGATTGGAAAAATGAAGTGATACAATACTTATACTATGTTTGGAATATGAATTTTTAGAGAAAAAAGATTGAAGAAAATATCAAATTTATAATTTTTGTATACTTAACCAACTACAAATTAAACTTGGCACATAAATATCTATTTATTTTAATCTTATTTTTTTAACTCAATAAAAAATGAAATAAATTTTACTTTTTTGCTTCATTATACAATTCTATCATTTTTTGTTAACTTTACTTTTCCCTCCATAAATTTATATTCCAAACATACCCTTAAGGAATACAAAAATTCCAACCACAATAATAGGAATGGTTTCTAGTGCTGTTGTAGTCTAGAGCACAGAACCACACAGCTAAAACTTTTCAATAACAGAATGCATATCCCTTCCTAAAATTAGGTTGATATAAGCTTCTCTCACATACTCTTCTTTAGCAAGTAACTCAACCCAAAATTTGATGTTTGTCAAATAGTACATATATATATATATATATATACATATATTGGTGCAAAATTAAGAATGGTGTACGTATTATAAAACAGTGGGAATTCATTTCCAACAAGTTATAAAGTTATCTTATTGGTATCGACTAACAATGACATTAGAAATAATAAATTAGAATTCATCAATCATATTTGGGCAGCAGGACCACAAAAAAAGCAATGTGTTTAAGCTGCAACCATGTTAGATTTGAGGCCTAATCTCATGGGGGACCAATTGCAGTCACATGGCAACAGAGATTAATTTTCACCTGTAAAATGTCCTTTGTTTCAATATTAATGGCTTGTCTGTAGTTCCTTTATTGATAAATAAAAAAAATTATTGCGTTAAACTATATATATGTACTGATTTATGACATTTGTTTTTTAGATAACTCAAGGTGTCCGGACCAGTGTGTGCACACCACAATTAATGATTACTGGAATTCCAATAGTCTTGAAAAGATTTGAACTAGTGACTACTGGAGAATAAATCTAAAATTTTATTAGTTGAATTACTTTTCAGGATTAATTTATAACAATTTGATCTCACTTTATTATGGCTATATAGTTCCTTGGTACTATATTTAGAACAAATTGTACATGAAAATTTTAACCCTACCATTAATTGTACTGAAGGGGAAAAAATAAGTTTGATATCTTTACTTATATGCACTCAAAAAAATAATAATAATAAAAATAAATGCACTTAAAATATGAAATGCAAAACAACCAGTAGATGTTTCTTTTCATTTCGGCATCTGAGTCGTCAGCTGGCCTTCCACTTGAGTGAAAAGCTACTTAACGGGGGAAGTGCACAACCACCTCCAATTTTTCAAAAGGCATTAATTTTGTGGTCTTTAGAGTAACTTGGGTTTATGGACCCTACTCTAACGTTGCTCTTCTCTTCATCTAATTAAACACCTATATAGCTACTTATTATCATAATTAATTAAGGTGGTGTGTACATATATATATATATATGTGTGTGTGTGTGTATGTATGTTTGAGATTCCACGCGTGTTTGAGCATACAGAAATATATATATAATTATATAATAAGCGTATTGATGCAAAAAGCACGCCAATAAAGAATATTGAGCAAAAGATCCCATCAACGGTTTGATGATTACATCATTAACTTTAATGAGTGTGCTAGATTTGAAGCGTGTATTCCTTTAACTCGTCTACGCCACCCACAGAGAGAGAGAGAGAGGTCTTTTTGAAACGGTGAGGATGCTTGCATGACGCATAAGTGGCTAGGTGGTTGAGAAACAAACATTTCAATTCTCCAACAGTTACAATTGTTAGTTATCATTTTTTTTTTCTTTGAGAAAACTTCAATACTGTTTTGGTTACTTGAGTTTAAGACAATTCTTAATTTTTTCGATAGACTTGTTTAAAATCAACACAAAATTTTCTTAATTCCCCCACTCCATGTCCAATATCGTCGAGTGTCTCCTCCATAACAAACTACTTCGTGTACCCAGCTAGCTAAAGACTTACCCCCCCGTCATTTGGGACTTGAATGTTCTTTTGGTACCCAAAAATAATTATTAAAAAAAATTATAGTCTCAAAATAATTCCATATGTAGATATAGATAGATAATGTCTACATATAGATGCGGGGCAAGCAGGAGTAATTGGGGGGGACCCATATGAAGGACAACCATGGAACATATTCCGAAATTTGATCCTCCTTAAAAATCCATTCCTTAAAATCATTGCTTCTCCCACTAACCCACAAAGTTAAAATTAAAGTTCATTTGTCACACACACACACACACACACACACATATAGATATGTATCGTTTGAGAATATCTAAACGGCACTCTTCTCGTTGGTTGCCACCACCTCACCCTTTCACTATTGTAGTCAACATGGGTGTGACTTGCTCTTGCTAGTTTCTGGGGTGAAGTTATTGAACTTTTAGGGAATCAAAGAGGAAGGGGGTGATTTTGGAACAGAGAGTTGAAGAAAATGTTTAGTGGGGGGTGGGGTGGCTACTGGATGGGGCAGGCCACGGTTGCAACCCCTCCACCATGCCGACAAATCCCCCGTTGTAGGGGCAACTTGGGGTTTTTCTCTTTTCTTTTCTTCTTTCTTTCTCTTTTTTTTTTTTTTTTTAATAGACTATAGTTTTATCTTAAAAGTTACTATCACGGTGTGATGGTAACTAGCCACCATCCTTTATCCCCAGTTCGACCCTTTGGATTAGTGTAAAAGAAAAAGGTTTGGGAGTACTTTTTCATACTCATGATACACCAAATGAGTTACTGACTGGTGAAAAGATGATTCCAAGTTGCAAAACTTGGGCTAAGGTAGGGGTTTATCTTGAGCTGTAAATTAATTATATTAGGCAATCCTTTTGACCTTAGTCAAAATGATGAAAATATACAGTGATTTATCACTTTGGGATTAACAAAAATCATTTCCAGGGAGTTAAAAGTGTCCATTAACTAAAGTGTAAAGTTGAGAGTAATTGCAATTCCCTTTTTTTTTTTTTTCTTTTTTCTTTCCTCGTCTAAATTAGTTGAATTTCATTGGAAAGACTGGGTCAACATGATATGGTAAACCAAAAAATATGTATAATTATTTGCTTGGAGACACAAATTAAAAAAAAAAAAAGCTAAGTAAAAGAGAGAGTTCGTAAGTGCCTTTCCATCATGAGGAAACTGAAATTGGACCAAATTGATACGATGAGATTTGTTTTAAGCATCACAAACAAATTGCCAATCTAATCATACATCAAAATGCAACAATTCCTTCTACCTTCTTGTGAACCAATCATTGCGTTCAATTGAATTACAAAAATCTTAAATCAATGAATCCGTCTCTATAAATTATTTACATATGGCTCCCATATAAATTTAAAATTCATCACACGTGTGACGAATCAATTTTTAAAATAAATTATACATTCTCATTAAATATGATGAATCAGCGATAATATAAGTAAATGTAAAAAAAAAAAAAAAATGCTAAAAGTGGTGTGACATATATAAACTCATATTCTACCTTGCTGGAACAAGGTAAGATACGACAGAAGCACATATTTAATTTAACATTTTCATAATATAATTTATTTTTAAGCACCAATTTAACCGAGATGTCCCCACAAGTTAATTAAAGAATGGCCTTACAGTAGGGGGGTGGGGTCGGGTCCGACGGCGAGTGTTTGGGGGCCTTTGGGCCACAATGAGCCGTCGATGGAAAAGGAAAAGATGGCATCTTTTTCCCCCAATTCCGAGCCGGGGGGGAAGTGCGGGTGGCGGGCTTGATGGTCCGCGTGTTTTTTTGCCTTTTAAAGCATGCCATTAACATTTGTGGCGGGTCCAAATATACCCACCTCATTGTTAATTTTTGTCACTAATGTTTTTATTTTTGGAGCTGCATAAATGAGTACTGCGTGTATTATTTATTCTTAATGGAGTAATGATATATGCATGTATGATTTTATTTTATTTTATTTTTTTCCTATTTCTTTTATTATGAAAACAAATAAATAGGCTTTTTCCTTAATGGAGTGATTTTTTTTTTACCTAAAATTCCACCGAATTTTGCCAACGAATAAACCGGGAGATACATAACCAACTCTCTCAACTATGCCTCCCAATTGAGTTGCAGGATTTGAAACTACATCGTTTACGTGGAAAGTACACCTATTTGGCAACGCGGCTGATCTTAAGAGCGTAAATTGATGTTACATTTAATCCTATTTTTATTTGATATTCACTCTTATATATAGTTAAAAAAGTCTTTCTTGCATTTATTAGTAGAATAATGCTTTTGATATTCCCACGTCTTGTTGTATTTCCTCATTCACTAAAGAGAACGAGCATTTATGTGTAAAAATAGAAAGAAAAATAGGAGAGAACTAAAGTAAAGAGAGAGAAGAGAAAAAAAAAAAGGAAAGAATATCAATTAAATTTTTGCTTGGAAGGGAGATCAGAGGAGAAACGAAAATGAATAATTATCTTTTTTTTTTTTTCGAAGAATAAAGGGAAAGCTAAGGAATATAAGTAAAAATATAATTATACCCTTAATTTAAAATAAATTTATTTGTGATGAGCACATGTAAAAATAACCAAAAACATAATATCAAATGTAATAAAAAAACACAATTAAAAAATTATAATCTTTCATTTTAGATTGATTCTATTCCATTCCATTCCTTCCCCCTCCTTTCCCAAACAAGGTTAATCTTCTTATCTCTTTTTATTCTGCCCCCAAAAAAATTCTTTGCATTGCCTCATAGCACCCCTTGAAATTAATTTGATATAATATTTAATTAGATATTTCACATTTAAAAAAAAAAATTGCTAAAATTCATTAATTTACGAACTAATTAAAGCGAAAACTATATTTTTGCACGTACCATATGAACCTGGAAATGTTAATCCAATGCATATGTTAGTTTAAAAGGTAAATTTAGAAAGTTATTTACTATTTCTTGATAAAAAGTTATTTTTAAGTTATTATTTACCATACTTTTGCTCAAAATAAAAACTTCGTTTTTGCCTTTAATTAGTTACATCTAGCTACAACATTTATTAAAATTTTTATAAGCTTCATTTATAAACTGACCTTAATTACACCTCATATATATATGCACTTTTTATTTCTGCCAAGGTAGTCAAAAGAGGTTTGATAATGCATGATATGAATTTATAATTATTTTTTACAATATTATTGCTCCTCTTTAATTGCTTCAATTGCCTTTGTATACATCAATTCTTAAAGAAGGCAAATTTGCTAGCAGCATTATTTATATTCAATTTTTTTTTTTTTTTTTTTTTTTTTTTTTGTGGGGAGCCAACTAGCTAGGTGTATTGAGAGATGCACAAAATATTCCCAAAAAAAAAAAAAAAAAACTTTGTAAACTAAATTCCTTTCAATTCTTTGGATTATTTAGACTCCGTTTGATTTACTGTAAACTTTTGAAAATTTCTAAAAACTTTTAAAAGTTATTCATTTTTTATCTCACTGCAAGAATTATGAACCCACAATTTATTTCACTTTATCTTACTTTTTATCACTCAAAATACACCATTAATTTAGCTTTATTAGCGTATCGGTTTGGTCCTTTGTGCAATTAGAAAGTTATCAAAATAATTAATTGATTTGGGTATCGAATTATCATATATTTTGATCTTAATTGAACTAATTTTGCATGCTTATTTAAATACTAAAATTATTTGAAGTAATTTTTCTACTCCTATCTCTACTCTGGTCGCTACCCGTGTAATTTTATAATATAGGCAATAATTTTAAATTTTGTTCACTCAGTAGATTTTTTTATACTAATTCTATATATCATTGAAATTTGTAAATTTCAAGTATCGACGTTCACATATATCTATAAAGGCAATTGAATTTCTTGTTTTCTTTTTACAAAAAGCAAAAATTTAGTTACTGTATTTGGAAACTAAAACAAAATCTCTAACTTTTTCCTTTATTCTTAACTTTGAATAAAATATTTGATCGAATTTTAATTTTTAAACAAATATATATCGACCTTTTAAATCACTATTAGTTACAATTTACATCGAGAATTAATAATTATAATTCATTTGGCAAAATTATTATTACTATAAATATTAATTATAATTAACTATTAAATAAATTATAATTAATTAATCTAATATAACTATTTTTCATTAATTATTAATTATAGTATAATTAATTCCTTATGATAATTATAATTTATTATTATTATTAGTTAATTTTATAATCAATTCATAAATATCAGTAAGTATTAATTATAATTAATTTTAAACAATTGATTACAAATTAATTAAAATTATTAGATTATAATTAATTTGTCGAATCTAAATAAATTTTAGTTAAATGACAGTTAAGGATAAAGAATTTTAAGAAATAAAAATGTGAATAGAAAACATGTTGGGTGACAATTTTCACAATATTTTTTTTAATTTAAAAATAGAAAAGAAAACAGAGAAACTTTCGGAAGCCCGCTGGAACCGAAATGACCCGACCGAAGATTTGGTTCAATTCATAATCACTTTGATTCCGAAACCAAAATCTGAAGTGGATAACAATCGGGTTCGCTTTTGATCTTACGTGAACCTAACCCGAACCGTATGCCCCATTTAAGTGCAACGTACCATGTTTGTTTGAAAGGAAATTTGGAAACTAATTTTTATAACTCTCAACATTCTTTTTGTTTGGTTAAAAAAAAAAATGTTGTAGTCTTTAATTAGAACTGTATTAATAAAAAAATATGGCAGTTTTCTTAAATTTTTTTATAAACTTTATTTATAAACATCTCAAAATTAATAAAAAAATATGATAGTTTTTTTTTAATTCTTTTTATAAACTTTATTTATAAACATCTTAGGCACCGTTTGAGAAAATTAGCATGTGCTAATGGTAACTAAAAAAAAGTTAGGCTAATAGTTAGCTTAAAAAGTTGGCTAATTTTGTGTTTGGGAAGAAAAAAAAATTACGTTGTTTTAGGTTGCTAACTTGTAAGGGTAAATTGATATTTTTATCCTCAAAAGTTTATAAGAAGATTTAAATATAAGAGAATAAAAAAGTTCAATCACGGTTGAAATAACCATTAGCACATACTAATGACTGCTCTTGTCAAACGGTACCTCACATTCACTTATCGTATTAACCATTAATGTAGTAAAAGAAAAGATTTAAAAATAATAAATTTTTGAATAGTGCTAACAATTAAATAATTTTTTCAAAAAAATATTAGAATAATTTAATTTTAATATAAAAACGTTATTATTAATATATTATTATTTTTCGTGCAGAACCAGTGTAGTTGAAAGACTATATTTAATAAATATAATGCTTGATAGTTTGAAAGGTAAATTACAAGCTTGTTTTATAACTACTGATACAAATATATACTATTTTAAAAATTAGTGCTAAAATTTTATTTTGTGTTTTTCTTTTATAGAATTATAGGTATCTAACAACAATTAGCGTATCAAAATAAGTGAGGGATTCAATATCGAAATTTCACAAGTGATTCAAATGTTTAAATCTTAATAATTAAATATGATGATAAGTGATCTTGTCTGGGGCTCTACGAATTTTTAGAAAATTAAATTTTTTTTACTTAATACATAAATTACGAGTCTGTAAGGTTTATAAACTTATACGAAGGTTTATAACTCCAAACAAACCAAAGTTAATTAGGATTAAATTAAATTCATCTTTGAAATTTCACTTTCCAGCCTTTAATCAATCGAAAAAGCGACTGATTCAGAACCTTATTTCGTAACTTTTAATACACTTTGTTTTTTTGAAAAAGGTTTATTATATTCTTTGACTTGTACCTTAGTACAGAACTATATTAATAAAAAGAATCTATATAACATTCATTTAAAATGTACATAAACTTCATTTAATTTGCAAACTTACTTGACACCTCACATGCACTTGCTTTATTAGCAAATCTGGGGTGCATTTGAAAAGCTAAGAAAAATAAAAGAAAAAATTAAATGTATTAGTTATTTTTCAGTGTTTGATTGATAAATTCAAAAATTTTGATCAAATTTGTTCAAATGGATAGGTGGCCAAAAAAATTTGCAAATGTTAAAAAAGTTAATAAAAATTAACAAAATTTGATAAAAATTGATAAAATTTTGTAAAATTTCGAGTTTCAAAACAAACGCTTGAAAAACAAAAAGGAGTAAAACTTTGTAAAAATTATTATTTGTTTGTGTTCCAAACACCCCCTAATAAAAAAGGGATAATTAACAATAAATTCTCCGAATTTAAAATTATCCAAAAATATAACAGCTTCATCGGCATTAATACGGTAATGCCCGCAATAAAAAAAGATTTTCCATGCTTAAGGGGGGCAAATATGGTAAAAGTATCATTTGCATTAAATTTTACTTTTTTAATATCTACCTTCCTCATATTTATTTATTCAATTTTGAATAAATCTTACGAGATATTAGAGTCATTTGGAGATCGTCCATCCTGATTTAGGCTTATAAAAGAGAGAGCTCTCAGGCTATGTAGCTGTGTCCAGGTTACTACTAGTGATCAGAACCAAGTCTCCGTCGCATAATCAACTCGATTCTCTCCTTGTCAAGTGAAGTCCACCCAAGAATCGAATCAGAAGTGGAATACAGTAGATTGGAGTTCTCTTCTCTTTAGAAAAAGAGAGAGGAATTTCAAAGCCAAAGAAAGCAAAAGTTTATATACATATATATACACACACACACACAAATACACACACTTATATATTTATGGTTTTGAGTATGTAGTGGAATAGGATCAAAAAGTGGGTGGGGGGTTCCAGCCACAGTCTTCTCTGGTTGTTGCTCTGATCAATTATAAGAACCATCGGAAGTATCTCTGAGTTTTGTTGCTTTTGAGGCGCTCTCTCTCTCTCTCTCTCTCTCTCTCTCTCTGTGGCTGCTTCCGGGGTTTGGGCACTGCCTTCTCTCTGCAGTAAAATCTGGGCTGCATTTAAGTGGGACAGTTGTGGGATAGATTTTCTAGCCGGTGCTCTTGGAAATTATTTATTGGGGGCCATTTAAGGCTCTCTCTCTCTCTCTCTCTCTCTCTCTCTATAGCTCTGCCAAATCTCGGAATGAAGATTTCATTATCTCTGCTTCAATTGTAAACTTCTCTGCCGTTACACTTTGCCCATTGGTACACACTTCTCGTTTTTTGCTTTGCTTTTTCCTTCATAAAAAACGAGGAAAAGGCCAGAATTTACAAATCAACTTTTGCACAATCTAAGGGACTGCTTTCAGAGAGATCTGGGTTCGAGAAAGAGACGTCTCAAACAAGGTATGAGAAAAGTGGTGCTGGGCTCGTGTATTTGTTCTTTGTTGTTTTTGTTTCCTTTCAATTTTGATATTCTTTTTGGATCTGAGAACTTATCATCGGCTTTCGTTTTCTCTGGGTAAGAGCAGTTCTTATTGGTGTCGTGTTGTTTATATATACACATATATATTTTTTATTTGTCTCATTTTGTGTCTTCTTTTGTGTCTCAGATCTGTCTGAGTTCAGAGGTCGCCTTTAGAGGAAATCGAAGACAATGTTGCCTCAGAAGCAAGCAGAAGAAGCCATCGTCTCCACTTTCAATGAGACAGAAAACGATGGAAAGGAGGAAGAGAAACACGAAGGGGAAGATCAGTCCATTTTCAGTGTCAAGACCTTCCTCTGGCATGGTGGCTCTGCTTGGGACGCTTGGTTCAGTTGTGCTTCCAATCAAGTAAGGACGCTTCATATACACATACACACACACACACACATATGTGTATATAAATGTGTGTGTACCCACAAAAATACCCATTTCAAGAACGAGCTATTTTCCAAGATTAAAGTTTGATTGTTGTCACAGGTGGCACAAGTTCTCTTAACCTTGCCCTATTCGTTCTCTCAACTGGGTATGCTATCTGGAATAATACTTCAGATATTCTATGGTCTTGTTGGTAGCTGGACAGCTTATCTCATCAGTGTTCTATACATTGAGTACCGAACCCGGAAGGAGAAAGAAAATGTTAGCTTCAAGAACCATGTCATACAGGTTGGTGACCGCCCCTCACCACTCGCTTTGATTCCTTAAAAAAAAAATTACCTCCAAACCCATTTTTTTTAACCACTTTTAATTAATAAATAAATAATTCCTGTGAACTGCAGTGGTTTGAGGTGCTTGATGGGTTACTCGGTCCTTATTGGAAAGCAGTGGGTCTGGCCTTCAACTGTACTTTTCTCCTGTTTGGATCGGTTATTCAGCTTATTGCTTGTGCAAGGTGAGGTGGTCTTGATTTATCCCAAAACTTGAATTGGAACCAAAAAAAAACAAAAAAAAAAAAAAAAAAACGTGAACTGGGTTTTATTTAATTTTACTGTTTTTGCTGTTTATTGATTATTATACCTGGAGCTAACATCATATACCCAAATCGAGTCAGTAACATATACTACATCAATGACAAATTGGACAAGAGGACATGGACATACATATTTGGAGCTTGCTGTGCAACCACTGTGTTCATACCCTCCTTTCACAACTACCGGATTTGGTCTTTTCTAGGCCTCGGGATGACCACTTACACGGCCTGGTATCTGACCATAGCAGCTCTAGTTCATGGCCAGGTAATCTCTCTCTATTCACACGTACACATAGTTCATCAAAATTATGCATCAACCATTTATTTTTGTTACTGGGTTTCTCCAAATGGAAGATGTCAGTTGTTTTTCGGCTTCTGTGCTGTTTTTATTTTTATTTTTTAATCTTTGTAGGTTGAGGGCGTGGAACACTCGGCTCCAAAGAAGCTAGTGCTGTATTTCACGGGCGCCACCAATATACTATACACCTTCGGTGGACATGCTGTCACAGTGTAGGCTTTTTATATAATGCATGATGAATGCCTATTGCCTAATATATTATCCTATTGATTTGTTCTTCTCTTCTTTCTACGCGGCTTCTCTTAGCAGCTTTTGCCGGCCGTCTTGGGGTTAGAGACCTCAGACAGAATCATAGAAACTGCTTTTGTTTGTTTGCTAGGAAAATAGCAGTACCCCTCCATTCCCTTGGGAGAAAAACAATACTGAAAATGGGTCTAATCTCCATTTCTTTTATATGAAATGATATTATCATCCCAAATTTAGTTGTTCACACTCTATAATAATAATAATAATAATAATGATATTTATTGTGAGAAGTGATTGGAGTATGAAAAAACAAATTTAAAGTGAAAATATTCTTTTATTTATCAACTCATGATTTTATGAGTTGGAGAATTTAAAGTGGTTATTTTCGTCATTTGTTGAATTTCAATGTATTATTAGTAACTAGTCAAAACTCAATCCAACGAGCATGCTTTGAAAGTGAGTTGGATCATTCAAATTTTCAAATCATCACACAGTATCATTCAAATTTTCAAATCATCACACAGTATCGATTTCGTTATAATTTTGTACTTTAATTTTGAGATGTTGAGGACCCATTATAAAAGCTAAAAGCTTAAAAATGAGCTGTAGTGGTTGGCGTTTCTCGGATTACAGGATTCATTTTTATTTACTTTTCCGGTGGTTTTTTTAAAAGCTGTGTTTATATTATTAAAGTCCTTTTTTTTAATTACTTTGCGACTTTTCCTAAGCTGCTGATCACTTCATTACTTTGGTTGCAAAAACAGTAAAAATTAAGTACCGAGTAGACTGTTATTTTCACCCCTGATGGTTGTTAAAACGAACAATGTTCTTATCAGCCCGGTGATGGAAATTTTGCAGGGAAATTATGCACGCAATGTGGAAACCCCAAAAATTTAAGTACATATACTTGGCAGCCACACTTTATGTTTTCACTTTGACACTTCCATCAGCTTCCGCCGTCTATTGGGCATTTGGTGACGAGCTATTGAACCACGCCAATGCCTTCTCCCTCCTCCCTAAGAGCGGTTGGCGCGACGGAGCTGTTATCCTAATGCTCATTCACCAGGTTTACTACTATTTCTGTAATTTTATTCTGGTATTTAATAGTTTTTTGCTTACTATCAACAAATGAATTTTGCTAATTTGGGTAGGGAGAAGTGTGTTATTGAGGAGAGCCTAAATGGGTGTTTTTTTTGGTGTGGGTGCAGTTTATAACATTTGGGTTTGCCTGCACACCTCTTTACTTTGTGTGGGAGAAGGTGATTGGAATGCACGACACAACGAGCCTATGCTTAAGGGCACTAGCAAGGCTTCCAGTGGTGATTCCAATATGGTTCTTAGCAATTATCTTCCCTTTCTTTGGACCCATCAACTCAGCTGTTGGGGCTCTCCTCGTTAGCTTCACCGTCTACATCATCCCAGCTCTTGCCCATATGCTCACTTACAGAAAGGCCTCAGCTCGCCAGGTATCTCTCTATCTCTCACAACCCCCATTTATTCCTTCCTAGCTACTTCTATATATTCATTCTAGCCTTGTCCTGGTCCATCCATTAAAGCATAATCTACCAGGCTTGATCTGCCATCCACATCAATTTACAGAAATAGCCTTTTATGATTCCTTTGCCAACTGTTTATCATGACTTACAAGGGTTATGTTAGTCATTTAACATTAAAGTGGGCATCCCAAGTTTTGTGGGGATTCCTATATTCTGCTGTGCTAGTATAATAGAACCCATGCCAGTGGAGAGAGAGAGAGAGAGTACAAGGGTACAATAGCATTAATGGCTAGGATTTGGAAATATATAGATGAGATAATAGAGATAGGTGGGATGTCATTCTCATTTCAGTTAAAAGCTACAGTCTGAGTGTTGTATTATGTCTGAATATGAGCTGGCTTTTTTATGCCCCGCATTTTGGACCTATTTACCATATTTTCTCCCATGAAATATACCAAACCCGACAGTAATAGACCTCTTTAACATACTTTTCAACTCAGACTCACCTACTTTGCCAAACTAGCATTAGAGGGATAAATTTTCGGTGCAATTTCAACCTTATAGTCATACACGAAATCACATGTACAATAGTAGTTGTGATGTGTATCAGAATTCTTTATAAAAAAAAAGAAGATAAAATTGATGTGATTCAATTGTTAGTCATTCACTTTATATATAACATTACTTACAAATATGTACTTTTATTACACAAGTGTTTTTCACACATCATTTTGACACTTATTTTGTAAATTCAAATAAGAAGTATTTCCGTACTAATTGCATTAGTCTTTTGAATAGAACGATCTGATTCAAATTATCTAAATTACTTTGAACTTGCTTGATGAATTGCAGAATGCAGCAGAGAAGCCTCCTTTCTTCTTGCCAAGCTGGACTGCCATGTATGCGGTGAACATCTTCATAGTGGGTTGGGTGTTGGTGGTGGGTTTCGGGTTCGGTGGATGGGCTAGCATGGTCAATTTTGTGAAGCAAGTTGACAGCTTTGGGCTCTTTGCCAAGTGCTACCAATGCAAGGGTCCACCGGCATTACCACCACCACAACCAAAGCACTGAGCCAACTCAGTCCATGGCTCAACAGGGTTCAACCGGCCGAAACTCACCAAATTCTCTCTCCCCTTCTCATCTCTCCATATTTTGTATCATACATGGGGGGAAGTAGAAATTAATATTCCCCCCCTGCATGTGATGTGTGTTGGATTTCCATTTCTTTCTTCTGTTTTCTCCCCCCATACATTATTCAGATAAAATAGTGTGCTGATGAATTGTGATGATTCCTTTGCTATCAAAGCATAGGCTAATTAAATCAATATATGCTGATGAATTGTGATGATTCCTTTGCTATCAAAGCATAAGCTAATTAAATCAATATATGCTTAGTTTATATCCTTCGGTTGGAATTTTTTAATATATATATACATATATACATATGTATAGCTTGCAAATGTCATTATTACTCGTCATGTTTCCAAAGAGTTTTTATTTATTTATTTATTTTATATAAGAATCTTGTATAAAATGCAAAGAGTATGGGTCACTTATGTTAAATTAATGCTGTGTGGGCTTTGTTCTTAAAGCGAGATGTGGACATTTCTTAATGCCTTTTTGACCTAGATTCTCTTGGAGGTGGGCCGTCGACCTACCCCCCATTCACATGGGTTGCAGGTTCATTCCACCTCCCTGTCACGTGCCCCCCTTTTCTCCCATGCGTTCTTAATTCTTTTGCCACTTCCCTTGCAACTCGCGTGATCAAAGCACATGCATGAACCTCCCGCTGTTCGGTGCTTAATCAACCTATGGTTTTCCATTGTCTATATATATGTATCTATGTATGTGAAACTATGACCTTTGACTCTGTCTTCCGAGCTAATTTATAATTTCACATGATCCAGGTATTAAGGGGCAGTTTTTGTTGTTTTCTAAAATTATAAATAAATAAATAAATAAAAATTAGCCCTTCGGTAGTTCTATAATTAGGGTCTGTTTGGCGTGCAAAAAAATAACAAAAATTAATGAAGATTTGAGAATACTTTTGGCGTTTGACACGCAGTAAGCAATTTACGTTTTTCAGAGATGAATAGTAAAATTTTTTGATTTTTGCGTAAGTTTTTTGGAGATGAAAACTGTCCAAACGATTTTTTAGTTTCATCAGAATAGATCTGCGTCAGAATTTATTGATAGTGGTTAAAAAGGTTTTAGAATTTGTAGAAAAGTTATTGGGGTTTATGAAATGGTATTGGGATTTGTAAAAAAAATTATTGAGATTTGTAAAAATTTGTTGAAATATGTAGATATATCTAAATTTATAGAAATTTTTAGAAATATGAGGAGTGTAAAATGTGTTAGAGAATTTTAAAAGTTTTCAGAGATTTTTAGTATATTTTATTATTTTTTGGAGCGCCAAACAGGCCTTAATGTTTTTCAAATTAAGAACAGCTGCTGCTGGAAAAAATATAATAAAAGAAAAAGGGGAAAAGAGAAGAAAGACATTGAAACAAGCTAATTTGTATTTGGTGTATATTCTCAATTGTTAATGTGAAATGTTTGGTTTGAACTTTGAAGTGTATATATACATTGTATATATATATATATATATAATATACATGTAGAAACAACCATCCTTAGAGGTGAAAAATGTGATGGACCTGATGGTGTTGAATAATGGAAAGAATTTGCAAACAATTAAGCACAATCGTTTAGGCTTTATGGGTAGCGTCGCCTAAAAATTAAGAAAGAACTATTCGGGGTTATGAATTATAGTTAAGGCTAATAAATTATATTAATTATAAAGTAAAACTAAGCTTGCAATATAAGCATCCTATGTTTAGGTAGTGAATTAAAATACACCAAAAAATATAGAAGAAAGCTGCATGCAGAAAGTTCTTGGCTTACAGTTTCAGGCATCTGCATGTGGAAAACCAAATTAATGTAAAAGAAGACACGTTACTAGAAATAATGTGTGAGATCTAAATCTAATTTTTTTTTTTTTAAGTATTGTTTGAAAATGCCATAAGAAGGAAGACTTAGACTAATAGTTATAACACCAGTTGAGTAAAGAGCTGGGAATCCAACTTATTAATTACCAAAAATAAAGAATAAAAAAAGCCGTGAGCAATTTATAAGACTTTTCTTTTAGCATATGGTACGTTTGAAGTGACAAAAAGTAATAAAATTTGATAAACGTTATAAGTTCATACATGCAATGAGATAAAAAAATAAATTATTTTAAAAATTTTTAAATTTTTTAAATATTTTCTTAAGTATTTTTCAGCGCTCCGAATGGAGCCTAGTGGCATTGTTCACAAGCAGACAAGGGCTGATCTGTTACACTTGAAGTGACAAAAAATAATAAAATTTGATAAACGTTATAAGTTCATACATGCAATGAGATAAAAAATAAATTATTTTTAAAATTTTTAAATTTTTATAATATTTTTTTAAGTATTTTTCAGCGTCTGAACGAAATCTAGTGGCAATGTTTACAAGCAGACAAGGGCCGGTCTGTTACCCGAACGCATGAATCCGGCGTCAGACCTCTTTTTAAACGGGTCTAAGAATCTTGGTTGGGCTAAGGGCTCTCCAGATAATGCACCCATATTCTGTTAATACAAACCTCATACTCTTTTTTGGATTGGTGCATGGTACATATTAAATTTAATATAAATATCAAATGCAGTGTTTCCTCTACTTGAAGTTGGGGAGTTTATGGTTGGGAGAGGATTTACCCATTTGACAAAAAATAAATAAAAATAGAAAAAAATCATACACGTGTGAAATACACCTCCAAAACAAATAAAAATACATAAAGAGAGAAAGGGAACAAAATTATAATAATATACGACACGAGATAAAGAAAATATTTAAATATATATTGAAGGATTAGGTTTGGCGGACTTGGGGGACTAGCAGTGCTTTTTCCACATCTGTTTTTTTTTTTTTTTTTTTTTTTTTCCTCTCTTCATATTTTAAGGAAAAAAAAAAAAGAAAGGAAGTTTGGAAAAAAAAAAAAATCGCATCAACATAAATGGACATCTCTCATAATGTTTGCTCGTCAATTCAATTTTTTTATTTTATTTTATTTTATGAGATCTGTTTAGATATTGTCAAATGGGATTCTTTTTCCTTTATCGTTATTTGTGGGTGGTAGGTGGCAAATTTGTTATTAGTTATATTGGCAGGAGTTTCCACGACACAGACGTCACTTTTCATTCGCATTTTTATATGATATAATTTTTGACTATACAACGTAGACTAGTTGTTGAGCTCAGATTTGCTATCTAACCTAATCCAGCATTAATTTTCAATTTTTTTTGTTGAAAAATGATACTCTGCATGAAATGGTGTTCAGAATTACGCGATAATAACAGTGTTATAACTAAAAGATACTTACGCATAATTGTTAAAAGATGTATAGTAATTTTATCTTATTTAATTAACTTTTTTTTATATATTATTTTGATTATATAGTATTATGTATAGTTCCTTTTTTAATTGCAATCACCGCGTAAATATTAGGCTTAGTTTGGAAAGAAAAATAAGTAATTTTATTTTTCTTTTAGCTAGTTAGTAGCTCATTAAAAAAAAAATCACTTTTTTTGTGTTTAAGAAAGGTAAAAAAAGTGATTTTTTAAGTGACTTGTTAATTTTAATTAATCTGATATTTTTGTTCTTGAAAGTTTAAAAGAAAATTAAAACATAAGAGAGTAAATTTAGTTATTTTATATAAGTAAATAAACTAATTAATTTATAAACTAATTAGCCGGAGCTTTCCAAATTATACATGGGGGTATAATTTCGGCTCGCCATTAGTTGACTTACTGTGATGAAGTTTGGAATGGTGAGTTCACGCTGCTGAAAGCTGATTGATTTCGACTGGCTTGATTAAAATATTAATCCCAAGGGCAACTTCAAGGATTTGAGATTTCCTGTCAAAGTGAGACCCCATCATCCATGTGCATCATCAGACTTCTCTCTCTCTCTCTCTCTCTCTCTCTCTAGCTATTTCTACATCTCTATTGCATAGTTGTGATGCTTCAATTTTTTATCACGCTACTACTGCTGCAATTATTTATGAGAAACACTACTAGCATAATTTCTTTCCTGATCTCTCTTTGTTTTTTTATTAGTAATTGCTAAGGGTTAATATGATGATGAAAACGGCGAACTAGAATTGTGAATTTTTAGTGAAGAATGATATTTTATCAAAAAAATTTTATTAAAAATATAAGTAAAATAGTGTATACTGGTAAACTTAAAAATATATTGTGTGTGGCTCGCGGAGAAAAGAAAATAAAATTTTTCTCACATTTTTGTTTGATTGTTAAGTTTGAAGAAAGTATTATAAAAAAAAAAAGAAAAAAAAAAAAGTCAAAACATTTTCTCTCCAATTCTTCTCACTGTCTCTTGTTTTTCTTTCTTTTCTCTTCTTTTATCATTTCCCTTTCTCTGGGTTCCATCCAAAACATTTGATCTTTAGTTAGTTCAGTTTTTGACTTGGTTTTGGTTTTTTTCTTTTTTCAGACACAAATTGAAATTTAGTTTGATTCTTGCATATTACTCAAACCAAATTAGAAATTAAATATAAATATATATAATAATATTTTTTTAAAAAATAAAAATGAAAGTTATATATTTACATATAATATAATTTACGTACCAAGAAAATATATAATATAATTTTGGATGATAAAATAACAATAAATTTATAAAAAATAACACTAGAAATTATGTATTCACGTATAGAAAAAGGTTCAATTAATTCTGTTAATTTGAAATTAAATCAAATTGAACTATTTCCGTTAATTAGATTCTCATTTCGATTCATGTTACTTTTTTTTTTTTTCAAAGAACCAACAAAAATTTCAAGTAATTTCAATTTTCAATTTTCAATTTTCGATTTCAGTTTGCACATGAATAGACACCGCTAGATATCCATAAATATATATACATATATATATATATATTTTAGTAGATTCAATTTTTCATTTTTTGTTAGGTAGAAGGAAAACCCGGCAAATTAAGATAGCGTGTTCAGCCAGTTGAAGAATTACCATTCCCATGGCCGCCCGGGAGGTGGGTGGGCCGCCTTTGGTCTGTCTCGGAGCGGAGGCCCATTTAGAAGCCCTTTTAAGTTGAAGACACTATGAATTTGGTAATAATATTTTGAAGATAATTTGGATTGAATAGATTTCAAACCACGTATCTTAGCCACAAATTTCAAAGCCTGGATTGCCAGTGCCCGTTTCGTCGTAGAGCCCATGCCACATTCACATAGGGGACAGATCTTTGCTGACTGATCCTTATTGAAAATTAAAATAGTGGCTTGTGGCCCATATTTGATCGGAGGCCCATAGAGTGGGCTAAATTCAAGCCCATCAACCTCACGACACATTTGACTTTTGCAACGTTATTAGTCCTTCCACAGGGTTTCCTAAATTTGGAACCACAACACAACTCTTATATATATTCTCTCTTTTTGTTCGCAAACATAAATAATGAAAAACGCAAGTAATTGAACATCGCAACTCTTTTTGTTTAATTATATAAGTAATTCTTTTTTTTTTCGTATATTAAAAATATCGTATCGTATTCAAATAGGGATAGTGAAATATTACGTTTGGTTTAGGGATCAGCATTCAAATTGGGGCCAATTTGGAATGGATAAGCAGTTAAAACAGGTTGATCTACTCCCGTTAAAACTTTATTGATCTCTCTTAACAATAATTGAAATTAGAAAATTTAGAAGTGTTAATAAGACAAGTATATGAGAGTATCCGATACGATCAAACTCAATAAAAACTTGTTAGAAAATACTCTAATGGGATTTGGATGGTCTAGGATTGAAATTCAATATCCACGCAAATTTGGAATGAGTTTGAGATTTACCTGTAGGATATCCAATACCAAATACCTGATATCCGCTTAAACTTATAGAGTACCTGATACTCATACCCATAGAGTTCCCTCTAAGTACCTGTTTAATTAAATAAAAAATATAATATATATTTATATATTTATAATTTTATCCCTAAAATAAAAAAGCACAATAATGTTCTTGACTTAGTTGGGATAGTTCCTTTGGACTTGTTTAATTTATGATTTGTTGTGTGTTATTTTTACATGTCATGGATTGTTCCATATTAGGTTTGAATATCCTTTATGAACTATAATTTCTATTATACTGTTTCAAGGATATACCTTTATGTATTTTGTACATTTATTTCTATTATATATAGTATATTTCTTTTAACTTTCAAGAAAATTTTGAAGGTCTTTTGACTAATGAATTTGTTCAATTTAATAAATTTAACATTTTTGTCACTTACTATTTTTTTTTATTTTTTATCTCAAATGGAGTATTTGAAGAATATTTAACAAGTAATTTGACCAATTAAATATAAACAGGTTTTACGGGTTTAGGACGGATTTCAGGGGTTTGGCATGGGATGGAACGAATTTGGGATTATAACTAAATAAATAAACGGGTTTGGGACGATAATGATAAACAAAAAAATAAACAAATTTGATAATAAGATTAGTTAATTAAGTAGATACTCTACCCGTTTACATCTTTAAGAAAATTAGTTGATTCACGAAAATTCTTAATCAAGCATGTTCATATATAATCCAACCGTCTCAACTGTCAAACATAAATACACCAACAAACAAACAATACATACATATACATAAGAATTAGTTGTTTTTGTTTTATTGAATAATAATTCATATAAGATTCTAATTGAATAATAATAAAATATCCCAAGTAAGTATTTAGAAAAATATATATATCTCCTTATAGGTGCCAAATAGTCGCACTTTAAAATATTTATAATTTATTTTTTTTAGTTCTTTTAAATATGAAAAAAATTTAATGGTTTATAATTGTTTTTAAAATAATTATATACTATTTATATACGTAGCAAACTAATATATATAGTTGATATAACAATTGTGTACGAATTTTAATTTGAAATAGATAGATGCAAGTATATCACTTGTCAATGAAATACCAAGTATATCACTTGTCAATGAAATACAACTCTCGTCCTGTTCAAATTCTACATCGAGTAAATTAAACTCCATTATTTTCAATCAAACCTTTATATTATATTTAAATATATGGCGTAAGATTTTATAAATGTTCAAGCTTAAATTTTCAAGATTGTATTGTATTTTAATTTTTGATTTTATTTAATTAATAATTTTAAATTTTTAAAATTAAGAAAAATAAAATTTTAATAAATTTTGTTGTAATATTATAGCAATAAAAAATCTTGTCTAAAGAATTCATTTTAGTCCTCAAATTAGCTTGTGTTGCCCTAAAATTGTCGGTTCAAGTTTTACCCCAAAAAAATAATAATGAAATAAAAATTAAAGAAGAAGTTTTAGCATATTCATTAAACATATATGCGTTGAAAGCAAGTCTAGAACTGAGAAGGGATGGGAAGGGTTATGGTATCTCACGATTACTGAAAATACTATTAATATCTTATATTCGATAATTAAAATTTTTAATATAAGCATCAACCCTTTTAAAATATTATTATTTTTTATTAGCGGATATGTGAGTACTATTAGCTCTATACATCCCTTCATTCACTGATTATGTAACTTATTAATTGTCTATTATACAATTTGTTTCACTTTCGCAAAACAAAGAAGAAAATTAGTAAAACAATTTAACATATTTATTGAACAAGCATGAATCAAGAGCTTATAATATAGATAGTTAGGTAGTAATAGACAAGTTGTTTCACTTTCACCAAATAAAACAAGAAAATTAGTAAAACAATTTAATATATTTATTGAACAAGTATGGATCAAGAGCTTATAATATAGTTAGGCAGGTAGTAGATAACTATCAGTCAATTAAAACAAATTGCATACTCTTTTGAATTCAAGAGTAATGAATTATATTTTAATCTAATTTATAATTTATTAAAAATTTATTTAATAAACTAAAAGATATTATGCTTAATTTGTGATATAAAAAGTTATTTGTTTTAACATGCCGTTCTAATATTAATGAACACCTAAGGCGAATTCAGTGAAAAGATCTTTTTTTTTTTAATTTATAAAAGTAACATAACATTTTTATTTAATATAAAATATTTTAATTTTCTAAAGATAATTCTTCTAGCCTTTAAGGGACAAAATTAATTAAAATTTCATATTCAATAGTTATTAAAATACTAATTTTGTTAATAATATAGGTAATCTATTTAATTTTTCATCGATATGTGTAAATTTATGGAGAGTCACCTTTTTGGGCTTTAATTTATTTTTTATTTTATTTTTCTCATATTTGAATTAATTGTTGGGATTAAACATGTTAAATTAGAACAATATTATCAAACAAATAATAAATAAAAATCAAAGTGTACAAGCCTAAAAAATCAAAAGATTTGGAAATAATTTTTTTTTTCAAAAGAGAAATCACTCTTCTCGTTTACTTAATAATTTTTATGAAATTATTTCCTCATAGGAGTGTATTAATTTTTTTTTCTTTACGATAATGGATTCATTTGAAATTTTACAAAATTCTACAAATTTTTATAAAATTTAAAATTTTTACTTACTACTCAATTTACGAAAGTGTAACGGTTATAAACTCAAGTTCCGTTTGTGAAGCATAATTAGTAGTTGACTTTTAGTTACTCAATTTTTTTTTTCTAAAATGACCAAATTTATTTTTTTAACTTCTTTTAAGTTGTGAAAGATAAAAATATCAAATTAACAAAAAACTAACTTTTTTTCCCTCTAAACACAAAAAAGTTAACTTTTTTGTAAATAGTTAGCTTTTGTTTCCAAGTTATAACTCCAAATACTTCCAATATATTACAAGGGTTAATTTTTATGTCTAACTAATAAGAAAAAGAAATTTAGTTGGTAAGGTTTTATTGACATGTTTATAGAATTATTTATTTGTATTGGCACGAATAAAATTATTATTTTTATTTTATTTATTTATTTTTTATAAAAATATCCCTGTAAATATTTTTGATTTACGTTCATTTTATATACATATTGGTCCTATTTGGAATTTTTTTTTAATCTCTGTAAATTTTTATAAAATTAAAAATTTTTATTTAAAATATAAATTACGAGATTATAATTTTTATAAATTTATATTAAGGAGCTATTTGGATGAAAAAATATAAAAAATATATAAAAATTAATGTAAAAATGATATAGGGTGAAATTAAATTAAAAAAATAATAATTTTTGTACTTTTGGTAGCTTTTAACATTTTCTTTTTTGTCTAAACTGCCCCTAATTTATACAATTCGGAGCACATCCATTGCTTGATGTTATATGTCAGCATGCTGACCTTTGCTTTTGTCACGCCACCAAGAACAGTTGTCTGTTTGGCAGTAAAATAAAATATTATAAAATTTTAAAAATTTTTACAAATACGAATTATGAAATAATAAATTTAAATTTTTTATATATTATATAAAATATAAAAACATTAATTTTTATAATTTTATATAATTTTATACAATTTTAAACACAAATCTCAAATCCGGAAAGATTATTATTGCCTGGACGAAACGTGCTGGAATGAGCTTACCATTATTGACCCGTAAAAGCGCCAGCCTGGCATTCACTGTAAAATTAAAATTAACATGCCTCGAAGTTATAACCAGACGAATGACCGACCACTTTATTTGTGGCACCTTCCCGGACTCCCCCCCCTGGTCCGGTTAATTTTCGCCGCCTAACCTTCCACCCTTTACCTCTGTTTGGTTGCGGCATTTGAGAGAGGAGATATTTGTCGATTCATTTGCCTTTTTTTTTTCTAAAAAATTTAAAATATGTTTAGAATAATAAAAAGTAAGAGAAAATGAAATATATTGTGAGTTTGTACGTTATGTAATGAGATAAAAAATAAATAATTTTTAAAAAATTTCAGACGATTATAACAAAATTAAAAATTATTTAAAAATTTTAAAAATTTTTAAAAATTATTTACTTTTTACCTCATTGCACAAATTATGAATCTACAAATTACTTCATTTTATCTTACTTTTTGTCACTCCAAACACACCCTTAATTACACAATAAAAATTCGTGAGTAAAATATTTATCCCTTAAAATAAGAGTAGTGTTATATATATATGGTTAAATAAACAATCCTATATACATAGACTCGTTTGGAGTTTTACAAAATTTTACCAAATTTTACAACTCTTTATAAAATTTTAAATTTTCTACTTATTATATAAATTATAAAATTGTAACTTTTACAAATTTATACAAAATTTTATAACTTCGATAACCCCATACATACATATATATATATATATATATATATTTACATTATTTTATCCCTTCAATTAGATGTATACGTTTTAAGTCTTAACTTAGGGACCGTTTGGTGCACTGAAAAAAGGAACTTTTATTGATTTTTTTTAATTTTTTTAACTTTCTTCACTAAACACAAAACTAACTTTTATTAATTTTGTTTAATTTTTACCAAATTTTCCAATTTTACTAACTTTGTCTAATTTTTTTAACTTTTATCAACTTTTAAAAATTTTACCAAACAATCAACTAACTATTAAAGTGGCACATGTTAGTTTATAATGTAAATTTACATTTTTTTTAATAAAAATTGGTGGCAAAAATGGCCCCTTATACAGCTTATATGTATACGAATATGGGCTACAATTATTCTATTTTTTTTTTAACCATAATCACTGTCAATTGTAAGATTTGCATACTTATCACTTCACATTAAAATATTTATTAAAATGTTTTAATTTATAAAAAAAATATTATTGATATTTGTGGATGATGTTAGATCATCCCGAAAGAAATGGTTGCGAGGCAAACTTTAAATTAAAATATTTATTAGATATTTTAAATTACAAAAGAAAATAATATTGATGTCTTAGTGCAAAGGTCTTTTTACGTGGATGGATGGAGACTGTTGGCTTAAAAAAAATACACGAAATTTTTAGTAATTTTCTTTCTTAGTGCTACAATAATTGCGAGACAGTCTTCTTTATCGACTAAAGTCAAAATCGTGCAGAGGTATTGTGTTATAAGTTAAGCTCGCTCGAGCATGTCCCCTTCAAGATTAATTAAATAATTTAAACGAGTGATCAATCGGCATACAGGCGCGCTAAACATTTTTTAATTATTAATGGAACTCCAAAGCAGGCAAGTAATTGTAACTAGGAATTGTTAGTTACTCATTAAAATTCTAATAGAGGGCATGTTTGGTTGTCATGCTAGAAAACACCCATATTTAACTTTTTTCAATTTTTTTAATTATTTTTTTAAGTAAGATAATTTGGATTAACTCCGTTTGGAGAGCTTGAAAACACTGAAAATCGTTGAAAAATATTAAAAATCTCTAAAAGTTATTAATCTTTTATCTCACTGTACAAGTTACGAACTCACAATTTTTATTAAATTTTATAACTTTTTATCACTCCAAATACGGACAATGAATTACATAGTATAGATATACTAAAAACACAACAAAACTATTATATTTTCTTCAACTTTTATTTAATTTTTATAAGTTTTTAATTAAAAACACAACGTTTACCGACAAAGATATGCGATAATATTATGACAAAAATTACAAAAATTGTAGTCCCCCTTTGAAGGGGTAAAAATCAGCAAAAAAAAGTACTAAAAGTTGCCTATTTGGGTGTTTGGCAAAACACTAACTTTTGGCAATTTTACTTCCATGCAACAGTAAAATTACCAAAATTTTTAGAGGTTATAATGGTCATTTTAACTAGTTGTAAACTCAAAAATTATTAAAATTTTTACTAAATACTCAAAAATTATCAAAAGTTATTAAAAATTACTAGAAATTACTATTTATTTTATTAAACACATCAAAAAATTTTCTTACTAATTTTGATAAAAAAAATATCTAAAATTATTAAAAATTGAACTTCCAAACTATACTATACTTTTTTTGGGTTTACTAAACGTACTGGAATAGAATTTTTCTTAATAAAATATACATACATATATATATATATATATATATATATACACATCAGCTAAAATGATGCAATTAAGATACAATGATAAAAAAGTTAATGAACCCATTTAAGTGTTATATCATTTTATTATTACTACATAATTTTAATTGTTGTCTTGAATATTAATTTTAATAATTAAAAAAAAAACATTTTTCCCTTTATAAAGAGTTTGCCAAGGACAGCAAAAGCAAGGAGTGGTTGCTAGCTAGGTCTGAGGCAATTGAAGAATAGTTCCTCCCAAATGGAAACCACCGTAGAGAGCGAAATCGTTAAAAAGATCAGTGCCGGTGCTGAGAAAACCAATTCCAAATCTTCTTCCGCCTGCATTTACAGGGTTGGCAGGGAGCTCCGAGAGCTGAAGGGAAGTGCCTACACTCCTCACCTCCTCTCCATCGGACCATTTCACAGCAAGGACGAGTATCTGAGAAACCGCTCCGGCGACATCAAGTTGAGCTACGTGAAATCCCTCTTCAATCGAATTTCTGAATCAGAGAAGACCAATGAATCGAGCATTTCAAAACAATGCCTGGAGAAAATGAACGAATTGTTAGACGAAGCCAAGAAAAGCTACACAGATGAAGTAGAGGCTGAGCTGAATGAAGAGATGATGTTGATCGACGGTTGTTTCATACTTGAATTTCTCTACAGGAAGTACGTTTGATTTGCTATAAAATCCTATAAAACTCTCTAAAAACTCTACAAAACTTAACACAAACTACGAAGTTCCAACTTTTACAAATTTATACTAATTTATACCTCTCTAAACAATCTCAGGTACGCGGAGGATCAAAAAATCAGCAACACCAAGGATCAACACATCAGAAGCACCAAGGATCAACAAATCAGCAGCAGCAATCAATCGGAGTGCAGAAAGAGTGTCGATCCTATTTTCGGCAGCGTTCCAACGCGCCTCACTGTCCAAGATGACTTGCTGCTGCTCGAGAACCAGCTTCCCTTCTTTGTTCTCCAGAGTTTGTACGACCTCACCCTGAAAAAATTACAAAATCCTCTCTCGCTTTGCGAGTATGTTAACCAAATCATGCCCAAGTTGGATCCTGTTAGCAACTCCGAAAATAACCCCACAGCTAACTCCAAAAACAATCCCACAAAATCTGGTTCGCTTCCTGAGTGCTGCGTCGTTCTAGTTTCAGACCAAAATAGGCAGACTAATAATTCAGTTGGGGAAGAGAAGGCCGCCGCAGCAGAGGATGATAGCAAGAAGGAACCTCCTATGCATATTCTCGATTTTATACACAAGAAATACCGGCCTCTTCGTGTCGCTGCTTCCGATGATCATGATCATTATCATCTTCGTCATGAGAAGAAGATAAATACATGCTCCAAGTTCATGTATTCTGCATCAGAGCTTCACTATGCAGGAGTCAAATTCGAAGCCCCTACCCGGCAACCAGATAATAATATATTCAAGGTCAGCTTCAAAGAAGTTAAGGGTCCTTTCCACTTGTTTCACAGAGCTCGGTTCCAAATCCCCACTCTCTGCATCGACGATTCGACTGAGCGGTTGTTGAGAAACCTCATTGCTTTCGAGCAGTGTCGCCCCGGTGTCGAGTGCTATGTCACATCTTATGCCTTCCTCATGGACAGGCTCATAAACACTGCAAAAGACGTGGAAGTTCTTCAGAAGGCCGGAGTCGTACGTAACTATTTGAGGGCCAATGAAGAAGCCTCTGATATCTTCAACAAGCTCTGCAAAGAAGTTGAATTAGGTGGGTTCTCTTATGCTCAGACATGCGAGGAGGTTGCTCAGTACAGCGAGCATTTGTGGCCAGAATTCATGGCCTATGTGAGATATACATACTTTTCTAAGCCATGGACAGTCCTGGCTTTCTTCATAGCCTTCATCGGTTTTGGGGCCTCGCTGGGAAATTTCATCCTCAATCTGTCCCGAAATCCTACCAACAAATAAGTAGTACTCTTATCTGTGTTAATCCTTCGACTAGCTAAGTATCTTGTCTTCAACCGGTCTAGATTAATAAGTTCTCTATGCTTGCTAGTTTGATCCATATCATTATGTTTCCTGATCTATATCCGTTTGGTTCTCATTTCTTTTTGAGTTAGCTCTCTGTAATATATATCTGGTGTTGTTGTTTGAGTATGTAATGCAACAAGCATGTAATATATTATATATATATATATATATGGTTTGATCTACTTGATTTTGCCTTTCAAGTTGGGATCTCGAGCCCCATATTGAATTTCTGAACCCAATAGGAAAAGATAACAACATTCATATAAAGTACCTGTGCCCTACTAATTATATATAATGCAAATATATTTGGTTTCTTTCTATGTACAAGAACTACTGGTAAATTGTAAATTCTAACTATGAAGAATACTGCAGGCTCCGTATTGGATCTTTTTGCCCCATCGGTCTACTGACTCTTGTGCTATAAGTTCAATTAACATTGCTCTACAAACTAAGAAGAACAGTTGAGAAAATCCTTTTATTTTTATTATTATTATTTTTTTACAAGAATGGGGTGTTCATAATATTTTAATAATAATAATAATAATTTTTTTAAATTTTTGTAGCGGGCTCCTTTATTTTGAGCGATAACTTACAGTTATGCCACATGTAGAAATGTAAGAAAAATAACTTACAGTGTTACAGATATAAAAATAAATATGTAAAAATTCATATAAAACCTATATTCAATCTGTTTTGTTTGATAATAGTTTACCAAAAGTCAGATAATTAATTATAATTATAATTATATATGAATGTAAATTATCTGAATTCATTTTCTGCAGTCGAAGTTAACGTTCCATTAGTAATTATCATTTATCAATTTATTATTTCATTTGAAACAAAAACGTTAAGTGCATAGCCGAGTAGAAGCTAAATTTGGTAAATAAAAAGTTTGTATACTCTCCATAGCTAAACATGCATAAAACTTAGGGGAATGTAAAAAAAAAAAATAATAATAATAATAAATAAATAAATATTAAATACACTTTAGTTTTAATTTTCTAAACTCTAAATAATAAAACTAATTTTGAGATGAGATAAATAATAAAAATTTAAAACTAAAATGCATTTAATTCAAAATTTAAAAGTTCAAAAATATTTCTTATCATATCTTATATCAAATCATATCTTTTATCCCATTTTATATCTCACTAACTAAACACTAAAAAAATAATCTCACATATAAAATAATCATATGTTATATTTATTTTTACATATTATTTCATTGTATTACTTATACCTTATCATTTAATCTTTCGAAACAAACATACTTAAAAGAACCGACAAAAAGTACTTGGGTTTCCAACTCTATTGTCTTTATTTGCCCGTGCATTTGATCTCAAGGGTGACAAGAGAACCGGCATGACCTTTCACGTACTTTTCGAGATGTGATGACTTGCCTTTCAATGAAAAAAAATAATAATAATAGAAGAGAGGGGCGTGCGATCATTTAACAAAATCAGTTTGGTTTTGGTCGTGACTGGAGTTAGAAAAAAAAGTTACCTTTCAAAAATTGGTGTAAAAAACAACATGTAACACTATCTAATTAAAAAAATTAAAAATTTTTAAAATTTTTAAAAAATTTTAAACTTCAAACAGAGTTTTTTTTTAATGGCTAGAACATTTCCTTTGCATTAAAAAAAAGAGAACTTTTTCTCACGAAATCAATAGGTTTTAACGATGATTAAATTTTACTTTAGTTCAAATTATTTTTTATATTCTCAGGCCGTCTATCTTAAATTATGAGATTTAGTAGGTGGTAATTTTTTTTAGTTTTATGTACTCTTTTTATTAAAATTTAATTTATTTGTTTAGTAATTTTTAATTATGCTATTTATATTTATAAAAAAATTATAATTAAAAATTTTAAACAAATGAAATCACGTATAAATGAAAAAAAAAAAATTGTTTAGCCTGCCCTATGACATTCGTGCGTCGTTTCAAGTGTGCTTGTAAGGGAGAATCTCGTTAGAACAATTAACCAAACAAATAAAAGAAAAGACAAAGGGAAGCTGAAAGTAGCATTCTGGGACTGCGGTAGCTTTCTAGACGGAGAAGATGAATAAAATGTCTGGCCATCGTACAAGAAGAACTGTAATGAGATTTTGGAAGATCGATCGAGCACACTCGAACAATTTCCATTATAGACACAATAGCTTGCACAAGTCTTCCTGAACGACGGGGCTGATCAAGATCTGGAAGTCATTTTAATCTAATCCGTCTACTTGCCTTTTTCTTTGGCCAAGAGAGCCTCATCATCTCATTATAACTTGTGGGGAACAGTATATGGAAAATCAAAATCAGTTTTCACGGGGTTCATTGTTATGTTTTGCATGTGAAAAATGTGTGTTCTAAGTTATTAGATTAAAATTCAATAATTTAAATATATTTATAATTTTTAATAAAAAAATAAATATATTTAAATAATTTTAATTTAACGATCAAAGCAACTTAATTTTTAAATTGATACTAAAAATAATGTTAACTCTCAAATCATTGCACGTGTGCCACTCAACCATATGAAATCTTTTATAAATTTTTATTAAACGCATAATTTTTAATAAAAATGGCTGGTATCAAAATCAAAATTAAGATAAAAATTATAAAATATTTTTTATTATTTTTATTTATTTAACTATCAAACACCTATGACTGATCGTTTTGATTGTTGTATACGTCAGCATGTGGACGTTTGATGCAGCACGCCACGATCCACCCACAATGTTAGACAGCCTTAAACTATGGTTGAAAAAAGTATCGGGTGACCTTGCCATTATTGATCCCTAAAACGACGTGCAGCCTAATCTTCCCACTAAAATCTTCCGCAACAAACATAATAATTGAAACCCTTAAGCCATCCAGCTAACTAGGAACGTGGATATCTTGTGCGGAGTTTATTAACATTTATTAATCATCAGCTCGGGTCGAATAACTTATATTTTAAATTTTAAGTTTGCTTAAATTAATTATTTACTTTTTAAATATATATTAAATTATATTTTTAGTTAAAAATAATTTTTAAAATATAAAATAAATAATTTAATACTGACTTGGTTAAAATTTTTTTATTCTTTAAAAATTTTAGGTTCTGAAGTCTATTACTAGGCAATTAATAATAAGAGAACCAAGCATAAATTCATTACGTCCAACTTGTTACTTGTTTATTAGTCAACAAGCGACTTGCATTTTCAAATTAGTAACACCACATTTCATTACGCCCAACTTGTGACTTGTTTATTAGTCAACAAGCGACTTGCATTTTCAAATTAGCAACACGACAAATGTGGTGGGGCTTGTGTTGGGTTGATGCAAACACACACGATATATGGAAGAAAACAGTAAAGAGATTAATATATAGATTTACGTGATTTTTTAAAATCTGAATACGTCTATAGAAATATGAGCGAGAGTTTTTTCTTATTGATCATAAAATTATAGATCATAAAATTATATAAAAAATATTTATAATCATCTCTATTTCTAATCTTAATTAAATTACATGGTATATTTTTATCCTTAACACGTTCTGAAGTCTATTACTAGGCAATTAATTAATAGGAGAACCGAGCATAAAATCATTACGCTCAACTTGTGACTTGTTTATTAGTCAACAAGCGAGTTGCACTTTCAAATTAGCAACACGACAAATGTGGTGGGGCTCGTAATTCATCATCAATCTTTATCATTAAATCTTGCAGGTCATTACTTGGAGGGAGGTCTAATTGATAACGCAGGAGCTGATTTCACTGGATGAGTTACATCAATCCAAAAAAAAAAAAAAATGGCTTTGAGAGCATGCGTACCCTCTTTGCATGTTCAGGTCCAGCGACCATGCAGATATTTATAGAGATCTAGATTGATCCATGTTCCTTTCAATATTAATTAAATGATATATATATATATATATATATATATATATCTTGATTGAAACGGTAGAGTGTTGATGGAGAAAAAGCACTCTGGTGCCCAAAATGTTTCTCAATTATATAGCTGATAAAGTGAGCAAGTGACGGTAAGTAGTTGCAGTTGTAATTGTCTGCACACGAAAGTGCACTACTGCTCTTTAGGCCAAAGCAAGTTATTATTGATATATGCGTTTATCCTACAGCGAAGCTTCTTTCTCAGAAGATGAGCTCTGGAAAGTGACTGCTAGAGCATCACAGGTCAGGGCAAATATAAAATAAAATGATCCATATACTTGAGCTGTGATTTGATCATTTAACTTAAAAGAATAAATTCATCACAGAAGATAACGCGCGCCATGACATATCTGAGATGTACGTATTTCTAGAAGCCATGGACATTCGTGGCTTTCTGTATTGCGTTCATCGTTTTTGGTGCCACGCTGGGAAATTTCATCCTCAATCTGTCTCGAAATCCTCCCAATAAATAGTATTTTTTTTCCAGCTGTGTTGCATGCAGTCATTTTCTTGTCTGATCAAATCTAGATTCATAGGTCCTCTCCGGCTCTATTCTAGATTGATCAACATCCATAGATTGTATTGTCTCTGTTTCTCTTTTGTTGTCGTTTCTGATTATATTGCTGCTGGAAAAGATATTTAATAAGAAAAAAGGGACAAGAGAAGAAAGGCATTTAAACAAGCTAATTTGTACGTGCAGACATGTACATGGTAGCATTGTTCAAAAGCAGACAACGGCTGGTCTTTTAAGCTGAAACGCATAAATTCGGGTCAGACCTCGTTTTAAACGGGTCCAAGACTCTTGGTTGGGCAAAGGGCTCCCCAGATCATGAATGGTCCATAATGCAAATCCCGTACTCTTTTTTGGATTGGCGCTTGGTATATATAAAATTTAATATAAATACCAAATGCAATGTCTCCTCTTCTTGAAGTTGGGCAGTTTATGGTGGGGAGGGGATATACCCATTTGACCAAAAATTAAAAAAAATTAAAAAAAAAAAACCATACGGGTGTGAAATACACCTCCAAATTAATTAAAAAAAAACATAAAGAAAGAAAGGGAACAAAATTATAATAATATACAACACGAGATAAAGAAAATATATGTATATCTCTATGGCATAGTTGTAATGTTTCAAATTTTGATCACACTACTAATGCGGCAATTGTTTATGAGAAACACTACTAGTATAATTTCTCTTTCCTTATTTCTCTCTCTCTCTCTCTCTCTCTTTCTCCTAAGGATCCGATTGAATGGTACTAAAATTTCAGAAGAATAAGTTTTACAAGGGTTATAAGATAAAAGGGGAGTATTATTTTTAGAGGGTTGGCCCACATTGATATACTGTTTATGGAATGAGATAACTTTAACTTGGTTTGGATGTTTTATAAATAAGAGGGGTGAATGATGAAAAAAATAGTCAAATGACTCTTTTACCCTTATGGTATCCCAAACTTGGTTACCCATTAAATTAAATATTAAATTATAAAACTCACTCTATTTAATTATTTTTGGACAATTTGAAGTTATATTATTTATTTCATTGAAAATTTAATATTTTTATAAATTTATTTAAAGAATTTTTTTAAATATGCACTTTTGAATGGTTGGTTATTATCTAATTTTTTTAATTATATTTATTTTGACTTGTTGATCTATCTATTATTTTTTTACCAGCATTATATTTATTTTAATCAAGTTAACAATACAATTAACTAGGGGTGGCAAAATGGGCGGGTTGGGCGGGTTAGTGATGGGTTTAAACAGGTTGGAAATTAAATGGGTGCAGCAAAATCCACCCATTTAAAATGCGGGTTAGATATGAGCGGGTTGAATACGGGTTAGATCAAACCCATGAACCCATATCCAACCCATTTACTTATGACCCAACTTACTTTTTTTAAAAAAAATTAAAAATTTATTTCAATTAATGTGTATATATATATAAATACATCAATATTTATTTTAATTAATATAATATTATACATATTATATAATATTATATATATATATATTTACATTTTTCAGTTAATTTCGAATTTGTACGAACCGATTTATTTTTTATTCAATTTTAAATTAACAATTCTCTCTCTCTCTGCGTGCACGCATGTATGCGTGTGGGGGGTGTGTGTGCGTCTGCCCGCGTGCATGTGTGCTTGTGTGTGCGTGCGCGTGCGCGTGTGCATGTGCGCGTGTGTGGGCATGTGCGCGCGCGCGTGTGCTTGTGTGCCCCTACGTGCGTGCGTATGTAGGCGTGTATGCGTGTGTATGCGTGCGCGCGTGTATGCGTGTGCGCGCGCGCGCGCGCGCGTGTAGGCATGTATGCGTGTGTGTGCGCGTGCGTGCGTGTGTAGACGTGCATGCGTGCGTGTGTAGACGTACGTGCGCGCGTGTATGCGTGTGTGCGTGTGCGCTTGTATAGGCGCGTGTTTGTGCATGTGTGCGCATGTGTGCGGAAGCGTATATGCGTGTGTGTACGTGCGCGCGCGCGCGCGCATCTGTTATTTGTATTGAGTATGGAGGAGAATAAGAATAGAGAATGGAAGAAGAAGTAAATTATATATAATGTATATATTAAACATTTATTGTATACGCTAAATATATATATATACACATAGCATATATATGTAATGGATATATTATACATTTATTGTAGATATTACTAGAGAGAGAGAGAACAGTATAAAGAGAGATGGGGGTTAAACTAATTTTTTTAACTTAAATAGGTGTTTTAGCGGGTACTGTTGCACAACCCAATTGCACCCGTTTATAAATGAGTATTTTGTAAGTTACTAAATTACAACCCAATTAGTAAAATAATATGACCCAAACCCATTTATTATGGATTTAATTGGGTGGGTTGATGAGTTTGCGTCAATTTTACTACCCCTACAATTAACGATGGCTAAAAATATCAAAAGCAATCAAGTTGAAGGAGGATAATTTTTAGTTAATCTCAAGGGTGCCACAAAATTATCCCCAAAGGGGGGAAAAATAAAGAAGGGGGAAAGCTAAGAGGGGGGAAGAGGGGGGAAAATTTTGCCATCCAAACAAGGAGATAAGTGTGGGATCCACCCTTATAAGGGGATAAAAGCTTTGGAGGGGGTCAAATCCCTCATCCAATCGGGCCCTAATAGTAATTGCTAAGGGTTAACATGATGACGAAAACGGCGAACTAATACTGTGAAATTTTAGTGAAAATTGATATTTTATCAGAAAAATTTATTAAAAATATAAGTAATTAAAATGGTGTACACTGTTAAAATTAAAAATATAATTTGATGATTTTATTAATGTTTTAAAATGGCATACCCATAGGGTTGTGCAAACTTGAATCGGAACCGACAATCAAAAATTTCTACTCCGTGTAGTTTGCAGAGAAAAGAAAATAAAAATTTTCTCCCATCTTTATTTGATTTTTGAGTTTGAACAGAATATTATAATAAAAAAAAGTCAATACATTTTCTCTCCGTTTTCTTCCTACTTTCTCTTATTTTTCTCTCTTTTCTCTTCGTTTATCATTTCTCTTCTCATGGTTCCATACCACATCCACTGGGCAGATCTTTGTGGACTGAACCCTATTGAAAATTGAAACATCGGCTTGAGGCCCATATTGGACGGAGGCCCATTGAGTGGGCTGGATTCAAGCCCATCAACCTCACGACAGTTTCGACTTTGGCAATGTTGTAGTCCTTCCACTGGGTTTTCTAAATTTGATACCACAACACATCCTTTTTGTTCGCAAACATAAATAATGAAAAAAGGTAAATAATTTAACATCACAACTCTTTTTGTTTAATTATATATAAGTAATTCTATATTTTTTTCATATATTAAAAATATCGTATCATATTCAAATAGGGGTAGTGAAATATTACGTATAGTTTGGTGATCAGCATTCAAATTAGGCCCAATTTGGAATGAACAAGCAGTTAAAACAGGTCGATCTACTCCCGTTGAAACGTTATTGACCTCTCTGAACAATAATTGAGATTAAAAAATTAATTAGTTCACGAAAATTTTTAATCAAGCATGTCCATATATAATTCAACTGTCTCAACTGTCAAACATACATGTACCAACAAACAGACAATATATATATATATAATAAGAATTAGTTTTTTTTATTGAATAATAAGTCATATAATATTGTAATTGAATAATAATAAAATATCCCAAGTTAATATTTAAAAATATATGTATATATCTCTTCATAGGTGCCAAATAGGCACACTTTAAAATATTTATAATTTATTTTTTTAGTTCTTTTAAATATGAAAAAATTTTAATGGCTTATAATTGTTTTTTAAAATAATTATATACAATTTATATACGTAGCAAACTAATATATATGGTTAATATAACAGTTATATACGAATTTTAATTTGAAATAGCTAGATGCAAGTATGTCACTTGTCAATGAAATACAACTCTTGTCCTGTTGAAATTCTACATCGAATAAATTAAACTCCATTATTTTCAATCAAACCTTTATATTATATTTATATATATAGCGTAAGATTTTATAAATGTTCAAGCTTAAAATTTCAAAATTAAACTAGTCAATTAATTTTATAAGTAGGATAGTGAAATATTAGTTTCCATTATTTTATAATTATTTCATTTTTTTTAATTTCAAGATTGTATGGTATTTTAATTATTGATTTTATTTAATTAATAATTTTAAAATTAAAAAAATAAAATTTAAATAAATCTTGTTGTAATATTATAGCAATAAAAAGTCTCGTCAAAAGAATTCATTTTAGACCTTGAATGAGCTTGTGTCGCCCTAAAATAGTACATTCAGGTTTTATCCCAAAACAAAATAATAATAAAATAATAAAATAAAAATTAAAGAAAACCTTTTAACATATTCATTAAACATGCACTACTAAGTGGGAGGACTTGGTCGGCCACCTCAAGCGGTCGACTAAAACACTCCAAGCGGCTTTTAAATATATGGACAACCACTTTACAACCGTCTTGAAGCGATCAGTTATGTTGAGGGCGTGAAATACTATAGACGACCGCTTAAGACAGTCGCCAAATTCAACGATTGGTTAAAGCGATCGAAAAAGATGAGTGGTAGACTTTTAGACGATTGCCTCAAAACGGTTGTCTTTGGCTATCTGGTAATTATTTAAATGGCTTTAGATGACTGCTTTTATAGTTTTATTTTTTTTTTAACGCTAGCAATTGCATGTGTTGATTTCAAACCAAATTAAACTTGTACAAAAGATATATATATATAAAACCTATAACAGCATATAAATTAAACATGTGCACATAATAAAATTGAATTTACTCATCACAAATAAAAATATTAACAAATTAAATTTAAAATATTAATTACAAATTGTCATTAAATTTAAATTACATTGGCAAAAAAAAATTAAAAAACGCAAAACATCTTTGTACAAGAAGAAGCGAATCCAAATTGCAGCAATATCTGTCAAACCTGAAACAGATCAAAAAAATAATTTGATTAAATACAGATAGAATTCATAATCAATGAAATTTAAATTAAATCATAACTAAAATTTTAATTTAAAAGATTATATTTACTCAAGTTTCAAGTAGAAAATACCTGGGCCCATTTCGAGCGACCCATAGCTCGGATTATTACCTTGTTCGTTCCTGCAAGTCTGCAATGGCGAGGACTCGCTACACGCTAAGTTTGGTTCACTGTATGCTCAGTTTGAGCACTTGAGTCTTAAATTGAAAGTTTTAAGTTTCACGTTTCAACTAAAACTTACTCAGGTCTATTATAAGCGATCCGTAGCTCAGATTGCCGCCCAATTTGTTCCTGCAAGTTTGTAATGACAAGGACTCGCTACACGCCAAGTTTGGTTCACATCGGACACCATACGCTCGGTTTGAGTACTTGACTTATAAGTTGGAAGTTCTAAATTTCACATTTCAACTAGAACCTATTCTGAGCGATCCGTAGCTCGGATTGCTGCCTAATTTATTCTTGCAAGTCTGCAATGGCGAGGACTTGCTACACACCAAGTTTGGTTCACATCGGATACCGTATACTCGGTTTGAGCATCTAACTCTTAAGTTTAAAGTTCTAAGTTTCATGTTTCTTGTTTCTGTGTGGCCCGGTGTGATCAGCGATATGATCAGCGATATCCTACAATATGAACAGTTTTAAACTTTAGTTCTCAGTGGATTTTATTAACACATAACAATAAGACATTTTATTACTGTATGAGTAATATGCAATATGTTACTTGAGTGGGCTGGCGCTACACATAAAACTCCGTTTGCAACTACATGGAATCTCGGCCAACATAGAACTAGTGTGAGAAACATTAAGTACAAGATGGATCATTGCATTTCTAAACTATTCGAACTGAATAATTCAAGAATCATATATGTCAATTTGTACATTCTCGTCATAAGAACAACGAATTAGGTCTTAAAAGACCCAACTAATCACATCAAGGATGACCAAATCGACTGTCGTCATACGATTCCTGAACGGGTCTAAGTTTTTTTTAAATCATAAATGCATGCACATTCATGAAGGTAGTCACCAAAAAAAGGTTAATTACGATTTCCTAATTACTTGTCGTTTGCTGGGTTTGTGAAAAAATTTTTGGAGATCTGTATACAACAATTAGGATTTGTAAAGAATTTAACTTAGTTTTTGTATTTCGAGTTTTGTAAATAATTGCACTGATTTTTTAGACTTTATCTTGTAACAAACTTGAATAATGAATTAAGGTTTATCCTAATTAATTAACTTTTAACCGTAATTTAATTTTAATGTTAAGAAAATTAATGTCAATCGATTTTTACCAAAAACTAAGATCAACCCTAATCTAAAGTTAGGGTAATTAATAATAACCTTATCTAACACTGACATATATTAAAAATTCCAAAATTAATTTTGACCCTAAATTAATTATAAAATAGTTAATAATAACCCTAATTGGTTTTTATTCATAATTAAATTAAACCATAATTAAAAAATTCCAATAGTATATAAAAACCTAAAAAACAGTAACCAATAATAATGTAAAAAAGAAAAATCTCAAAAGCTAGTTTCAACAGCCAAAAATTCAGCGTACAGTAACAAAATTTCAACAGCAATATTTCAAAACCCATAATTATAACAACCAATTAAAAAAAAAAAACCAACAATAATCAAAATCAAACATTAAAAATCCAATAGTTAGTTTTAACGGCACATAACATCTGTACAAAAAATTTCATTGGCTAGCCCAAAAATCCAACAACAGCAAACATTAAAAAGAAAATAGTAATATAAAAAATGGGTAGCAGCAAGTTTCAGTAACACATCACATTCCCACAACAAATTTCAACTGTTAGCCTAAAAATTTTATTCACAAACATACATTTCAAACTTCACAAGTTCACAATGAAATTTACATAATTTACTTACTGATCAAATGTGTAAATTCAGAAAATCAAAAAAACTCAAAAAACAAAAAAACTTGGAGCAGAGAAGACAAACTCAAATTGAAATGGTGGTCGAACTGAAATGGTACTTGGACTGAAATCTGTGAGAAGGAAAAAATAGGAGTTGTAAGAAGAAAAAAAAAAGGAACCCAAACTTGTGAGAAGGAAAAATCGGGGAGAGAGAGATAAAGAGAGGAAGATAGAGATGAATGTAGAGAGAGAGAGAGAGAGAGAGAGAGAGAAGGAGTACCTGGGGAAGCTATGCGAATAGTCGGCGATGTGGGTAGCCAGCGACGGCAGTCTGGCGAACGAAGCATGGAGAGAAAAAGATAGGCATAGGTAAATAGTGACAGAGAGAGAGCCAGAGAGACCAGCGTGCGGAAAGGAAGAGAGATGTGTGAGGGAAATAAGGAAAAGCAGGGAAAGGCAAGGATTTTGGAGGGAAATACGAGGCTTTTGTCGACTACCTTGAGGTGGTTGACCATATCACTTAAGCGGTCGTCAAAAGTACCATTTCTTGATCGCTTCGAGGCGGCCGACTGCTTCTCTAACTTACTTTCCCGTTATTTGTAGTAGTGATATATACATTGAGAGCAAGTCCAGAAGTGCGAAGGAATAATAACAATTATGGTATCCCACGGTTGCTGAAATTACTATTAATATCTTATATCCAGTGGTTAAAATTTTTAATATAAGTTTCAACCTGTTTCAAAAGTTATTATTTTTTATCAATAGATATGTGAGTACTATTACTTCTACTTTATTCACATTTTTTGATTATGTATATATACCTCTTTAATTGCCTATTATACAACTTTTTTCACTTTCGCCAAACGAAAGGAAAAAAAAACAGAGAAACAATTTAGCATATTTGTTGAACAAGTTTGAATTAAGAGCTTATAATATAACTAGGTAGATGGTAGATAACTATCAGTCAATTAAAATAAATTGCATATTCTTTTGAATTCAAGATAATGAATTATATATTACTCAAATTTTCAATTTATTGAGAAGAAATATTTGAAAAAAATAAATAAAACATGTTATGCATAATTTGTGATATAAAATTTTATCTTCTGAACAGTAGAGATTTTAGCTTATTTATTGAAACATAGATGCATCAAGAGCTTATAGTATGGCTAGGTAAGTGGTGGGTAACTATCAGTTAATTAAAACAAATTGCATATTCTTTTGAATTTCAACAGCAATGAATTATATTTTAGTCTAATTTTTAATTTATTAAAAAAATAATGCATATTATGCTTAATTTGTGGTATAAAAAGTTATATGTTTTTAACATGTTGTTCCAATATTAACGAACACCTAAGGTGAATTCAATGAAAAGACTTTTTTTTTTAATAAAAGTAATATAACATTTTTATTTATATAAAATCTTTTAATTTTTCTAAAGATAAATCTTCTAGCCTTTAAGGGACAAAATTAATTAAAATTTCACATTTAATAGTTATTAAAATTCTAATTTTGTTAATAATACAGGTAATTTATTTAATTTTTCATTAATATGTGTAAATTTATGGAGAGTCACCTGTTTGGGCTTTAATTAATTTTTTATTTTCATTTTTTCTCATATTTGAATTAATTGTTGGGATTAAACATATTAAATTAGAACAATATTATCAAACAAATAATAAATACAAATTAAAGTGAACAAGCCTAAAAAACCAAAAAATATGAAAATAATTTTTTTTTCAAAAGAGAAATCACTTCTGCTCGTATACTAAATAATTTTTTTGAAATTATTTCCTCATGGGAGTGTACTAATTTTTTTTTCTTTACGATAATAGATTCATTTGGAGCTCTACAAAACTCCATAAAACTCTATAAATTTTTATAAAATTTAAATTTTTACTTATTACTCGAATTACGAAAATATAACTTTTACAAATTTAGGTTTCGCTTGGGAAACATAGTTAGTAGCTAATTTCTACTTACTCAACTTTTTGGTTTTTTTTTTCAAAAAAGATCAAATTTACCCTCTTATATTTTTTAATTTCTTTTAAACCATAAAAGGTAAAGTATCAAATCAACAATAAGTCAACTTTTTTACTTCCTAAACACAAAAAGCTTAATTTTTTACGTAGATGGTTGACTTTTTCTTTCCAAACTCAACATTACAATAACCTATAACTCCAAGTACTCCCAATATATTATAAGGGTTAATTTTTATGTCTAACTAACGAGAAAAAAAAAAGATTAGTTGGTAAGGTTTTATTGACATGTTTATAGAATTTTTTATTTGTATGGGCACAAATAAAGTTAATATTTTTATTTTATTTACTTATTTTTTACAAAAAAAAGTCCCTATAAATTTTTTGTATTAACGTTACTCATACGTTGTATATACATATTCGTCACATTTGTAATTCTTTTAATCTCTACAAATTTTTATAAAATTAAAAACTTTCATTTAAAACATGAATTAAGAGATTACAATTTTTACAAATTTATATCAAAGGATTGTTTGGATGCAAAAAAAAAAAATACAAGAAAAATATAAAACATTGATATAAGAATAATATGTTTCGAAATTAAATTGAAAAAAATTAATATTTTTTTGCAGTTTAAGTAACTTTTAATATATATATATATATATAGATATTTTTAGTCTAAGCTGCCCCTAATTTATACAATTCCGAACACGTCCATTGCTTGATGTTTTACGTCAGCATGCTGACGTTTGCTTTGTCGCGCCACCATGCAACATTTATTGACCCCCGAAAGCATTATCGTTGTTTAGATGAAACGTGTTGGAATGAGCACACCATTATTGACCACTAAATGCGCCAGCCTGGCTTTTACTGTAAAACTAAAATTAACCTTCCTCGCAGCTGTAAGCAGACGACTGACCGACCACTTTAAATATGGCACCTTCCCGGACTCCCCTCTCCCCGGGTCCAGTTATTTTTTCACCACCCAACCTTCTACCCTTAACCTCTGTTTGGTTGCTGCATTCGAGAGACGAGATATTTGCGGATTCATCTCTATTTTAACATTTAGGGCTTGTTTGGCATGTAATAATTTGTTGAAAATCTCTGAAAATCTCTATAAATCTCTGTTAATTTTATATCACATCAACTTTTTTCTCTCACTGCACGCATTACGAATTCTTTCCAAATCACAATTTATCTCAATTTATCTCTTTTTTTTACTCCAAACAAACCCTTAGTTACGCAACGGAGATTCGTAAGTAAATTATTTATCCCTAAATTATTTATCTCCTAAAATAAGAGTAGTGTTTCATACATATAGTTAAATAAACAATCCTACGTGTATAGATTCGATCGAAATTTTATAAAATTTCACAAAATTTTACTAACATTATAAAATCTTAAATTTTCACTTATCACATGAATTAAGAAATTGTAATTTTTATAAATTTATACTAATTTTTATAATTAAAAAAACCCCCTTTATATATCTTACATCTTTTTATCCCTTCAATTACGTAAATTTTAAGTCTAAACTTAAAAACCATTTGGCGCACAATAAAAAAAACTTTTATCAATTTTTTTATTTTTTTTAACTTTACCTACCAAACATAAAACTAACTTTTAACAATTTTTTTCAATTTTTATCATTTTTTTTTAACTTTACCAGCTTGTTCAATTTTTTTTTAACTTTTATCAATTTTTAAAAATTTTATCAAACGATTAACTAACTACTAATGTGACATGTGTTAGTTCGTGACGCAAAATTACATTTTTTTTTCTTTTTGATAAAAAATGGTAGCACAAAATGGCCCCTTGTGCAGCTTGTATGTATATAAGTATGGGCCACAATTATTCTATAAAAAAAAAATTTTAACCATAATCAATTGTCAATTGTAAGATTTGCATGCTTATCACTTTAAATTAAAATATTTATTAAAATGTTTTAATATACTAAAAAAATATTATTGACCTTAAAGTCAATGTTTGTTTGGAGAATAAAATTGGGGAATTGAATAAGCAGTTTATCATTTTTGACCTAGTTGACTTTAGTCCTATAGTTGGTTTGCAATATTATAATTCAAAATTAGATTTCATATCTCAAAAAATAGGGGATAAGTAATATCACAAAGGATATGGTATTATTTATATCCCACCTCTACATTTGTTTCCCACCAAAATATAAAGGTTTAAAATTATTTCCTATCACATCTAATATTAAATCATATCTTTTATCCTACTTTATATCTCACCAATCAAATGCTTAAAAAATAATCTCATATAAAAAATTAATCCTATATTATATCCAATCTCATATATTATCTTATAATAAGAGGTCTAAAAAAACTCAAAAAAACTCAAAAGTTAGAGTTGATATGATGTAAAAATGATAGGTGATAAAATTTGATCGGAGAGATTTGAAAACTTTTGAATTTTTTTTTAAATTTTTTAAATTTTTTTTGAGATGCCAAACGCAACCCTAATTTCTCAAAATAAACATAGCCTCTAAGTGTAAGGCCTGTTTTCGGCGAATGATGTTGCATCATTCCCGAAGAAATGGTTGCGAGAAAAACTTTCAATTAAAATATTTATTAAAAATTTTTGAAATTAAAAAAAATTTATATTGATCTCTAAGAGCAAAGGTCTTTTTAAGCGGATGGATGGAGACTGCTGGCTTAAAAAAATAAATAGTAAGTTTATCTGTTAGTGCTTCAATAATTGCGAGACGGTCTTCTTGGTCAATTAAAGTCAAAATTGTGCAGAGGCACTGTGCTATAAATTATAAGCTCGCTCGCTCGCTCACTCAAGGGCATGTCCCTTTCACGATTAATTAAATAATTTAAATGAGTGATGTTTGTTGATGGAGAGAAGCAATTAGGTGCGTGCGCTAAAAATTTCTCAATTATTAATGGGACCCCAAAGTAGGTAAGTGATTGTAACTAGGAATTGTAATTCACTCATTAAAATTCCAGTCGAGGGCATGTTTGGTTGTCATGCTAGAAAACGCTGATATTTAACTTTTTTAAAATTTTTTAATTGTTTTTCGTAAGTAAGATAGTTTGACTAAAAAGAGAATGAATTACATACTTCAGATGGTATACTCTCGATACATAATTTTGTAAATTTTTGTTTAAATATTAAAAAAACTTACTACACACAAAAATTATTTTATTTTATTCTACTTCTATTTAATTTTTATAAGTTTTTACCAAAAATACAACTTTTATTAATAGAAATACATGACAACACTATGACAAAAAATGCAAAAAATTGTAGTCCTCGTTCCAAGGGGCAAAAATCAACAAACAAATACCAAAAGTTGCTCATTAAGGTGTTTGGCAAAACACTAATCTTTGGTAATTTTACTTTCATGAAACAGTGAGGTTATCAAAAATTTTAGAGGTTATAATAGTCATTTTAATTGGTTGTAAATTCAAAAACTATTAAAATTTTCACTAAACACTTAAAGATTACAAAAAGTTATTAAAAATTATTGGTTGTTTTACCAAACACATTAAAAAATTTTCTTAATAATTTTTTATTAAAAAACCCAAAATTGTTGAAAATTGAATTTCTAAACGGTATTATGCCTTTTTTTTTTTTTTTTTTGGTTTATAAACTTACTCGAGTAGGATTTTTCTTAATAATATATATATATATATATATATATATATATATATATATATATCATTTTTTAATTTCAAGATTGTATTGTATTTTAATTATTGATTTTATTTAATTGATAATTTAAAAATTTTAAATTAAAAAAAAAAACAAAATTTTAGTAAATCTTGTCGTAATATTATAGCAATAAAAGGCCTCGTCAAAAGAATTCGTTTTAGCCCTCAAATTAGCTTGTATTGCCCTAAAATAGTATTTTCAGGGTTTACCCAAAAAAATAATAATAAAATAAAAATTAAAGAAAAACTTTCCAGCATATTCATCAAACACATATGCATTGAGAGTAAGTCTAGAACTGAGAAGGGATAGTAAGGGGGTTATGGTATCTCACGATTACTGAAATTACGATTAATATTTTATATCCGGTGGCTAAAATTTTTAATATAAATATCAACTCCTTTAAAAAATTATTATTTTTTATGAGTAGATATGTCAGTGCTATTGCTTCTGTAGATCACTTCATTCACACTTCTGATTATATATGTACCTCATTAATTGTTTATTATACAATTTTTTTCATTTTCGCCGAATAAAAAAAATTAGAGAAACAATATAGCATATTTATTGAATAAGTATGAATCGAGAGCTTATAATATAGTTAGGTAGGTAGTGGATAACTATCGATCAATTAAAACAAATTACATATTTTTTGAATTTCAAGACTAATGAATTATATTTTAATCTAATCTTTAATTTATTTAAAAAATTATTTAAAAAACTAAAGCATATTGTGCTTGCTTTGTGATATAAAAAGTTGTATGTTTTTAACGTGTCGTTCTAATATTAATGAACACCTAGGGCGAATTCAATGAAAAAACCTCTTTTTTCTTTTTCCCTCAAAAGTAATATAACATTTTTATTTAATATAAAATATTTTAATTTTTCTAAAGATAATTCTTCTACCCTGTAAGGGACAAAATTAATTAAAATTTCACATTCAATAATTATTAAAATACTAATTCTGTTTATAATTGAGGTAATCGGTATAATTTTTCATTGATATACATAAATTTATGGAGAGTCACCTTTTCTGGCTTTAATTTATTTTTTATTTTTATTTTTGCTCATATTTGAATTAATTGTTGGGATTAAGCATATTACATTAGAAAAACCTAAAAAAACAAATAATAAATACAAATTAAAGCATACAAACCTTAAAAACCAAAAGATATGAAAATAAATTTTTTTTTTTTCAAAAGAGAAATCACTTCTTCTCGTTTACTAAATAATTTTTATGAAATTATTTCCTCATAGGAGTGTACTAATTTTTTTTTTTTATGATAATAGATTCATTTGGAGTTCTACAAAACTCTGTAAATTTTTATAAAATTTAAATTTTTTACTCACTATTCAAATTATGAAAGTGTAATTTTTATAAATTTAGGTTCCGTTTGGGAAGTATAGTTAGTAGCTAACTTCTAATTATTTAACTTTTTGATTTTTTTAAAATAACAAAATTTACCCTCTTACATTTTTAACTTCTTTTAAATTATGAAAGGTAAAAATATCAAATTAACAATAAGTTAACTTTTTTCATTTATAAACACAAAAAGTTAACTTTTTAGTAGGTAATTGATTTTTTCTTTCCATGCTCAACATTATAATATCTCCAAATACTCCCAATGTATTACAAGGGTTAATTTTTATGTCTAACTAATAAGAAAAAGAAAAGGTTAGTTGGTAAGTTCTTATTGACATGTTTGTAGAATTATTTATTTGTATTGGCACAAATAAAATTAATATTTTTATTTATTTTTTTTTACAAAAAAATCCCCATATATATATTTTGATTAACGTTATTCATTTATTGTATATATATTGATCTCATTTGAAATTCTTTTAATCTCTATGAATATTTATAAAACTTAAATTTTTTAATCAAAACAAGAAGTACGAGATTACATTTTTTATAAATTTATATTAATGTAAATATGATATGTGGTGAAATTAAATTAAAAAATATGATTAATTTTTGTATTTTTGATAACTTTTAATATTTTCATTTTTAGTCTAAACTGCCCTTAATTTATGTAATTCCGAACATATCCATTGCTTGATGTTATATGTCAACATGCTGACGTTTGCTTTGTCACGCCACGATGAACATTTATTGACCCCTGCAAGCATTATTTTTGGGTTGTTTGGCGAATCAAAAAATATCAAAAGTCATCAAATTTTATTTATTTTTTATAATTTTTTTAATTAAATTTTAACACTTATCACTTTTATATCACATTTTTTTATTTTTATTATACTTTTTAATTAAAAATTGACTAACCAAACAGACCCTTTGTTTTGATGGAACGTATAACTCGGTAGTTAAGAATTTATCATACACATTTATGGCTTGAGTTTGACTCATCCCACCCCTTAAAAAAAAAAAAAAAACTTTACATTTAAAAAAAAAATTGTTTAAATGAAACGTGTTAGAATGGTCCGACCATTATTGACCCCTAAAAGCGCCAGGCCGGCTTTCACTGTAAAATTAAAAGTGGCCTGGCTTTCACTGTAGAATTAAAATTAACCTTCCTCGAAGTTATAACCAGACGGCTGACGACCGACCACTTTAATAATGGCACTTTCTCGGAGGAGGGAGCAGGAGATTTATTAGTTTGAATATATATTTCGGCCCGGTTTGCGTTCGCTATAAACTTTTAAAAATTATTATAAATCTCTAATAATTCATTAACTTTCAATTTTCTATTATAACTAATTTTAAAAAATTTTAATATTTCACTAAAAAAATAAAAATCTAAAAATAAGTTAATCGAATGTGTAAATTTTTTATACAATCATATTTTTCGTGTCGAAAGTTTTCAAACGAGTACTATTGTTACTATTTTTATGAATTTTTTTGAATAATTGAGAATTGATTTAGAAAGCCGTTCCCACGGTTTGCTATTTTTTTAAAAAAAGGTGCCAAAATTCACCTTAAATCACATTTTATCTCAATTTATTTTATTTTTTCTTATTCCAAACGAAACCTTAAATGCATTCATTCATATTTAAATATCAAAACTTAAGTAATGTTGTTTTGAATAAAAAATGTTGAAATGTTGTTGTTTTGAGATTATTATAGTGACTGCAGTGGTCCTTAGTGTCCGTTTAGTAGATAAAAAGTGGAGAAAAAAGTACAATAAAAGTAAAAATATGTGACATAAAAGTGATAGATGAAAAATTTTGATTGAAAAAAATATAAAAATTAATTAAAATTAATGATTTTTTTGTGAGATTTAATATGGCCAAACAGGCTTACTGTAGCTCAGCCGCCATCCCGGACTCTCCCTCCCCGGGTCCAGTTGACTTTTCGCCGCATAACCTTCTATCCTTTCCCTCTGTTTGGTTGCTGCATTTGAGTGAGGAGGTATTTGTGGATTCATTTTTTTTTACTTTTAATGTTTAGTTACATGGTAGAAATTCGTAAGTAAACTATTTATTCCCTAAAATAAGAGTAAACGTTACATGCATATAGTTAAATACAATCCTACATATATAGATCCGTTTGAAATTTTACGAAATTTCACTAAATTTTACAACTCTTTATAAAATTTTAAATTTTTTATTTATTATATAAATTATGAGACTGTAACTTTCACAAATTTATATAAAATTTTATAACTCGAAAAAATCCCATATATATATATATATATATATCTCTCTCTCTCTTACATCATTTTATCCATTTAATTAAACGTATGTTTTAAGTCTTAACTTAGGGATCGTTTGGAACACTAAAAAAAAAGAACTTTTATTAATTTTTTTTAATTTTTTTAACTTTCTCCATCAACACAAAACTAAGTTTTATCGATTTTTTTTTTGAACTTTACCAATTTTCTCCAATTTTATGAGCTTCGTTCAATTTTTTTTAACTTTTATCAATTTTTAAAAATTTTATCAAACAATCAATTAACTTTAAAGTGGCACGTGTTAGTTGGTGATGCAAATTTACATTTTTTTAATAAAAATTGATAGCACAAAATGGCCCCTTACAGCTAAATTATTCTATCTTTTTTTTTTTAATATCATAATCAATTGTCAATTGTAAGATTTGCAAGCTTATCACTTTACATTAAAATGTTTTAATTTACCTATATATATATATATATATATATATATTATTGATCTCTAAGTGCAAGGTCTGTTTTTGGTGAATGGTGTTACATCATTTCGAAAGAAGTGGTTGTGAGACAAACCTTAAATTAAAATATTCATTAAATATTTTAATTTAAAATAATAATAATAATGATCTCTCAGTGCAACGGTCTTATGGAGACTGTTCGCTCAAAAGAAGAAAGAAATTTTTAGAACTTTTGTTTTTTAGTGCTGCAATAATTGAAGACAGTCTTCTCGGTCAATTAAAGCCAAACTTGTGTAGAGGTATTCATAAATTAGGCTCGCTCACTCAAGAGCATGACCCTTTCAAGACTAATTAAATAATTTAAGAACCCGTTTGGGTTAAAAAAAAAAAAAGTAAAAAAGTATCAAAAGTTATATTAAAAAGTATCAAAAGTTATATTTTATAATTTTAGGTGCGTTTGGTGGAATCATAATTTTTTTCATTTTTTTGCTCTGTTACAATAATTTATTCCACAAAAAATTTTACTAAACATACAAAAATTACTACTTTTTTGCTCTGATACAGTAAAAAAAATTTACCAAATACACAAAAAATTACCATTTTTTTGTTCTACTGCAGTAAAAAGTTTACCAAACACTTAAAAGTTACAAAAAATTACTAAAAATTATACTTTGTTCTATTAAACACACTAAAAATTATATCTAATAACTTTTAACTAAAAATTATTAAAAAATGTTAAAATTTACACTACCAAACGCCTCCTAAATGAGTAATGAGTCGATAAAGAAAAGCAACCAAGTGGATGCGCTAAAAATTTCTCAATTATTAATGAAAGCTAAAGTAGGGAAGTGACTTGCAGCTAGGAATTGTAATTCACTCATCAAAATTCCAATAGAGGGCATGTTTGGTTGTTATGTTAGAAAGCGCCCAAGTTTGAACTTTTTCCATTTATTTATTTATTATTTCCTTTATCAATATCTTTTAAACATATAAAAAAAAACTAACTGCATATAAAACTATCTATTTTTCCACTTTTATTTAGTTTTTATAAGTTTTACTAAAAAGGTATTTTTACCAAAAGTGACACATAATAATATTAGGATAAAAATTATAAAAAATTGTACACCCCGTTTAGAGGGACAAAATCAGTCAAAAAGTATAAAAAATAACTCAGTCGGGTGTTTAGTAAAAAAATCTAACTTTTGGCACATTTACTTACATGCAACAATAAAGTTATCAAAATTTTTAGGGATGATAATGGTCATTTTAACTAATTATAAATTTAAAAGTTACTTAAATTTTTACTAAATAATTAAAAATTGCCAAACGCATAAAAAATTTAACCTACTTAATTTTGAAAAAAAAATACTAAAAATTATAAAAAATTAAACTTTTCAACGATATTGTTGTTTTTTTAATTCACTAAATGTATTCCGGTGGAATTTTTATTAATCAGCAATATATATATCAATTAAAATGACGCAATTAAGATACATGATAAAAAAAATGTTAATGAACCCATTTAAGAGTTCATATCATTTTTTTATTACCAGATAATTTGAATTGTATTCTTGAATATTAATTTTAATAATTAATAAAAAACATTTTTTTCCCTATATAAAGTCTGCCAAGGATAGCAAATGCAAGAAGTAGTTGCTAGCGCCGAGGCAATTGAAGAACAATTCCTCCGAAATGGCAACCCATGTAGAGAGCGAAATCAGTAAAAAGATCACTAAAGGTGCCAAAAAAACCAATTCCCGGTCTTCTTCCGTCTGCATTTACAGGGTTGGCAGGGAGCTCCGTGCGCTGAAGCGAAGTGCCTACACTCCTCACCTCGTCTCCATCGGACCATTTCACAGCAAAGAGAAGTATCTCAAAAAACGCTCCAGCGACATCAAGTTGAGTTACGTGAAATCCCTCTTCCATCGAATCCCCAAATCAGAGAATACCGAGGATGAATCGGAAATTATAGAACAATGCCTGGAGATCATGAAAGGATTGGTAGAAAAAGCCAAGAAATGCTACGCAGAAGAAGTAGAAGGTGTGCTGAACGAAGAGATGATGCTGATCGACGGTTGTTTCATACTTGAATTTCTCTACAGGTACGCGGAGGCTCAACAAATCAGCTACACCAGTCAATCGGAGTACAAAAAGAGTGACGATCCTATTTTTGGCAGCGTTCCAACGTGCCTCACCGTCCAAGATGACTTGCTGCTGCTCGAGAACCAGCTTCCCTTCTTTGTTCTCCAGACTTTGTACGACCTCACCCTGAAAAAATTACAAACTCCTCTCTCGCTTTGTGAGTATGTTAATCAAATCATTCCCAAGTTGGATCCCGTTAGCAACTCCGAAAATAACCCCACAGCTAACTCCGAAAACAATCCCACAAAATCTGGTTCGCGTTGTGAGTGCTACTGCTGCGTCATTCTAGTTTCAGACGAAAATAAGCAGAATAATAATTCAGCAGGAGAGGATCGTAGCAAAGATGAACATCCTATGCATATTCTCGATTTTATACACAAGAAATATCGTCCTCTTTCTGATGATCATCCTAATTCAGTACCAAACGAAAGAAATCGTTATCATCATCATCTTCGTCACGAGAAGAAGATAAATACATGCTCCAAGTTCATGTTTTCTGCATCAGAGCTTGACTATGCAGGAGTCAAATTCGAAGCCCCAGAGGGAGCCCAGGATAATATATTCAAGGTCAACTTCAAAGAATTTAAGGGCCCTTTCCACTTGTTTCAAAGAGCTCGGTTCCAAATCCCCACTCTCTGCATCGACGACTCGACGGAGCGGTTGTTGAGAAACCTCATTGCTTTCGAGCAGTGTCGCCCCGGCGTCGAGTGCTATGTCACATCTTATGCCTTCCTCATGGACAGGCTCATAAACACTGCAAAAGACGTGGAAGTTCTTCAGAAGGCTGGAGTCATACGTAACTATCTGAGGGCCAATGAAGAAGCCTCTGATATCTTCAACAAGCTCTGCCAAGAAGTTGAATTAGGTGGGTTCTCTTATGCTCAGACATGCGAGGAGGTTGCTCAGTACAGCGAGCATTTGTGGCCGGAATTCATGGCCTATGTCAGATATACATACTTTTCTAAGCCATGGACAGTCCTGGCTTTCTTCATAGCCTTCATCGCTTTTGGGGCCTCGCTGGGAAATTTCATCGTCAATCTGTCTCGAAATCCTCCCAACAAATAAGTAGTTCTTTTGTCCGTGTTAATCCTACTACTAGCTACAAGTACCTTGTCTGCAACCGGTCTAGATTGATAAGTCCTCTATGCTTGCTGGTTTGATCCATATCATTATGCTTCCTGATCTATATCCGTTTGGTTCTCATTTCTTTTTAAGCTAGCTCTCTGTAATATATATCTGGTATTGCTTTTTGAGTATGTAATGCAACAAGCTTGTAATATTGGTTTCGTTTGATTTGCAAATAATTTCTGAAAAATATTATAAATTTTTATTAATTTTATATCACATTAATTTTTTTCTTTTACTGCACGTATTACGAATTCTCAATTTATCTCACTTTTTCTTACTCTAAACACATCCATTGTATATATATATATATATAGGGGGTGTTTAGAAGTTCAAAAAAACTCAAGTTTTAGTAATTTTTTTGGTATTTTTTTTTTACACTTTTTTGTGTGTTTGGTTGAACCAAGTGAAACTTTTAATATTTTTTAGTAACTTTTGGGTGTTTGGTAAATTTTTTACTGTAATAAAACAAAAAAGTGATAACTTTTAGGTGTTTGAATTTTTTTTACTGTAACAAATCAAAAAAATTGTAATTATAGGTGTACTTTTTACTATAACAAATCAAAAAAGTAAAAAATTTTATAATTTTATCAAATACACTAAAAATAATTTTTAATATTTTTTTATTTAATTTTGAGCTACCAAACGGGCTCATAAATGGTTTGATCTACTTGATTTTGCCTTTCAAGTTGGGATTCCGAGGCCCAAATCAAATTTTTCGTTCTCCATAGGAAAAGGTGACAACATTCATAAAGTACCAGGTTGGTTTTGGTCATGATTGGAGATCGGAAAAAAGTTACTTTTCAAAAAAAAAAAAAAATATTAGAGCTCTAAAAAAAGTTAAAAAAAATAAAAAATTAGTATAAAAATTTCACGTAACAATATTTAATTTAAAAAATCAAAAATTTTTTTAATTTTTCAAAAAAGTTTGAAACACGAAACATAGCCTCGCTCCTTGTTTTGTTTTTATTTTTTTTTTAATATGGCTAGAACATCTCCTTTGCATTCAACAGAAAAAAAAAAAAAGACTGACTAATTTTTTTCTCACGAAATCAATCTACTTAACATTGATTAGATTTTACTTTGGTTCTAATTAATTTTTATATTCTCATGCTATCTATCTTAAATTACAAGATTTAGTAGGTGATAATTTTTTTATGTTTTAAGTGACTCTTTTTATTAAAATTTAATTTTTTATTTAGTAATTTTAATTATGCTATCTATATTTATAAAAAAATTATAATAAAAATTTTAAACAAATAAAATCACCTATAAATGAAAAAAAAAATTATTTAGCCAGCCCTGTGACATTCGTGCGTCGTTCCATGTGTGCTTATAAAGGAGAATCTCGCTAGAACAATTAACCCAACAAATAAAAGAAAAGACAAAAGGAAGCTGAAAGTAGCATTCTGGACTGCACTTTTAAGACGAAGATGAATAAAATGTCTAGCCATAGTACAAGAACTGTATTGAGATTTGGAAAATCGATCGAGCACACTCGAACAATTTCCATTATAGACACAATAGCTTGTGCAAGTCTTCCTGAACTACGGGGCTGATCAAGGTCCGGAGTTCATTTTAATTTAATCCGTTTACTTTCTTTTTCTTTGACCAAGAGAGCCTCGTCATCTCATTGTAATTTGTGGGGAGCAGCATATGGAAAATCAAAATCAGTTTTCACGGGATTCATTGTTATGTTTTGCTTGTCAAAAGGTAGGTTCCACAATAACGCTACAATTCAATGGTCTAAATGTATTAATAATTTTTTTAGTTGAAAAAAATGAATATATTTGAATCATTTTAATTCAACAATTTGATTAGCTCAATTCTTGAACTGACACGGAAAATAATGTCAATTTTCAAATCCTTGCACGTGTGCCACTCAACCGTATGAAATTTTTTATAAATTTTTATCCAGTACATAAATTTTTTATAAAAATGATTTGTATCAAAATCAAAATTAAGGTAAAAGTTGTAAAACCTTTTTTATTATTTTTATTTATTTAATTATCAAAAACCCAAGACTGATTATTGTCATGCGCACGTTTGATGCAGCACGCCAGGACCCACCCACAATATTAGACAACCTTTAATTATGGTAGAAAAAAGTATTGGGTGACCTTGCTACTATTGATCCCTAAAAACACCTTCAGCCTAATCTTGCTACTAAAAATCTTCTGCAACAAACATGTTATTGAATCCCTAAGCCTGTATAAGACGTAAAATGATACACCTATTAATTCTTCTATCATTTATTTATTTTTTTAATAATTCTACATTTATAAATTATAATTTTAAATTTAATGTTAATTATGTAATTAGTTGTTGTGTAATAAACTTTAATTTTTATCAATAATGATTTTAATGTGTTTGTTTGAGTTTTATTTTTTTTTATTTTCTTTAAAAAAATATAAAAAAATGTCGAGTCGGTTGGGACAGATAAGGGGCGAGTGGCGTGACCCTTGACCCGACCCGAAAATCGGCAGGGGCGGCAAGGGCGGGTCGGCCCAAATTCCCAGATCAAGTCGAGTCGGGTCGACCCGATTTACACCCCTATTTGCCATCTAACCTAATCCAACAATTTTTAAATTTGTTATTATAACTCGATAGTTTGTTTAAACTTCTCCCGCCCATTCATCGATCCATGTGCATCATCAAACTTCTCCCTCCCTAACTCATGTGTATCTCTATTGCATAGTTGTAATGTTTCAAATTTTGATCACACTACTACTGCAGCAATTATTTATGAGAAACACTACTAGTATAATTTTTCTTTTCTTCTCTCTCTTTCGCTCTCTAATAGTAATTGCTAAGGGTTAATATGATGAGGAAAACCGCGAACTAGTATTGTGAAATTTTAGTGAAAAATGATATTTTATCAGAAAAATTTATTAAAAATATAAGTAATTAAAATGGTGTACACTGTTAAAATTAAAAATATAATTTGATGAGTTTATTAATGTTTTAAATTGGCATATCCATAGGATTGTGCAAAACTAAATCGGAACCGAAAATAAAAAATTTCTACTGTGTAGTTTGTAGAGAAAAGAAAATAAAAATTTTCTCCCATCTTTATTTGATTTTTGAGTTTGAAGAGAATATTATAATAAAAAAAAAGTCAATACATTTTCGCTCCGTTTTTTTCGTACTTTCTCTTATTTTTCTTTCTTTTCTCTTCGTTTATCATTTCTCTCCTCTAGGTTCCGTACCACATCCACTGGGCAGATCTTTGTGGACTGATCCCTATTGAAAATTGAAACGTTGGCTTGAGGCCCATATTGGACGGAGGCCCATTGAGTGGGCTAAATTCAAGCCCATCAACCTCACGACACTGTTGACTTTTGCAATGTTGTAGTGGGTTTTCTAAATTTGGTACCACAGCACTTCCTTTTTGTTCGCAAACACAAATAATGAAAAAGGAAAATAATTTAACATCACAACTCTTTTTGCTTAATTATATAGAGTGTGTTTATAGTTGTATAAAATTGCATAAAATTGTAAAAGTTAATGTGTCGTGTTTTGTGCAGTGAGTAAAAAATTTAAATTTTATAGTCTCGTAATTTATATATGTAAAGTTTTATAAAATTTTATATTTTTTTAATAACTCCAAACAAGGCCATAAGTAATTCTATTTTTTTCATATATTAAAAATGTCGTATCATATTCAAATAGGGGTAGTGCAATATTACGTATGGTTTGGTGATCAGCATTCAAATTAGGCCCAATTGAATGAATAAGTTGTTAAAACAGGCCGATCTACTCCCGTTGAAACATTATTGACCTCTCTAAACAATAATTGAGATTAAAAAATTAATTAGTTCACGAAAATTCTTAATCAAGCATGTCCATATATAATCCAACGGTCTCAATTGTCAAACATACATGTACCAGCAAACAAATAATATATATAAATATAATAAGAATTAGTTTTTTTTATTGAATAATAAGTCATATAATATTGTAATTGAATAATAATAAAATATCCCAAGTTAATATTTAAAAATATATGTATATATCTCTTCATAGGTGCCAAATAGGCACACTTTATAATATTTACAATTTATTTTTTAGTTCTTTTAAATATGAAAAAATTTTAATGGCTTATAATTGTTTTTTAAAATAATTATATACTATTTATATACGTAGCAAACTAATACATATAGTTAATATAACAATTATATACGAATTTTAATTTGAAATAGGTAGATGCAAGTATGTCACTTGTCAATGAAATACAACTCTTGTCCTGTTGAAATTCTACATCGAATAAATTAAACTCCGTTATTTTCAATCAAACCTTTATATTATATTTATATATATAGCGTAAGATTTTATAAATGTTCAAGCTTAAATTTTCAAAATTAAACTACCCAATTAATTTTGTAAGTAGGATAGTGAAATATTAGTTTCTATTATTTTGTAATTATTTCATTTTTTTAATTTCAAGATTGTATTGTATTTTAATTGTTGATTTTATTTAATTAATAATTTTAAAATTAAGAAAAATAAAATTTTAATAAATCTTGTTGTAATATTATAGCAATAAAAAGTCTCAACAAAAGAATTCATTTTAGACCTCGAATGAGCTTGTGTCACCCTAAAATAGTACATTCAGGTTTTACCCCAAAAAATAATAATAAAATAATAAAATAAAAATTAAAGAAAACCTTTTAGCATATTCATTAACACATACACTACTAAGTGGTAGGACATGGTCGGTCGCCTCAAGCAGTTGGCTAAAGCTCTCCAGGCAATCGTTAAATGTATAGACGACCACTTTACGACCACCTTGAGGCAGTCAGTTATGTTGAAGTTGAGAAATACTATAGATGATCGCTTAAGACAGTCGCCAAATTCAATGACCGGCTAAAGCAATCGACAAAGAGAAGTGGCAGACTTTTAGACGACCGCCTCAAAAGGGTCGTCTTTGGCTACCTGGTGATCGTCTAAATGGTTTTTAATTTTTTTACCTGGTGATCGTCTAAATGTATTATAATACTATAGTTTTATTTAAAAAAAAAAAAAACACTAGCAACTGCATATATTGATTTCAAACCAAATTAGACCTGTACAAAATATATATAAATTAAAAAAAAAAACCTTATAATAGTATATAGATTAAACATGTGAGCGTAATAAAATTGAATTTACTCATCACAAATAAAAATATTAATAAATTAAAATTTAAAATATTAATTACAAATTATCATTAAATTTAAATTACATGGCCAAAAATAAATAAATAAATAACGCAAAACATCTTTGTACAAGAGGAAGCAGATCCAAATTGCGGCAATATTTGTCAAACCTGAAACAGATCAAAAAATAATTTGATTAAATACAGATAGAATTCATAATCAATGAAATTTAAAATAAGTTATAATGAAAATTTTAATTTAAAAGATTATATTTACTCAAGTTTCAAGTAGAAAATACCCAAGCCCATTTTGAGCGACTCATAGCTCGAATTACTGTCCTATTCGTTCCTGCAAGTTCGCAAATGACGAGGACTCGCTACATGCCAAGTTTGGTTCACATCGGACATCGTATGCTCAATTTGAGCGCTTGACTCTTATTGGAAGTTCTAAATTTCACATTTCAACTAAAACCTACCCGGGCCCATTCTGAGCAATCCGTAGCTTGGATTGCCACCTAGTTCATTCCTGCAAGTCCACAATGGCAAGGACTCACTACATGCCAAGTTTGGTTTACATCGGACATCGTATGCTCAGTTTAAGCATTTGACTCTTAAGTTGGAAATTCTAAGTTTTACATTTCAACTAGAACTTACCCCAGGCCCATTTCGAGCGATCCGTAGCTCAGATTGCCACCTAATTCATTCCTACAAGTTCACAATGGCAAGGACTCGCTACACACCAAGTTTGGTTCACATCGGACACCGTATACTCGGTTTGAGTATTTGACTCTTAAGTTAAAAGTTCTAAGTTTCATGTTTCTTATTTTTGCGTGGCCCGATGTGATCAGCGACATCCTACAATATGAATAGTTTTAAACTTTAGTCCTCAATGGATTTTATTAACACATAATAATAAGACATTTTATTACTATATGACTAATATGCAACATGGCACCTGAATAGGCTAGCGCGACACATAAAACTCCGTCCACAACTACATGGAATCTCGGCAAACATAAAAGCAGCATGAGAAGTATTGAGTACAAGATGGATCATTGCATTCCCAAACTATCTAAACTGGATAATTCAAGAATCGCATATGTCGATTTGTCATCACAAGAACAACGAATTAGATCTGGAAAGACCTAACTAATCGGATCAAGGATGACCAAATTAACTATTGTTATACGATTCTTAAACGGGTCTAAGTTTGCTTTAAATCATAAATGCATGCACATGCATGAAGGTAGTCACTAAAAGTGGTTAATTACGATTTCCTAATTACCTATTGTTTGCTTGGTTTGTGAAAAACTTTTAGGAGATCTATAGACACAACAATTAGGGTTTGTAAAGAATTAGACTTAGTTTTTGTATTTCGAGGTTTGTAAATAATTGCACAGATTTTTTAGACTTTATCCCATAACAAACTTGAATACTAAATTAAGGTTTACCCTAGTTAATTAACTTTTAACTGTAATTTAATTTTAATGTTAATCAAATTAAAGTCAATCGATTTTTACCAAAAACTAAGGTCTACCCTAATTTAAAGTTAGGGTAATTAAGAAATGACCTTATTTAACACTGACATAAATTAAAAATTCCAAAATTAATTTGAACCCTAAATCAATTATAAAATAGTTAATAATAACCTTGATTGGTTTTTATCCATAATTAAATTCAACCACAATTTAGTTTAGAAATAATTGATTATAATTTTAAATATAAATCTAACCCTAAATATAAATTTTGTCAAAGTAAATTTAAACCTCAATTTTGTCTTATGATATTTTCTCTAATTAATTTTACTTGATAGGATTACTATCTTGTTATTTTATTTAAGTTGCGTAGTCAACTAATCTAATTTTTTAATTAAATTATTAATTAACTTATTTGTCTTAATTTTAATGTTAAGAAAATTAATGTCAATTGATTTTTACCAAAAACTAAGGTCAACCTTAATCTAAAGTAGGGTAATTAAATATAAATCTAACCCTAAATATAAATTTTGTCAAAGTAAATTTAAACCTCAATTTTGTCTTATAATATTTTCTCTAATTAATTTTACTTTATAGGATTGCTATCTTGTTATTTTATTTAAGTTGCGTAGTCAACTAATCTAATCTTTTAATTAAATTATTAATTAACTTATTTGTCTTAATTTTAATGTTAAGAAAATTAATGTCAATCGATTTTTACAAAAAACTAAGGTCAACCTTAATCTAAAGTAGGGTAATTAAATATAAATCTAACCCTAAATATAAATTTTGTCAAAGTAATTTAAACCTAACTATTGTCTTATAATATTTTCTCTAATTAATTTACTTTATAGGATTACTATCGTATTTTTTAATTAAGATTGTATAATTGATCAACTAATCTAATTTTTTAATTGAATTATTAATTAACTTATTTGTCTTAAGTAGTTTAGTTATTTATCTTATTTGTTTAGTAAAATTATTGTCTTATTTGTCTGATCATTTGTTTAAATACATTTTCTTTAATTAATTAATTCTCTTATTTGTTTTATTTAAATAAATGCCCTTTTTTTACTGTATTCAATAGTTATTATATTTTGTTTAGGACACCTTTAATTTTGGATTTTGGATTAGTTGTTTTATTTACTGACTAATTTATTTAAATCCTATTTTTCAAGTATTTATAAGATTTTTGAGTATTTTTTAGATTTTTTAGTATATTAAAAAAAGTAAAAAATATTAATTAGTAGATTAACTTCTAAGCAATTAACATTATCCAACAACAGTCTAATTACAATAATAGTAACAAAAATTTTCAAGTATTTATTACTACTATTATCATTACTATTATTATTATTTGGGGATTGTTTACTATTAATTTAATTACATTATTGTTACTATTACTGTTTTAATTTATTGATATTATTGCTATTGTTATTATTAGAACTTAATATAATTATTTAAGTATTATTAATAATTTAATTACATTATTATTACTAGGTTTGTATATCATTAGTTAAAATTTTAGAGTTAACAGTCTAATTAAGTTCATAACAAACATAGTAATATTCCACATTAAAAATGTATCAACAACAACAATATATTTAACCATTTAACATTATCCAAAATCCAACAAAACAAAATTCAACAATATATAAAGATCCAAAAAATAGTAACCAATAATAATTAAAAAAAATCTCAAGAGCTAGTTTCAACAACCAAAAATTCAACATATTGTAACAAAATTTCAACAGCAATATTTCAAAACCCATAATTTCAACAGTCAATTAAAAAAAAACAATAATCAAGATCAAACATTAAAAATCCAATAATCAATTTAGCAGCTCATTACATCCACACACAAAATTTCAATGGCTATCCCAAAAATCCAACAATAGCAAACATTAAAAAGAATAGTAATATGAAAAAATGGTAACAACCAGTTTCAGGACCACATCACATTCCCACAACAAATTTTAACAGTTGGCCCAAAAATTTTATTCACAAACATACATTTCAAACTTCACAAGTTCACAATGACATTTACATAATTTACTTACTGATCAAATGCGTAAATTTAGAAAAATCAAAAAAATCTCAAAAAAAAAAAAAACCTGGAGCAGAGAAGACAAACTCAAACTGAAATGGTGGTCAAACTAGAATCTATGAGAAGGAAAAATGAGAGCTTTTAAAAGAAAAATGGGGACCCAAACTTGTAAGAAGGAAAAAATGGGAAGAGAGTTAGAGAGAGAAAGACAGAGACAAATGTAGAGAGAGAGAGAGCGCCTGAGGAAGCTATATGGATAGTCGGTATGGGTAGCTGGCAACAACAGCCTGGTGAACGGAGCGTGAAGAGAGAGAGAGAGGCACAGTTGAAGAGTAACAGAGAGAGAACAAAAGAGACCAGCGCACGGGAAAGGAGAGAGAGGTGTAAGGGAAATAAAGAAGAGCCAGGGAAGGGAAGGATTTTGGAGGGAAATAAGAGGCTTTTGTTAAGGCCGTCGACCATATCACTTAAGCAATCGTCAAAAGTACCTTTTCTCGATAGCCTCGAGACAGCCGACCGCTTTTCCAACTTCCTTTCCTGTTATTTCTAGTAGTGATATATGCATTGAGACTTGAGAGCTAGTCCAGAATTGAGAAAGAATAGTAATAGTTATGGTATCTCACGATTGTTGAACTTACTATTAATATCTTATATTTGGTAGTTAAAATTTTTAATATAAGTATCAACCCCTTTCAAAAATTATTATCTTTTATCAATAGATATGCAAGTACTATTACTTCTATAGATCCTTTCATTCACATTTTCTGATTATATATAAACTTCTTTAATTGTCTATTATACAACTTTTTTCACTTTCGCCAAACGAAAGAAAAAAAAATTGGAGAAACAATTTAGCATATTTGTTGAACAAGTTTGAATCAAGAGCTTATAATATAACTAGGTGGGTGGCAGATAACCATCAGTCAATTAAAATAAATTGCATATTCTTTTGAATTCAAGGATAATGAATTGTATTTTACTCAAATTTTCAATTTATTGAGAAGAAATATTTGAAAAAAATAAATAAAACATGTTATGCATAATTTGTGATATAAAATTTTATCTTCTAAACAGTAGAGATTTTAACTTATTTATTGAAACTTATATGCATCAAGAGCTTATAGTATTGTTAGGTAGGTGGTGGATAACTATCAATCAATTAAAATAAATTGCTTAGTCTTTTGAATTTCAACAGCAATGAATTATATTTTAGTCTAATTTTTAATTTATTAAAAAAATTATTTAACAAAATAATGTGTATTATGCTTAATTTGTGATATAAAAAGTTATATGTTTTTAACATGCCACTCTAATATTAATGAACACCTCAAGCAAATTCAATGAAAAGACTCCTTTTTTTTTAATAAAAGTAATCTAACATTTTTTATTTATATAAAATATTTTAATTTTTCTAAAGATAATTCTTCTGGCCTTTAAGGGACAAAATTAATTAAAATTTTACATTCAATAGTTATTGAAATTCTAATTTTGTTAATAGTATAGGTAATTTATTTAATTTTTTATTAATATGTGTAAATTTATGGAGAGTCACCTTTTTGGGCTTTAATTAATTATTTATTTTCATATTTTCTCATATTTGAATTAATTGTTGGGATTAAACATATTAAATTAGAACAATATTATCAAACAAATAATAAATACAAATTAAAGTGTAGAAGCCTAAAAAATCAAAAAATATGGAAATAATGTTTTTTTTTCAAAAGAGAAATCACTTCTTCTTATTTACTAAATAATTTTTATGAAATTATTTCCTCATAAAAGTGTACTAATTTTTTTTTCTTTACGATAATAGATTCTTTTGGAGTTCTAAAAAACTCTATAAATTTTTATAAAATTCAAATTTTTTACTCATTACTCGAATTACGAAAGTATAACTTTGACAAATTTAAGTTCTGCTTGGGAAGCATAGTTAGTAGCTAATTTCTACTTACTCAACTTTTTATTTTTTTTCAAAAAGGATGAAATTTATCCTCTTATAGTTTTTAATTTCTTTTAAACCATGAAAAGTAAAAATATCAAGTTAACATAAAGTTAACTTTTTTCCTTCCTAAACACAAAAAATTTAATTTTTTAATAGATAGTTAACTTTTTCTTTCCAAACTCAACATTACGATAACTTATAACTCCAAATACTCTCAATACATTATAAGGGTTAATTTTTGTCTAACTAATAAGAAAAAAAAAAGATTAGTTGGTAAGGTTTTATTGACATGTTTATAGAATTTTTTATTTGTATTAGCACAAATAAAGTTAATATTTTTATTTTATTTATTTATTTTTTACAAAAAATCCCAATAAATATTTTTGATTAACGTTACTCATTCGTTGTAAATACATATCCGTCACATTTGGAATTCTTTTAATCTATTCAAATTTTTACAAAATTTAAAATTTTTATTTAAAACATGAATTATGAGACTACGATTTTTATAAATTTATATCAAGGGATTGTTTGGATGAAAAATAAAAGTATAAGAAAAATATAAAATATTGATATAAAAATAATACGTGACGAAATTAAATTGAAAAAAAATAATTTTTTTTGACACTTTTAGTAACTTTTAATATTTTTTTAATCTAATATGCCCCTAATTTATTCAATTCCGAACACGTCCATTGCTTGATGTTTTATGTCAGCATGCTGACGTTTGCTTTGTCACGCCACCTTGCAACATTTATTGACCCCCAAAAGCGTTATCGTTGTTTAGACGAAACCTGTTGGAATGAGCTTACCAATATTGACCTCTAAATGCGCCAGCCTGGCTTTTACTGTAAAATTTAAATTAACCTTCCTCGAAGCTAAAAGCAGACGACTGGCCGACCACTTTAATTATGGCACCTTGCCGGACTCCCCTCTCCCCGGGTCCAGTTAATTTTTCACCACCCAACCTCCTACCCTTTGAGTGTGGCTGTTAACTTGATTGGCAAAGCGTTCTTTGCGTCTGCTCACCATCGGAGTTCAGCCCCAGCCCCATCTCCGCTTATCTATAAAAGAAAAAAAAAAAAAAAAAAAAAAAAAAACTCCTACCCTTTACCTCTGCTTGGTTGCTGTATCTGAGACACGAGATATTTGCAGATTCATCTCTCTTTAACATTTAGTTACGCAATGGAGATTCGTAAGTAAATTATTTATCCCCTAAAATAAGAGTAGTGTTATATACAAATAGTTAAATAAACAATCCTACATATATGGATTTGACCGAAATTTTTTAAAATTTCACAAAATTTTACTAGCATTATAAAATTTTAAATTTTTTACTCACAATATAAATTAGGAAACTTAACTTTTATAAATTTATACTAACTTTTTATAATTTCGAAAACTCCTCTTATAGATCTTACATCTTTTTATCCCTTCAATTATGTAAGTTTTAAGTCTTAACTTAAAAACCATTTGACACACCAAAAAATAAAAAAATAAAAAAGAGAAACCTTTTGCTTATTTTTTTAATTTTTTTTAACTTCGTCCACCAAATATAAGATTAACTTTTTCTAATTTTCTTTAATTTTTATCATTTTTTGTAACTTTACTAACTTTGTTCAATTTTTTTTTTGACTTTTATCAATTTTTAGAAATTTTATCAAACAATTAAGTTAAAGTGACACGTGTTAGTTCATGATGCAAAATTATATATTTTTTTTCTTTTTGATAAAAATTTGTAGGACAAAATGGCCCCTTATGCAGCTTGTATATATATGAGTATGGGCTACAATTATTCTATCAAAAAAATTTTTTTAACCATAATCAATTGTCAATTGTAAGATTTGCATGCTTATCACTTTAAATTAAAATATTTATTAAAATGTTTTAATATACTAAAAAAATATTATTGATCTCAAAGGTAATGTTTATTTGGGAGATAAAATTGAGGAATTGGATAAATAGTCTACTATTTTTAACCCAGTTGACTTTAATTTTGTGTTTAGTTTGTAGTATTACAATTCAAGATTAAATTACATATCCCAAAAAAAGGGGATAAGTAATGCCACGAGGGATATGGTATTATTTATATCCTATCTCTACATTTGTTTTCAACCAAAATCTAAACGTTCAATATTATTTTTTATCACAACTAATGTCAAATCACATCTTTTATCATATCTTAGATCTCACCAACCAAACATTAAAAAATAATTTCATATAAAAAATTAATCTCATATTATATCTAATCTCATATATTATCCTATAATATTACTTAGACCAATCATCTAATTCCTCTAAATAAAGATAGCCAAAGTGTAAGGCCTGTTTTCAGCGGATGATGTTGCATCATTCCCAAAGAAATGGTTGCGAGAAAAACTTTAAATTAAAATATTTATTAAATATTTTAAATTAAAAAAAATTATATTGATCTCTAAGAGCAAAGGTCTTTTCAAGTGGATGGATGGAGACTGTTGGCTTAAAAAAAAAAATTAGTAATTTTCTTATCTAGTGCTTCAATAATTGCGAGACAGTCTCCTTCGTAGGCGGAATTACATGGACGCAAGGGGGACAAGTGGCCCTTTCAATTTTAAAGACAAAATGATTAAAATGCTTCTCTTATTATTTTAATTTTATTTAAGATAATAATTATATTTTTGTAACGAAGGATATCTCTAATAAATTTCAGGTGCTTGAACTATTAACCGTAAAAAATATATTCACTAGTTAATATTCAAGAATAATTTATTTTCTTTCTAAAAATAACATCATTTTTCTCTTATTCTTAATAAAAAAAATTAATTATTATTTTTTTGAGTACTCGGTGTCCCTCTCGACACCCGATGCCCCCCTTGCAAAAATTTTGATTCCACCCCTGTGACTCTCCTTGGTCAATTAAAGTCAAAATTGTGCAGAGGTACTACGCTATAAATTATAAGCCCGCTCGCTCACTTTAAGAGCATTTCCTTCAGGATTATTTAAGAGTTTATTTTTTATTTTTTATTTTTTTATTTTATATTTTTAAAAATAAAAAAAATTAAAATACATTTAGTCACTTGTATTTTTAAATTTTATTTTAAAAATAGAAAATAAATTTACATATAAATTAAAAAATGACAAAAAATTATTTTGAGCGTTTTTAATTTTAAATAATGAAATTTCAAAATAATGAAAAGTGTATTTTTTATTTTTTTATTTTAAAAATTTTTAAACATAAAATAAAAATATGAAATACAAAACAGAAAAATAAATTAAATGTCACCTAAATAATTTAAATGAGTAATGTTTGTTGATGGAGAGAAGCAATTAGGTGCGTGCGCTAAAAATTTCTCAATTATTAATGGAACTCCACAGTAGGCAAGTGACTGTAGCCAGGAATTGTAATTCACTTATTAAAATTCCGGCGGAGGGCATGTTTGGTTGTCATGCTAGAAAACACTAATGTTTAACTTTTTTTCAAATTTTTTAATTATTTATTGGTAAGTAAGATAATTTGACTAAAAAAAAGAATGAATTATATAGTTCAGAGCACATACTCTTAATGTACAATTTTTTTAATTTTTTATCAATATTAAAAACAAAATTTATTACACACAAAAACTATTTTATTTTCTTCAACTTTTATTTAATTTTTATAAGTTTTTACTAAAAACACAACTTTTACCAACAAAAAAATGTGACAATACTATGACAAAAAATATAAAAAATTGTAGTCCTGGTTCGAAGGAGCAAAAATCAACAAAAAAAAATACCAAAAGTTACTCATTTAGGTGTTTGGCAAAACACTAACACTTGGTAATTGTACTTACATGCAACGGTAAAGTTTTTAGAGGTTATAATAGTCATTTTAATTGGTTGTAAATTCAAAAATTATTAAAATTTTTACTATACACTCAAAATTACAAAAAGTTACTAGAAATTACTGTTTATTTTACCAAACACATTAAGGTCCTATTTGGAGTAAGAAAAAATAAGATAAATTGAGATAAAATGTGGTTTGGGATTGATTTTTGCGCCTTTTTTTATGAAATGTAACAAACTGTGGGAATGGTTGTCCAAATCTGTTCACACGGATTCAAAAAAATTCACAAAAAATAGCGACAATGGTACTCGTTTAAAAACTTTCGACACGAAAAATATGATTGTATAAGAAATTTACACATTCGGTTAATCTACTTCCAAATTTTTTATTTTTTTAGCAAAATGTTGGAATTTTTTGAAATTCATAATGGCGAAAAAATTAGAGGTAGATGGGTTGTTGGAGATTTATAGAGATTGTTTATGATGCCAAACGGGGCCTAAAAAATTTTCTTACTAGTTTTTTATAAAAAAAACCCAAAATCATTAAAAATTGAATCTCTAAACAGCATTACGCCTTATTTTTTTTTTGGTTTATTAAACTTACTCGAGTAGAATTTTTCTTAACATAAAATATATATATATATGTATATCTTTTTTTTAATTTCAAGATTGTATTGTATTTTAATTATTGATTTTATTTAATTAATAATTTTAAAAATTTAAAATTAAGAAAAATAAAATCTTAACAAATCTTGTCGTAATATTATAGCAATAAATGGTCACATAAAAAAAATTCATTTTAAACCTCAAATTAGCTTGTATTGCCCTAAAATAGTACGTTCAGGTTTTATCCAAAAAATAATAATGAAATAAAAATTAAAGAAAATTTTTTAGCATATTCATTAAACATATATGCATTGGAAGCTAAATCCAAAACTGAGAAGGGATAGTAAGGGGGTTATGGTGTCTCTTGATTGCCGAAATTACGATTAATATTTTGTATACGGTGGCTAAAATTTTTAATATAAGTATCAACTCCTTTTAAAAAATTATTATTTTTTATCAGTAGATATGAGTGCTATTACTTCTATAGATCCCTTCATTTACATTTCCGATTATATATGTACTTCATTAATTGTCTATTATACAACTTTTTTTATTTTCGCCAAATGAAAAAAAAATAGAAAAACAATTTAGTATATTTATTGAACAAATATAAATCAAGAGCTTATAATATAGCTAAGTAAGTGGTGAATAACTATCAGTTAATTAAAACAAATTGCATATTTTTTTAATTTCAAGGATAATTTTAATCTAATTTTTAATTTATTAAAAAATTATTTAAAAAACTAAAGCATATTATGCTTGATTTGTGATATAAAAAGTTATATGTTTTTAACCTACCGTTCTAATATTGACGAACGCTTGAGGCGAATTCAATGAAAAGACATCTTTTTTTTTTTCTCAAAAGTAATATAACATTTTTATTTAATATAAAATATTTTAATTTTTCTAAAGATAATTCTTCTACCCTTTAAGGGACAAAATTAATTAGAATTTCACATTCGATAATTATTAAAATACTAATTTTGTTAATAGTATAGGTAATCCATTTAATTTTTCATTGATATGTATAAATTTATGGAGAGTCAGCTTTTTAGGCTTTAATTTATTTTTTTTTTTCATTTTTTCTCATATTTGAATTAATTGTTGGGATTAAACATATTAAATTAGAACAATATTATCAAATAAATAATAAATACAAATTAAAGCGTACAAACCTAAAAAACCAAAAGATATGGAAATAATTATTTTTTCAAAAGAGAAATCACTTCTTCTTTACTAAATAATTTTTATAAAATTATTTCCCCATAAGAGTTTACTAATTTTTTTTTCTTTACGATGATAGATTATATTGGAATTTTACAAAACTCTATAAATTTTTCCAAAATTCAAATTTTTTTACTCACTTCTTAAATTACGACAATGTAACTTTTATAAATTTAGGTTCCATTTGGAAAGTATAGCTAGTAGCTAATTTCTAGTTGCTTAGCTTTTGGTTTTTTCTAAAATAACCAAATTTACTCTCTTACATTTTTAACTTTTTTAAATTATGAAAGGTAACAATATCAAATTAGCAAAAATTTAACTTTTTTTTTCTTCCTCAACATAAAAAGTTAGGTGGCATTTGGTTTATTTTTTTATTTTCTGTTTTCATTTTATGTTTTAAGAATCTCAAAATAAAGAAATAAAAAATACTCTATTTTCATTATTTTGGATTAAAAAGGTTCAAAACGACTTTTTGTATTTTTCATTTTATGTATAAGTATATTTTCTGTTTTCTAAAATAAATTTTGAGAACACAAGTGACCAAATGCGTCTTGAGCTTTTTTCTTTGTTTTCAAAAGCGTAAAATAGAAAACGAGTTCAAAATAGAAAATAGAAAACAAAAACAGGAAACAAAAAATAGAAAAACAAACCAAATAAACCCTTAACTTTTTAATAGGTAATTAATTTTTTCTTTCCAAACTCAACATTATAATAACTTCTAACTTCAAATACACCCAATATATTACAAGAGTTAATTTTTATGTCTAACTAATAAAAAAAAAAAGATTAGTAGGTAAGGTTTTAGTAACATGTTTGTAGAATTACTTATTTGTATTGGCACAAATAAAATTAATAGTTTTTATTTATTTATTTTTTTTACAAAAAAATATCCCCATATATATTTTTTATTAACGTTATTCATTCATTATATGTATATATATTGGTTCCATTTGGAATTCTTTTAATCTCTTTAAATTTTTATAAAATTAAAAATTTTTATTCAGAACATGGATTATAAGATTATAATTTTTATAAATTTATATCAAGATACTGTTTGGATGTGAAAAAAGTATAAAAAATATAAAAAATTAATATAAAAATAATATGTGACGAAATTAAATTAAAAAATTAATAATTTTTATATTTTTGGTAACTTCTAATATTCCTATTTTTCGTCTCAACTGCCCTTAATTTATCCCATTCCGAACACATCTGGTGCTTAATGTTAAATGTCAGCATGCTGACGTTTGCTTCGTCACGCCACCGTGAACATTTATTGACCCCTAAAAGCGCCAGGCCGGCTTTCACTGTAAAATTAAAATTAACCTCTCTCGTATAACCAGACGGCTGGCCGACCACTTTAATTATGGCACTTTCTCGGAGTAGGGAGGCTGGGTCAGAGGGATTACAGTGAAAATAGTATCTATCGTAAGTGTTACAGTGAAAAAAAATAAAAGGTGAAGATTTATTTATATTTTAATGATATATAATTTTTAATATTTTATATTAATTATATTTTAATTAAATTCTTAAAATTTTTATTTTTATTTTAAAAATAATTTTAATTAAAATAAATTAAAATCATTAAATTAAATACAAATAAATCTCTCTTTTTCATTTTTTACTATAACTATATTTTTACTGCAGCTCTCTAACCGGAGGGGCTGCAACAGGAGATTTATTAGTTTGAATGTATATTAAAATGCATTAATTCATATTTAAATATCAAAGCTTTAAGTAATATTGTTTTGAATAAAAAATGTTGAAAATACTGTTGTTTTGAGATTATTACAGCACTGCAGTAGTCCATACTGTAGCTCAGCCGCCTTCCCGGACTCTCCCTCTCCGGGTCCAGTTAATTTTTCGCCGCATAACCTTCTATCCTTTCCCTATGTTTGGTTGCTGCATTTGAGAGAGGAGATATTTGTGGATTCATCTTTTTTTTAATATTTAGTTACATGATGAAAATTCGTAAGTAAATTATTTATCTCCTAAAATAAGAGTAGTGTTATATACAAATAGTTAAATACAATCTTACATATATAGACTTGTTTGAGGTTTTATAAAATTTCACTAAATTTGACAATTCTTTATAAAATTTTAAAATTTTTACTCATTACATGAATTACGAAACTCTAACTTTTACAAATTTAAATAAAATTTTATAACTCTCCAGAACTCTCTCTCTCTCTCTCTCTCTATAAATATCTTACATAATTTTATCCCTTCAATTAAACGTATGTTTTAAGTCTTAACTTAAAGATCGTTTGGAGCACTAAAAAAAAATGAACTTTTACTTATTTTTTCATATATTTTTTAACTTTCTCCACCAAACGTAAAATTAATTTTTATCATTTTTTAATTTTTACTAATTTTCGCCAAATTTACTAGCTTTGTTCAATTTTTTTCAACTTTTATTAATTTTTAAAAATTTTAGCAAACAATCAATTAATTATTAAAGTGGCACGTATTAGTTTATGATGCAAATTCACATTTTCTTTTTTTAATAAAAATTGGTAGCACAAAATGGCCTCTTATACAGCTTATATGTATATGAGTATGGGCTACAATTATTCTATCAATTTTTTTTTTCATCGTAATCAATTGTCAATTTTAAGATTTGCATACTTATCACTTTACATTAAAATATTTATTAAAACGTTTTAATTTATAAAAAAAAAAAATTATTGATCTCTAAGTGCAAGGCTTGTTTTCGGTGGATGATGTTACATCACTCCAAAAGAAGTGGTTGCGAGGGAAACTTTTAATTAAAATATTTATGAAATATTTTAAATTACAAAAAAAAAAATAATATTGACCTCTTAGTGCAAAGGTCTTTCAAAGCGGACTGATGGAGACTGTTGGCTTAAAAAAAAAAAAACGAAATTTTTAGTAATTTCTTTTTTTTAGCGTCACAATAATTACGAGACAGTCTTCTTCATCAAAGTCACTCATTAAAATTCTAACAGAGGGCATGTTCGGTTGTCATGCTAGAAAACGCCCATATTTAACTTTTTTTTTTTAATTCTTTTTAATTTTTTTTTGTTGTAAGTAAGATAATTTGGATTGTTTTCTTGAATATTAATTTTAATAATTAAAAAAAGAAACATTTTTTTGCCTATATAAAGAGTTTGCCGAGGATAGCAAGAGCAAGAAGTAGTTGCTAGCTAGGTCTGATGCAATTGAAGAAAAGTTCCTCGCAAATGGAAACCAGCGAAATCCTTAAAGAGATCAGTGACGGTGCAGAGAAAACCAATTCCAGATCTTCTTCCGCCTGCATTTACAGGGTTGGCAGGGAGCTCCGAGAGCTGAAGGGAAGTGCCTACACTCCTCACTTCGTCTCCATCGGACCATTTCACAAGAAGGACGAGTATCTGAGTAAACGCTCCGGCAACATCAAGTTGAGTTACGTGAAATCCCTCTTCAATCGAATTTCTGAATCAGAGAAGATCGATGAATCGAGCATTTCAGAACATTGCCTGAAGAAAATGAACGAATTGTTAGATGAAGCCAAGAAAAACTACCCAGATGAAGTAGACGCTGTGCTGGATGCAAAGATGATGTTGATCGACGGTTGTTTCATACTTGAATTTCTCTACAGGAAGTGCGTTTGATTTGTTATAAAATCCTATACAACTTTACAAAATACGAAGTACGAAATTACAATTTTTATAAATTTATACTAATTTACTCAATTCTAAACAATCTCAGGTACGTGGAGGACAAAAAAATCAGCAACACCAAGGATCAAACGGATCAACAAATCAGCAGCACCAAGCAATCGGAGTGCAAAAATAGTGTCGATCCTATTTTTGGCAGCGTTCCAACGCGCCTCACTGTCCAAGAGGACTTGCTGCTACTCGAGAACCAGCTTCCCTTCTTTGTTCTCCAGTGTTTGTACGACCTCACCCTCAAAAAATTGCAAAATCCTCTCTTGCTTGATGAGTATGTTAATCAAATCATTCCCAAGTTGGATCCCGTTAGCAACTCCGAAAATAACCCCACAGCTAACTCCAAAGACAATCCCACAAAATCTGGTTCGCTTCCTGAGTTCTGCGTCGTTCTATTTTCAGACAAAAATAAGCAGACTAATAGTTCAGTCGGGGAAGAAGAGGCCGCCGCAGCAAAGGATGATAGCAAGAAGGAACCTCCTATGCATATTCTCGATTTTATACACAAGAAATACCGGCCTCTTCGTGGAGCTGCTTCTGATGATCACGAAAAATATCATAATTATCATCATCTTCCTCATAAGAAGATAAATGCATGCTCCAAGTTCATGTTTTCTGCATCAGAGCTTGACTATAAAGGAGTCAAATTCGAAGTCCATGCCCGAGAACCAGATAATAATATATTCAAGGTCAGCTTCAGAGAAGTTAAAAAGGGGCCTTTCCAGCTGTTTCACAGAGCTCGGTTCCAAATCCCCACTCTCTGCATCGACGACTCGACGGAGCGGTTGTTGAGAAACCTCATTGCTTTCGAGCAGTGTCGCCCCGGTGTCGAGTGCTATGTCACATCTTATGCCTTCCTCATGGACAGGCTCATAAACACTGCAAAAGACGTGGAAGTTCTTCAGAGGGCCGGAGTCATACGTAACTATTTGAGGGCCAATGAAGAAGCGTCTGATATCTTCAACAAGCTCTGCAAAGAAGTTGAGTTAGGGGGGTTCTCTTATGCTCAGACATGCGAGGAGGTTGCTCAGTACAGCGAGCGATTGTGGCCAGAATTCATGGCCTATGTGAGATATACATACTTCTATAAGCCGTGGACAGTCCTAGCTTTCTTCATTGCCTTCATCGGTTTTGGGGCCTCGCTGGGAAATTTCATTTTCAATCTGGCCCGAAATCCTTGCAACAAATAAGTAGTACTCTTGTCTGTGTTAATCCTACGACTAGCTACAAGTATCTTGTCTTCAACCGCTCTAGATTAATAAGTCCTCTATGCTAGCTAGTTTGATCCGTGTCATTATGTTTCCTGATCTATATCCGTTTGGTTCTCATTATATATAAATGGTTTGATCTACTTGATTTTGCCTTTCAAGTTGGGATCCCGAGCCCCATATTAAATTTCCATTCTCCACAGGAAAAGGTGACAACATTGATAAAGTGCCTGTGTCTTACTAATTATATCATGCGGATATTTGTTTTTTTCTGTGTACAAGAACTGCTGTTAAATTGTAAATTTCAACTACGAAGAATACTGCAGGCTCTGTGTTGGATCTTTTTGCCCCATTAGTCAACTCACTCCTGTGCTATAAGTTCAATTAATATTACTTCACAAAACTAAGAAGAACAATTGAGAAAATTCTTATATTTTTTTAATTTTTCATTTTATTTTTTATTTTTAGAAGAATGAGGTGTTCATAATATTTTAACAATAATAGTATTAATAATTTTATTTTTTAATTTTTGTCGTGGGCTCCTTTATTTTGACAAATGACTAACAGTTTTGCCACATATAAAAATTTAAGAAAAATAACTTACAGAGTTACAGCTATAAAAATAAATAGTTTACCAAAAGTCAAATAATTAAGAATAAGTATAATTATATGTGAATGTAAATTATCTGAATTCATTTTCTGCAAGTTCAAAGGAAAGAATGTTTTTTCGTTTTAACTTTCGTGATGTATTGCAGTAGTAGTCTAGTAGGCATGCATTCAAAGTTGATGTTCCACTAGTAATTATTATTTACCAATTTGTTATCTCATTTAAAACAAAACACGTTAAATGCATAACCGAATAGAAGCTAAAATTGGTAAATAAAAAGTTTGTATACTTTCCACATAGCTACACGTGCATAAAACTTACAGGAATGTTAAAAAAATAAAAATTAAATGTACTTTATTTTTAATTTTCTATACTAAAAAAATAAAATTAATTATGAGATGAGATGGATAATAAAAGGTTAAAATTAAAAATGCATTAATTTAAAATACTATTTTCGTTAGCTAATACAGAAGCAAAATTATCGTTGTTGTTGTTAAATTTTTTTTTAATTTATGGGAATTTATCATTGTTTTAAATTAAGATAGTACTTTCAATCACACTCCCAACTTTCTGCCGAGTCCAAAATCTTTTTCCCCGTTTGGCTGCCTGGATTCCCTGTACTCAGATTCCAATAATGCATATATATATGAGAAAGTGAGGATGAGCAATCCCCAGAAAATGTATACTGCAAAAGAAAACCAACATAAAATATCTTGGGTATCCAACTCTATTGTCTTTATTTTCTCATGCACTGATCTCAAAGGTGGCAAAACAACCCCCGTGATCTTTTTTTTTATTTTTACCTGCTTTAATATATGTGATCAACTCGTTTGGAGCAGTAAAAAAAAAAAAAAAAAGGTAAGAGTAAAATAAATTATGAGTTTATAATTTATTTAATTAAATAAAAAGTAAATAATTTTTAAAAATTTTAAAATATTTTAAGAAATTAAATACAACTTTAACACTATCAGTTTGGTTTTGGTCGTGATTGGAGATCGGAAAAAAAGTTACTTTAAAAAAAAAATTAGATCTCCAAAAAAAATTTAAAAAAATAAAAAATTAGAGTAAAAATTACACGTAACAATATTTAATTAAAAGAAATTACAAATTTTTTAAATTTTTCAAAAAAGTTTGAAACTCGAAACAGAGCCTCACTCCTTGTTTTGGTTTTTTTGTTTTTTTGTTTTTTTTTAATATGGCTAGAACATCTCCTTTGCATTCGACAGAAAAAAAAAAAGACTGACTAATTTTTTTCTCACGAAATCAATCTACTTAACATTGATTAGATTTTACTTTGGTTCAAATTAATTTTTATATCCTCATTCTGTCTATCTCAAATTACAAGAAAAGACAAAAGGAAGCTGAAAGTAGCATTCTGGACTGCACTTTTAAGACGAAGATGAATAAAATGTCTGGCCATCGTACAAGAACTGTAATGAGATTTGGAAAATCGATCGAGCACACTCGAACAATTTCCATTATAGACACAATAGCTTGTACAAGTCTTCCTGAACTACGGGGCTGATTAAACACCCATGACTGATTATTGTGATTGTTGTATTCCAAATACCTCTCACTTCACTTCTACTTATGTAACACCCTTTTTCCCTTGCTTGCTCCATTATCATGTTGTTTTTTAGAAGTTAATTACAATCATAGGTAATGGCTTGTGCATGCACCACTTCAGTCAATGTAAACTTCAAAGAATTCAACCTAGCTACGCAAAAGAATTGAAAAGTAATCTTCATTTGTTCAATTTTTTGTTTTTTAAGGAGTACGTTTCCATCTCGTCTCGTAAAGGTGGCTTGCTAACGGGAACAAAATATGGGGTACACCACTGGTAGTTTTGGTGTATCATACATAATTTTTCTTTTTTCTTTTTTTTTTTTTTTTTATTGTAGTCCATTAGATCAATTTTAAATGAACAAATCTTGATCATTCAAAAATTTTAGGAAAATATTACAAAATTCTACGAAGTAAATTGCTCAATTGCCCTGGGTGTGCTATGTTCTTGCTTCGATATGTGCTTAGACGCAGATTTAGTATGATTATTATTATATTTGATAGGATACGTTGAAAACTTGTCTTTAAGAATTTTTTAAATTAAACCAAAAGCGGCTTGTTATTGTACTAGCCTACGAGAAAATTCTAATTCAAGGGTAGTTTGAAATTCCCGAAGAGAGAGTGCTAATTTTATAAAAAGAAATAACACTAAAAAAAAAAAAAGAAAAAAGAGAGACATTCAAAACCTGGAGTTCATTTTAATTTAATCCGTTTACTTACCTTTTTATTTGACCAAGAGAGCCTCATCATCTCATTATAATTTGTGGGGAACAGTATATGGAAAATCAAAATCAGTTTTTACGGGATTCATTTTTATGTTTTGCTTGCCAAAAGGTAGGTTCCACGTTATTAGATTAAAATTTAATAGTGTTTAAATGTATTTATAATTTTTTAATAAACAAAAATAAATATATTTGGATCATTTTAATTCAATAATCTGATCAGCTCGATTCTTGAATTGATTCTGAAAACAATTTCAATTCTCAAATCCTTACATATGTGCCACTCATTCATATGAAATCTTTTATAAATTTTTATCAAATGAATAATTTTTAATAAAAATAATTTGTATCAAAATTAAAATTAAGATAAAAGTTGGAAAACGATTTTTTATTATTTTCATTTATTTAATTATCAAACACCCATGACTGATTATTGTGATTGTTGTATATATCAGCATGCGGACGTTTGATGCAGCACGCCACGACCCACTCTCAATGTTAGACAACCTTTAATTATGGTAGAAAAAAGTATTGGGTGACCTTGCCATTATTGATCCCTAAAAGCACCTGCAGCCTGATCTCCCTACTAAAAATCTTCTGCAGCAAACATGTAATTGAAACCCTCAAGCCATCAAGCTCCTGCTATAACTAAGAACGTCGATATCTTGCGCGGAATCTATTAACATTTGTTAATTATCTGGTCCGGTCGAATAACTTATATTTTAAATTTTAAGTTTGCTTAATTTAATTATTTATTTTTTAAATATATATTAAAATTTATTTTTAGTTAAAAATAATTTTGAAAATATAAATGAATAATTTAATACTGACTTGGTTAAAACTTTTTTATTCTTTAAAAACTTTAGGTTCTGACGTCTATTATTAGGCAATTAATTAATAAGGGAACCAAGCATAAATTCATTTTAATTCGTCCATAATTGATCTAACAACTATTTCAGACCTTGCCTCACGCCCAATTTGTGACTTCTTTTTTAGTCAACAGGCGGCTTGCACTGGCAAATGTAACACGACAAGTGTGGTGGGGCTCGTAATTCATCATCAATCTTTATCATTAAACCTTGCAGGTCATTGATTGGAGGAAGGTCCAATTAATGACGCAAGAGCTGATTTCACTGGATGAGTTACATCAATCCCCCCCCCCCCCCAAAAAAAAGGCTTTGAGAGCACCCATGTCCTCTTTGCATTTTAAGGTCCAGCGCCCATGCCGATATTTGCAGAGATCTAGATTGATCCATGTTCCTTTCAATATATATTAAATGATATATACATATATATATCTTGATTGAAACAGTAGAGTGTTGATGGAAAAAAAAGCACTCTGGTGCCCAGAATATCTCTCAATTATATAGCTAAAAAGTGAGCAAGGGATGGTAGGTGGTTGCAATTGTAACTGTCTGCTCACAAAGGTGCACTACTGCTCTTTGGGCCAAAGCAAGTTATCATTGATACATCATGTCAAAACAAACTATATGCGTTTGCCCTACAGCTAAGCTCCTTTCTCAGAAGATAAGCACTGGAAAGTGACGGCTAGAGCGTCACAGGTCAGGGGAAATATAAAATAAAATGATCTATATATATAGGAGCTGTTTGGAAGAAAAAAAAATTAGTAAAAAAATATAATAAAAATAAAAAAATATAACATAAAAGTGATATATATTAAAATTTTATTTGAAAAAAATATAAAAAATAGTTAAAATTTAATAAATTTTAACTGGCCAAACGGTACTTGAGCTGCGATTTGGTCATTTAACTTAAAATAATAAATTCGTTACAATAATTTGAAGATTAAACATTACTATATTATTTTAATTGTATTTTTTTTTAATAACGCACGCCCTGACATGTCTGAGATATACATATTTCTCCAAACCATGGACATTCGTAGCTTTCTGCATTGCGTTCATCGTTTTTGGTGCCACGCTGGGAAATTAAACATGTCAGCACATATTTCTCCGAATCTTTCTCCTGAGAGTGTCAGTAGCTATATTAGTTTTATCTGAGTGGTACTATAATTTCAAATTATAACTTTCCACATATTTTATCCACCTTCAAATATTTTTGTGTAAAGATGTACTTCAAACTTTTATGATCTAAAAATATTTCAAATTTTTCACCATACAAATAATGCCTTCAAGTTGTTAGGGCAAAAATTACTACTGCCAACTTCAAATCATAGACTAGGTAATTCTGCTCATGAGTCTTTGATTGTCTGAAACCATAAATCATTACCCTTCCTCTTTGCATTAATAAATATCCTGATCCTTCTCTTGAGGCACAAAAATATACTGAATTGCATTTACCCCGATTTGAAATTATCAAAACTAGTGCAGTAGTCAATCTCCCCTTGAGTTCTTAAAATGATTTCTTACAGTAATCACTTCAACCAAACTTAATTTCCTTTTTTTTTTTTGAAAATACCACTGATCCTTTCAACTAAGATAGATGTACCAGTCAAATAATAGAAATCAATCTGTACAATTACTTGTATAGAACCACAATCCTTATGACATATAATAATAAACTTTTGGACCAAATTAAATCACAAATCCCTCGTTTATCAATTTTAATTTCTTCCTCATTACCACAACCGTCTACTTGTCTGTATGTTCGGCACATAATTCTTAGTTCTAATTATGCTCAAGGTAAATTAAAGCATCATCGCACTTCAATTGATCATATCAGCACATCTAATCAATTAATGGTATAAATCCAAATTAATCATCTCAAAGCCCAATAGGTATGATATGTCTAGTATAACTAATACCTTTAAATAATCCCCAAATTCTTAGTTTGGACTTTCAAATATTCTTCAAAATATTCCATTTCCAATTTTCTCTACTCTCTATTAATCATATGAAGTCTCAATATTCACTGTATAATAAATAATCTAACTAAGCATAACCAAATTAATCAACACTTTGAGGTTCACAATTTATCACCCAAATGTAAAAATTTTTGCTCCTACTCATTATATCAATTATCAATTATGTCACGCCCTGAATTTCACAATCCCAGTACGTGAACCAAATAACACACATTACACCATTTAATAACATTCCCTATCCCACATCAGAGCCATAAACACACACTATGGAGCAATTAATGTAAAAATAAATAAAACTATACTTTAAATTTAAATAAATGCTTTAGTCAAAATCAACTAGGCAATAAGCTCCAAAAGCTAAGCCCAAATATTCTTCCAAAGCTAAATAAAATAATTAATAATAACCTCACAAACAGAGGCTTATTAAAATCCGTTAAAAATAATTTCCTAGAGTCATTACATAAAAATAATAAATAAAACTCTAATTCCTATGCTCAGAAGGTCCATCACGTGACTCAAATTCATTACCTGCATCACAAGCTATAAGAGGTTTAGTACTAATACCACGTGTGCTCGAAACCCTAATAATATTATAAATGCAGTAATGTCCTAGTATGCCACTAAGTGAAACAATTATGCACAAGTAGCAATTTCAAACAAAAACTTCAATTTATTCATCAATTTATCTTTTCATTACCATTAATTGCCTTGTAGTACCACATAACACATCAAAGAAAACAAATTGATTTCTAGGTACTGCTGCTTGGTTGTCCCGTAGAAACAGGACCTAACCAATATACATCATCATTCGATGTCTGCTTGGTTGTCTCGTAGAAACAAGACCCAACCAATATACACCATCCTTCGGTGTCTGCTTCCTAGACCGAAGTCTTAGGAATATGATATGCCTCCCTTAGGCATCTGCTCGTTCGTAGGTTACTAGCCTACTGGAATCGATAACAAACCCCACGCGGGTTTCGGAACTTTCGACCCTTGGGTACGTATACCCGATATTTTCAGTACCCTAAATCCAAACAAAACGCATCCACTTTCATTTTAAACAAACATCAAATAAATTCTTTATTTAAATTCATCATTTATTAAATCCTTATGAATTCATCATAATATTTTAAATAATCCGTAAACCTCAACACGTAAATAATAATAACCATAATTACCGAAGAATCACAAAGCAACAAATTACCAAATATGTTTCTTACAATTAATGCAAAAACTTTCAAAACAAACTAACATGTAAAGACAAAATTTACAAAAAGACAAACTATCATATAAGGACAAAAGTCAAAGCTTCTTTGCTTTATTCATTTAATGGCTTTGCTGGACACCTAATTTCCACACCTTTAACATATATATGTATATAAAGTAATAATATGTATACCATACAATCGTGGAAGACTTCAAATATATATAATAGAAATTTTTGTCTTCTAGTAGCCAAGCAAATCTGGGAACTCAATACAATTCACGTTTACCAACTAAAAAAATATAAATAAGTAAATAAGTAAATAAATAACAAGTGAACCTCATATTCCAATCAATCACGTCAGGAGTTTAAAGTAAAAAAAATCTAATCAATCATATGTTCATAGTAATAAAAATCTGATGAGTCTAATATATATATATATATATATATCATTATATTCATATTACCGAATCCAGTATGAGGACTAATCAATTAATATACATATATATATTGTTAATTACAATACAGACTCACAGGTCATTCGCCCAGAAAATAAATATATATTTATACATATATATATATGCATCACTTTTAAAAGTTCTGCCCCTTATCTCAAATTAAATCTGTAGAAAGAACACCCAAGTCGTAACGAAACCCCAAACTCAATCAGCAGATCAGACTAAGATAACCGCGGCCATCAAAAAGTTGGTAATCTCCACAGCATTCACATTAGATTTTTTTTCCCCTGCTGCCACTACCCTTTATCTTTTCTTCTCTCTTTCTCTCTCTCTTTTTAACCCTTTACCTTGACTGCCGAAGAGCGCATGTTATATATATATACACGTGTATCTAGACTAGCTATTAGTTGATAGAATCCTAATGAAAAAAAGATTAGAATTCAAATTAGACTTCCAACTCCATGTACTGGCTATTAGTTGGTAGAATCCTAATGGAAAAATGATTAGAATTCAAATCAAACTAGACTTCCAATTCCATGTACTCGCTATTAGTTGGTAGAATCCTCTAATGGAAAAAGAATTAGAATTCAAATTAGACTAGACTTCTAATTTCATGCATCCATAATAAAAATTGAATTTAATTTATGTTTCCAAAAATTTAAATCAATAAAATTTTATTTTTACCAAATTAAATATTAATTAACAATTAATCAAAGCATTAAAATTCTGAGTCATCACAAATTACTTACAAGTATTAGGGATACACAAATCAATCTCCAATATTCATTATTAGTTCCCTCAATAATCTTTTTAACTCGATACAATTTCCAACATATATTTTCTTTTCTTCCTTTCAGGCGATAAGTTGGAAATATATCTTCTGAAAGCACCTCAAAAAATTCACAAACATTACCTTGCATTTTCTTTCATTTTGTTAATATTGAAAAATTAAATTCATTATATCTCTTAATGCCATTAAGATGCACTGCAGTCTCGAATGATAAAACTTCTGAACTTTACTCCTCGAAGTCCACACTCATTGAGTACAATCACTTTGTTCTTGTATCTTAATTATCCATTTATGACTATACTTTTGTACTCAACACTTTAGCTAGAAAATTGGCAATACTGCATTTTCTAATAAAACTAGTCCCACGCCTGGAACCCAATAACTCCTTGTCCACATGATCAATACCATTCTTGAATAACTTCGCCTCTAAAAATTTATTATTCTATTATTATAATTCTCATCCCAAAGAACCTCAAAATCACGAACATTCTCTTAAAAACTTTACTGAAAGCAACTCTAGTACAACCAAACTTCTTGTCCTCTTACTTAAAGTATCAGCCATTACATTTGCCTCACCCGAGTAACATTGAAGAATTTAAGATTATAATATTTCTAGTACTCCATTCAATCACATTTCCTCAGAGTCAACTCTTATTATATATACCAACAACTTTGGAACTTTTATATGATTTCATTTAACACTCTCAAGACTTCAATGTAACACTATTGCAGTCAATTAACACAATTGTAGTTAATTTTAAATCAAGTATAGGTTATCCTTCTCATGTGATTTCAACTACCTTGATTTGCATCGTCATTTGACCATTATGCATTAGCACATAACCTAAATTTTTTTTTTCCTTGTAACCTATCACAATATCCAGAGTAATCCTTCCGCGGATAAGAATAACCAATATAATGCTTCAGTCAACCCCTTGTCTCGGTTTATAAAATGTTCTTAATAACTTTACCTTACCAAATTTCTAACTCTTTCATAGCTCAATTGAATTAATAATTCTATCAATTGAGGGGCATATTAAATATAACAGTAGCAGTCACCCGCCAAATTCACAAAGCTTGGATATCAAATACAATCTCAGAGGTACTCAACTAATACAACTAAAACCTTTGGAGGAACCATCGTAATTACCCGACCAAATATCACCTGACCCTAAACTTTATCTCAAATAAACAAAACTTATACTTGCTGTTCTCAACATGTAACCACTAAGACGATTTGCCAAAATTCAATAACAAACACATATCCTTAATCACCACTTAATTTGATAACTTCTAATTTACTCAAAACCTTAAACCTTTTACCATTCATCTTTAACAAGAATAATCAATATCTCGACGCCAAAACTTAGATGAAACCATAGGCTTATAAATCACTTGATTAAATTCTAAACTTCCAAAACTTAAACAGTACCGTAGAATGTGGCACAATTGAAACGAAAGAGGCATCTGACATAAAGTTTAAGAAAAACTAATCTTCCATTAAGAAAATTAACCCCACTTTTTCTTAAGAAACACCTCCATAACCTACACATTACTCACGGAAACAAAACTACAACTTTTTCTCGTTCAACTTCAAATTAACTGCCTGAACACAAGATTTTTCAATGTACCTAATATCATTAACAAAGAAAGTAACATTACTCTTACTTTATCCCAAATCTAAATTACGGTGTCATCAGTCAAGATAATTATCATAAATCCATAATAATGGTCAATCACTACTTATCAATTTGCTAACTCATCCATTTTAAAATTTAAATCTCTACTACTGCCATTACTACTTTAAAATCATCCCACAATTATACATCACTTAACAATAAAAATGCAATCTCAGTAAATCATTGAGTCACTATCTTAGACTTTTCAAGCCCTTTGAACTTCAAATGTAAAACCTTTTTACTACATTTACATCCATATCTAACCATCATTCTTGATGTCAGAATTACCATCAAAACACCTTTTACACATTATGCTTTAGCCCCACAAACCACTGCCAGTTACACCACTTGCTCACATACTAGTTTTACTTGCCATCAATTAAAGACATTTCATAAGTTTTTATCTCTCTTACCGATAGGGTCACTATTTTAGTATCATTTCCAATTTCATCTGCTTCCACTACCATCTATACCATAAAATACCAATGAGTTCATTTTCAAAAATAACTAAATCTCAGTTATAACACATAAGCATATAACATGTAATACCAGACTTCCACTGTCTCTTAGATATTCTAACCTAAGCTCTTATACCAACTTGTAACGTCCCGAGTTTCAAACCCCGGGGAGTGAGTGAAAAAGTTATACACAACGTGTGCTAAAATATCCATTACCCTGATCAGAGTCACACCACTACCTTGGAGCAAACATCCATAATATATAATAATAATTTTTGTGATTACACTAAAAGTAATTAATAATAACTAAACCTCAGCGTAACCGGACAACAGTGCTCCAACTACAACTTCAACAAATAATAGGGAGTTAGGCCTCAAAGCCTTTACAACCATGTCAAATAAATCCCCAAATTAATAATATTATAGTTCTGAATAATATTACAGCAACGAAAAAGTAACTTTAATAATAGCCCACCAAATTCTTGGGTTCATGACCTGCAAAAGAATCTGTAGAGACGTGAGCACTAATCTACGTGTGCCCACGATGCATAATAAATAACATATATGATATGCACACAACAATCGAATTACCAATAATTTCATATCAATAACTCATAAACTCCAAGTCATTGCGTATCTCAACATCACAACATATATCAACATACATCTCAAAAATAATCCAATTATTATCTTTCATTTATCTCTTTTGCCATCACATCACAATCATCACAGTCATGGGGCAGATACTATACAATATCGTCGTTTACGGATCCGGACCCGATGGCCATGAGTAGCCAGATAATTATTATCGTTGTAGGCTACTAACCTATTGGCATGAATACCAACCCCTGCGCAGGTTTAGGGTTTTGCAACCCAAGGGTAATCTCTGTACCCTTCCTATTTTTCAGTATCTACAGCTCCGCAATCACAACATCATTCTCATTTCCTTTATCTCAATTATTATCATCTTAATGAAACAGCTCGTTAGAATCAATCAATAATATCACATCATCACTTTCATAATCATTCTCTATTAATAAAATAAATCACTCAAACATTCTAAAATTGAGCATTCTCAATTACACATTTTCCATGCACATAACTATAAATTGTCAAACTGCAACTTCAGAGGCAAAATTGTAATTTTGCATAACTTTAGGGGCGAAATTGTAATTTTTAAAAAGCCCTGGGGCACTTCATATTTATTCCAAACTTTGGGGGTCACTACGTAATTTTGTAAAACCTTTGGGGTCAAATCGTAATTATATAAAAACTATTGGGGCTAAAGGAAAATTTTGGAAACTTTCATGGAATATGCTTTGGCATATTCTCTTCTACAATTCTTTCTAGTTCCAGTGAACTCCATTTTTGGTAGTGATATTTTGGTGGTTTGGTTTTGACAGAATTCGCCCAATGTAATCTAAATTTAATTATGTTCATACAAAATGATCACATAACAATTTATCAAAATATTTTCATATCACATATATGTAAATAAAATGCATTAAATCCCTACCTCAGATCCAAAACTTTAAAACTTTGCTCAATTGTATCTCCCATTTTAGGCCGAATTACTACGATTCGACACCATCATGATGATCACAACGTCAAAAATACCAAAACCATGTTATTCTTAAACTTAAATCCTCATTTTTCTCTCTCTTCTTTATTTTCTCTCTCTTCCATCTCTCTTCTTTCTCTCTCTCTCTTTTCTTTTTTTTTCTTCTTTCTCAGCCACTTCTTCCACCCAAGGTACAAAAACACACACACACACACACACACACACACATATATTAAATGCTAACTTGGAGGCCAAGTAAAAATAAATAAATAAATAAATAAGAAAAAGATAATTCCTAAGCTAATCATGCCTCCATGTGGTCACTTTTGACCATTAATTTTATATAATATATATATTAAAATCAAAATTTTTTTAATAATATATTAAAATAATATGAATATTAAAAATTTTAAAATTTTGAGGTTATTACATGTACACTGTTAAACTTAAAAATATAATTTGATGAGTGTATTAATGGTTTAAAGTGGCATATCCATAGGATTGTGCAAAACTGAATCGGAACCAAAAATCAAAATTTTCTACTTTGTGTGCTTTGCAGAGAAAAAGAAAATAAAAATTTTCCCCTATCTTTATTTAATTGTTAAGTTTGAAGAGAATATTAGTGTAAAAAAAAAAAACAAAAAACAAAGGCTACATTTTCTCTCCATCTTCTTCCTAATTTGTCTCATTTTTCTCTCTTTTATCTTCTTTTATGATTTCTCTTCTCTAGGTTCCATACAAAACATTTGATTTTCAGTTAATTCAGTTTTTGACTTGGTTTTGTTTTGTGTTTTTTTTTTTTTTTTTCAGAACCCAATTAAAATTTGGTTTGGTTCTTGCATTTGACTAAAACCAAATTAGAAATTAAATGTAAATATAAATATATATAATAATAATTTTTTACAAAAAAAAAATAAAGTTATATATTTATATATAATATAAATTTGGATAATATAATAATTTACAAAAAATAATACTAAAAATTATATTTTTACATATAAAAAAGTTCAATTAATTCAGTTAATTTGAAATTAAATCAAATTGAATTATTTCGGTTAATTAGATTCTCATTTCGATTTATGTTACCATTTTTTTTCAGAGAACCGATAAAAATTTCAAGTAATTTCAATTTTCAATTTCAATTTCAATTTCAATTTGTACATCAATAAACACCGCTAGATATCCGTAATTTTTTTTTTTTTTTTTTTTTCAGTAGATTCTACTTTTAGTTAGGTTGAAGGAAAACACGGCAAATTAGGATAACGGGTTCCGCCAATTGATGAGTTGAAGAATTACCATTCCCACGGCCGCCCGGGAGGTGGGTGGGCCGCCTTTGGTCTGTCTTGAATCTGAGGCCCATTTAGAAGCCCTTTTAAGCTGAACACACTTTGAATTGAGTAATAATAATTTGAAAATGATTTGGATTGAATAAATTTTTAGTAAATTGGATAGTTTTACCAGGTCGTGGTGTCTTAGCTACAATTTCAAAGCCTTTGTGGACTGATCCCTATTGAAAATTGTAACAGTGGTTTGCGGTCCATATTCTATCGGAGGCCCATTGAGTGGCCAAATTCAAGCCCATCGACCTCACGACACTTTGACTTGAGTAACATATAGTTCTTCTACTGGGTTTTTTAAATTTGATACACGACAACAAAACTCTCACGTATGTTCTTCCTTTTTGTTCACAAACATAAATAATGAAATAGGTAAATTATTTAATATCACAACTCTCTCTCTGAAAACTAAAATCAATATTTTTTATTCTCTTATATTATTCTTTTTGTTTAATTATATAAGTAATTCTATTTTCTCATGTATTAAAAATATCGTATCATAGTCAAATACTCATTGTGGGGATAGTGAAATATTATGTTCTATTATTTCATTCTTACTTCTTTCTTTTTTATTTCAAGGTTTTATTATATTTTAACTATCGATTTTATTTAATTAATAATTTTAAAATTTAAAAATTAAGAAAAAATAAAGTTTAATAAATATTTGTTGTAATATTACTGTAATAAAAAGTCTCGTCAAAAGAATTTATTTTAACTTACGTCACCCTAAAATAGTACTTACAGATTTTACCCAAAAAAAAAGTTAAAAAAAAAAACTTTTTAGCATATTCATAAAACATATATGCATTGAGAGTAGGTCCAGACTGAGAAAGGACAATTAGGGTTATGATACCTTACGATTACTTAAATTACTAATAATATTTTATATCTTATAGTTAAAAATTTTAATATAAGTATCTATGCCTTTTAAAAATTATTATTTTTTATTAACAGATATATAAGTACTATCACTTCTATGTATCCCTTCATTCACATTTCTGATTATACATGTACCTCATTAATTGTCTACCATGCGACTTGTTTCACTTTCGCCGAACGAAAGAAGAAAATTAAAGAAATAATTTAGCATATTTATTGAACAAGTATGAATCAAAAGCTTATAATATAATTAGGTAGGTGGTGGATAATTATCGCTCAATTAAAACAAATTGCATACTCTTTTGAATTTCAAGAGTAATGAATTATATTTTAGTCTAATTTTTAATTTATTAAAAAATAAAGTATATTATGTTTAATTTGTGATATAAAAATTTATTTGTTTTTAATGTGCTGTTCCAATATTAATGAACAATTTTAATGAACAACTCAGGTGAATTCAATGAAAAGACTTTATTTTTTTATAAAAGTAGTATAACATTTTTATTAAATATAAAATAATTTAATTTTTCTAAAGATAATTCTTCTAGCCTTTAGGGGAAAATTTAATTAAAATTTCACATTCAATAGTTATTAAAATACTAATTTTGTTAATAATATAGGTAATCCATTTAATTTACCATTGATATGTGTAAATTTATGGAAGTCACCTTTTTGGGTTTTAATTTATTTTTCATTTTTTCTCATATTTGAATTAAATGTTGGGATTAAACATATTAAATTAGAACAATATTATTAAACAAATAATAAATACAAATTAAAGTGTACAAGCCTAAAAAACCAAAAGATATGGAAATAATTTTTATTTTTTCAAAAGAGAAATCACTTCTTCTTGTCTACTAAATAATTTTTCTGAAATTATTTCCTCATAGAAGTATACTATTTTTTTTTTTCTTTACGATGGTAGATTCGTTTGGAATTCTACAAAAATCTATAAAAATCTACAAATTTTTATAAAATTCAAATTTTTACTTACTATTCAAATTACGAAAGTGTAACTTTTATAAATTTAGGTTTTATTTGGAAAGTACCCCTAGCAGCTAACTTCTAGTTACTCAGTTTTTTGATTTATTCTAAAATGATCAGATTTACCTTTTTATATTTTTAACTTCTTTTAAATCATGAAAAGTAAAAAAATCAAATTGACAAAAAACTAACTTTTTCCTTCTTAAGCACAAAAAGTTAACTTCTTAGTAAGTAGTTTACTTTTTATTTCCAAACTCAACATTCTAATAACTTATAACTCCAAATACTCCCGATAAATTACAAGGGTTAATTTTTATATCTAACTAATAAGAAAAAAAAAAGATAATTTGGTAAGGTTTTTTTGACATGTTTGTAGAATTATTTATTTGTATTGGCACAAATAAAATTAATATTTTTATTTTATTTATTTATTTATTTACAAAAAAATCCCTATAAATATTTTTTATTAACGTTACTCATTCATTGTATTTACATATTACACTACTACAAAAATGTATAAACATCATAACTTTTAGACTTGTTGTTTCACTTTTTATCTCGATCATAAAAGCGTGATTGATCTAAATGAGATTGTTAGTCGCTTCTTTTCGATCACAGTTTATAACCGTGATAAAAAACTTATAACAATCATACGCTAAAAGCGTGATCTTTTATGATAAAAACTGAGATGAAAATAAATCTCGTGTGATCTTTTATGAAAAATAATAAAAATCTGCATGGCAACTACTATCATGCTATTGTAGCACCGTTTGGCACCTTTTATTATAGCAATCTTATATATTTGATTTTTTTTTTGTTTCTAAAAAGAATCGAACTCTTGCCATTCTTCCAGAAGTTATGTAGTTGGCCGCTAGTCCAAACTATCATTTACATATACATTTTTCATATTAATATATATAAACAAATTTTTTTCACTTTTGGGGTTACTAAAAGTAATAAAATTATATTATTTTAAATTTTTTTGCAATAATTTATCATGACTTTTACCAACCAATTAGTAGTTAAAAGTTGCACTTTTCTTGATCAATTGATCGAGAAAAGGGATAAAAAAATTTATTTTTATATAATTATTTTAACTTTTTGCAATAATTTAAAATCATAACCAATATATAGAACTATGTGAATACTTATAAATAATTTATAAATATCTATCATATTTAATTAAAAATGATCTTAAATTTTTTTCTTATTTTCCTTTAATTTTTGTGTATAACATATATTTAATCAAGAACTCACTATTTATAATATATTTTTTTCATTCTGTATTATATTTTTAAAAGTAATTAGGTCGCGTTTAGTTTTAGTTTTAGAAAATTATTGTTCAAAACAAAATTTTTGAAAACTATTTTAAAAATTGATTTGTAGTACAAAAAATATTTTCAATGATTATATTCAAAAATTAGTTCTAAAAAGACAAAAAAATGAAAATTTTTGTTATTTTTATTTCTAAATTTTTATCACTTCCAACAAAATATAAAATAATGTCACTTTTAATATAATTAATATTAAAGATACACTAAACATTTATTAGATATTAAATATTTAATATTCACCTGATTATAAATCGTATAAATTATAAAGACTACTCTTCTATATTTACTAAAGAAAATAATGATTATACATTTAGCGTTATTTAAATTTGATTTGGTAAATTTAGTTTTAATATTAATTTAAAAATATTTTTGTTTATTGATATGTGATTGTAGTTTTTATAGCATATTCAATTAATTAAAATTAATAAATAAATGCTACAATAAAATTTATGAAATCTAATTTAAATCATACAAAGTGATAAATAAAGTTATTTGAGAGAGATATAGAAAAAAAATAAGAATATTTTCTCTCATTCTTTTAATTATCTCGCTTTTTTTAAGATATGATTTTCCTTATTTTTTGATCTTGGTTTTTTCTAGATATGTTTCTACTTATTTTTTATCTCGATTTTTTTCTAAAAATGATTTCTACTGATCTTTTATCTCAGTTTTTCAAGTGATGGTTTTCACTGTTCTTTTACATCTTTTTAAATACCATCACGATTTTAACAAAAGCGAGATAAAAAATATTAAAAATAACTTTTTATCTCAATTTTTTAATTAAATTGAGATAAAAAGTTTAATTCACAAATATTTATTACGCTTTTTTTAAAATTGTGATTTTTGTAAATTTCTTAGTGTGATCTTTATTCATTATTGCATAGTGTTAGCCATATTTAGAGTTCTTTTAATCTCTACAAATTTTTACTAAATTAAAATTTTTTATTTAAAACATGAATTACGAGATTATATTTTTTAAAAATTTATATCAAGGGGTTGTTTGGATGCAAAAAGAGTACAAGAAAAATATAAAAAATTAATATAAAAATAATATATTGGTAACATTTAATATTTTCTTTTTTAAGTCTAAACTGCCCCTAATATATAAATTCCGAATGCATCCATTGCTTGATGTTAAGTCAGCATGCTGACACATGCTGGATGTTGCTGACGTTTGCTTTGTCACGCCACCATGCACATTTATATTGACCGCTAAAAGCATTAATGTTTAGATGAAACGCGTTGGAACGAGTCTACCATTGTTGACCCCTAAAAGCGCCAGCCTGACTTTCACAGTTTCGCTGTAAAATTAAAATTGACCTTCAGACGGTTGACTGACCACTTTAATAATGGCACCTTCTCGGAGTAGAGGAGGGGGTTCATGAATATGAATATGTATTCGGATGTATTAATTTATATTTAAATATAGAAATTTAAATAAAATAGTATTATTTTAGAAAAAAAAAAGTTAAAATAACTTAGTTTTGAGATTATTACCGTCACTGCAACAACCCTCACTTTAGCCTCCGAGTCGCCTTCCCGGAGACTCTCTCTCTCCCGGGTCCAGTTGCCTTTTCATCACCGAACTTTCCATCCTTTACCTCTGTTTGGTTGCTGCATTTGGGGGAGAAGATATTTGTGGATTCATCTCCTTTTTTTTTTTTCCCCTTTTTAGTGAGGCAATGAAAATTCGTAAGTAAATTATTTATCCCCGAAATAAGAGTGGTATTATATGCATAAAGTTAAACAAATAATCCTACGTATATAAACTCGTTTCAAGTTTTACAAAATTTTATCAAATTTTACAACTCTTTATAAAATTTTAAATTTTCTACTCATTGTATGAATTAGAAGACTGTAACTTTTATAAATTTATACAAAATTTTGTGAGATAAAATTAATTAAAATTTCACATTCAATATTTATTAAAATACTAATTTTGTCAATAATATAGGTAATCCATTTAATTTTTCACTGATACGTGCAAATTTATGAAGAGTCACCTTTTTGAGTTTTAATTAATTTTTTATTTTCATTTTTTTCTTATCTTTGAATTAATTGTTTTGATTAAACATATTAAATTAGAACAAAATAATCAAACAAATAATAAATACAAATTAAAACGTGCAAGCCTAAAAAAATGAAAAAAATATGGAAATAATTTTTTTTGTCAAAAGAGAAATCACTTTTTCTCGTTCACTAAATAATTTTTATGAAATTACATCCTCATAGGAGTGTACTAAAAGAGTTTTTTTTTATGATAATACATTTATTTGGAGTTCTACAGAACTTTATAAATTTGTATAAAATTTAAATTTTCTACTCATTACTCGAATTATAAAACTGTAACTTTTACAAATTTGAGTTCCGTTTAAGAAGCATAGCTAGTAGCTACTTTCTAGTTAATTATTTTTTTTTATTTTTTCTAAAATGACTAAATTTATCTTCTTACATTTTTAACTTCTTTTAAATCCTGAAGGATAAAAATGTTAAATTAACTAAAAATTAATTTTTTTTCCTTCTCAAATACAAAAAAAAGTTAGCTATTTAGCAGTCAGTAGCTAGTTAATTTTTTCTCTCCAAACTCAAATCATAACTTTTATAACTCCAAACACTCACAATATTTTACAAGGGTTAATTTTTTGTCTAACTAATTAAAAAGAAAAAAAAAGATTAGTTGGTAAGGTTTTATTGACATGTTTATAGAATTATTTATTTGTATTAGCGCAAAAAAAATTAATATTTTTATTTTATTTTATATTTTTATAAGAAATCCCTAAAAATATTTTTGATTACCGTTACTCATTCATTGAATGTGCATATTGGTCCCATTTAGAGTTTTCTTAATCTCTACTACAAATTTTTATAAAATTAAAACTTTTAATTCAATTTATAAGATTACAATTTTTACAAATTCATATTAATGGGCCGTTTAGATGATAAAAAAATAAAAGAAAAATATATAAAGTTGATATAAAAATAATATATAATAAAATTTGATTAAAAAAATTAAACAAACATTAGTAATTTTTTTTCGTAACTTTAGATAACTTCTAATTTTTTCAAGGCTAAAATGGCCCCTAACTTATATATATGTCAGCATGCTGATGTTTGCTTTGCCACGCCACCATGCAGCATTTATTTTTTCTTTAAATACAACCAACATCCTAACATTTTAATTTCTGTGCAGCATTTATGGTGTATTCGAAATTGTATAAAATCATAAAAGTTAATATTTCGTATTTTATATAATAAATAAAAAATTTAAATTTTATTATCTCATAATTTATATTTATAAAAATTTATATTATTTTATTCCAACTCCAAACAAAACCTTATTGACCCCTAAAAGCATTATTGCCGTTTAGATGAAACGTGTTGGAATGAGCTTACCAATATTGACCCCCGAAAGCGCCAGCCTGGCTTTCACTATGAAATTAAAATTAACCACCTCGAAGTTATAACCAGACGGCTGATCGACTACTTTAGTTGTGGCACCTTCGCGGCCTCGTCCTCCTCCGCGGGTCCAGTTAATTTGTCACCACCTAACCTTCTCTTCCATTTTACCTCTGTTTGGAATTTGACAGGTAGAATCAAAGAGGACTACTCGGAAAATAACTGGTAAACCTTTTTGGTCATGAAAAGTAAGAGCTAATCGGACAGGACAGCACTTCAATGAAGATAGGTGTAACGAGAGACTTCAATTGTCATGTTTGGTACGACTTAGATTGTGAGTGTCAAGCATGCTAAAAAGAAGAGCTTGTCAAGCTTCTTCCCACCTCTTGGATTACCAATTATGAACAGTTTCACACCCACTCTTTATAAAATTTTAAATTTTTTACTTATTATATGAATTATAAAATTATGGCCTCGTTTGAGGCTCCAAAAAAAATCAAAAAACTTCAAAAAATTTTAAAAGTTTTCAAATTCCTCCAATCATATTTTGCCACCTATCATTTTTACATCACATCAATCCCATCCATTGATTTTTTTTTATTTTTTTTGGGACTCCAAACGCACCCTATAACTTTTCATAAATTAATACTAACTTTATAACTTTGAAAACCCCATGTATATCTTACATCATTTTATCCCTTCAATTAAATGTAAATTTTAATCTTAATTTAAAGACTATTTGGTGTGAAAAAAAAAACCAACTTTTATTCATTTTTTAAATATTTTTTTAACTTTCTTCATCAAATATAAAATTAACTTTTACTATTTTTATTTAGTTTTCACCAATTTTTTCTAATTTTACTAGCTTTGTTCAATTGTTTTTAACTTTTACAAATTTTTAAAAATTTTACCAAATAATCAACTAACTATTAAAGTAGCAAGCATTAGTTCGTGATACAAAATTACAATTTTTTTTGAATAAAAATTGGTAGCCCAAAATGGTCCCTTATATAGCTTGTATGTATATGAGAATGGGCTACAATTATTTTATCAATTTTTTTTTTAATTTTTACCATAATCAATTGTCAATTGTAAGATTTGCATACTTATCACTTTAAATTAACATATTTATTAAAATATTTTAATTTACTAAAAAAAATTATTAATCGCTAAGTGCAAGGCCTGTTTTTGACGAAGAATGTTACATCATTCCAGAAGAAATGGTTGCGACACAAACTTTAAATTAAAATATTTATTAAATATTTTAAATTACAAAAATAATAATAATATTGATCTCTAAGTGCAAAGGTTCTTTTAAGTGCATGGATGGGTGGAAACTGTTGGCTTAAAAAAAAAAAAAAAAAAACGAAATTTTTAATAATTTTCTTTTTTAGTGCTACAATAACTGCGAGACAGTGCTCTTTGTCAATTAGTGCTCGATTGGATGATGCTAAAATTTCAGGGGATAAATTTTAGCGGAGGTATAAGATGAGAGGAGGTATTATTTTTAGAGGGTTGGCCCACATAGATATAATGTTTATGGAAATGAATAACTTTTGATTTGGTTTGAATTTTTATAAATAAGAGGGGGTGAATGATAAAAAAAAACAGTCAAATGACTCATTTGCCCTTGTGGTGTCACAAACTTGATCACCCATTAAATTAAATATTAAATTGTAAAACTCACTCCATTTAATTATTTTTAGACAATTTGAAGTTATATTATTTATTTCATTGAAAATTTAATATTTTATAAATTTATTTAAACAATTTTTTTTAAATATGTACTTTTGAATGTGGTTGGTTATTGTCTAATTTTATTTTTAATTATGTTTATTTTGACTTATTAGCCTATCTATTATTTTTTATTAACATTATATTTATTTTAATCAAATTAATAATGACTAAAAATACCAAAATAATATCTATTCTCGCAGATAACTTTCGGCCAGGGTCAAACCTACCCAAAAATTATCCGGGAGAAGCCCCCGTGAGAGACAAAGCGTAGACCCTTGGGGGGGGTGCGGTTGCCAAATAGTAACAAAGGTGAGACCCATTAATGATGGCTGGGTATTAATTTTGGCACGAGAGTTTGCCCACATCCGAGCACAGCCTTAATGTCAAAATTGTTAGAGGTATTGCGCTATAAATTAAGCTCGCTCGCCCAGTCGCTTAAGAGCATGTCCCTTTCAAGGTTAATTAAATAATTTAAATGAGTGATAAATCGATATACCGAGTGTTGATGGCACGGGCGGAGTTAAGGGGGGCAAGTGAACCTTAATTTTTAAGATAAAATTATTAAAATATTTTTTTATTATTTTAATTTTATTTAAAAATTAAAATATTCTGATTTTATTAAAAATTTAAAGTTAATTCAAAATTTTTTAACATATAAGAAGTTTAAAAGAATTAAACTTGGTATTTTTTGTGAAATAAAGTATATCCTTTTAATACATTATTACATATTTTTGTTTATACTATCAGTAAATTTAGCATATAACACAATAAATTCTATAGATAATAAAATTTAATAATAATTATATTTTTTGTAGCGAGGGATATCTCTAATAAATTTTAAATGCTTGAACTATTAACCATGAGAAATATATTCACTAGTTCATACTCAAGAATAATTTATTTTTTCTTTAAAAATAATATCATTTTTTTCTACTCTTAATCGAAAAATAAATTGATTGTTATTTTTTCTTGAGTGATCGATGCTCCCGTTGATGCCTAGTGCCTCTCAGCGCCCAGTGCCCCCTCAGCAAAAATTCTCACTCCGCCCCTGGTTGATGGAGAAAAGCAATTAGGTGCATGCGCTAAAAATTTCTCAGTTATTAATGGAACTCCAAAGTAGGCAAGTGATTGTAGCTAGGAATTGTAATTCACTCATGAAAATTCTAATAGAGGGCATGTTTGGTTGTCATGCTAGAAAACGCCCATATTTAACTATTTTCAATTTTTTTTAATTTGTTTTTGGTAAGTAAGATAATTTGGATTAAGCTCTGCTTCAAGTGCTGAAAAACGGTGAAAAATATTGAAAATCTCTAAAAGTTATTAACTTTTTATTTCACTGTCAGAGTTACAAATTCACAATTTTTATCTAATTTTATAAATTTTTGTCACTCCCAACATTGCTAAAAGGGAGAGTGAATTACATATTATAGATGTACAATCTTTTATCAATATTTAAAAAAAACTTTACTGCACATAAAATTATTATATTTTCTTCAACTTTTATTTAATTTTTATAATTTTTTACCAAAAACACAACTTTTATCGACAAAGACATATGATAACACTATGACAAAAATTACAAAAAATTGTAGTCCCTGTTTGAAGGAGTAAAAATCAAAAAAAAAAAAAAAAAGTTTCTCATATGAGTGTTTAGCAAAACACTGACTTTTGGCAATTTTACTTAAAATTATCAAAATTTTCAGAGGTTATAATAGTCGTTTTAACTAGTTATAAACTTAAAAATTATTAAAATTTTTACTAAATACTTAAAAATTACTAAAAATTATTAAAAATTACTAAAAATTGTTACTTTTTTTATTAAACACATCAAAAAAAATTTTTCTTACTAATTTTTAATAAAAAATAGCTAAAATTATTAAATACAACTTCTAAACGGTATTATACCTTTTGGGGGGTTACTGAACGTACTTGAATACAATTTTTCTTAATAAAATATATATATATATATATATATATATATGTCAGCTAAAATGATGCAATTAAGATACAATGACAGAAAAGTTAATGAACCCATGTAAGTGTTATATCATTTTATATTACTACATAATTTTAATTGTTTTCTTGAATATTAATTTAAATAATTAAAAAAAAATATTTTTCCCTATATAAAGAGTTTGCCAAGGGTAGCAGGAGCAAGAAGTAGTTGCTAGCTAGGTCTGAGTCAATTGAAGAAAAGTTCCTCCCAAGTCCCAAATGGAAACCACCGTAAACAGCGAAATCCTTAAAGAGATCAGTGACGGTGCAGAGAAAACCAATTCCAGATCTTCTTCCGTCTGCATTTACAGGGTTGGCAGGGAGCTCCGAGAGCTGCAGGGAAGTGCCTACACTCCCCACCTCGTCTCCATCGGACCACTTCACAACAAGGACGAGTATCTGAGTAAACGCTCCGGCAACATCAAATTGAGTTACGTGAAATCCCTCTTCAATCGAATTTCTGAATCAGAGAAGATCGATGAATCGAGCATTTCAGAACATTGCCTGAAGAAAATGAACGAATTGTTAGAAGAAGCCAAGAAAAGCTACCCAGATGAAGTAGACGCTGAGCTGGATGCAAAGATGATGTTGATCGACGGTTGTTTCATACTTGAATTTCTCTACCGGAAGTGCGTTTGGTTTGTTATAAAATCCTATAAAACTCTACAAAACTCAACACAAGCTACGAAGATACAATTTTTATAAATTTATACTAATTTTTACAACTTTAACCAATCTCAGGTACGCAGAGGATCAAAAAATCAGCAACGCCAAGGATCAAAAGGATCAACAAATCAGCAGCACCAAGGATCAACAAATCAGCAGCACCAATCAATGGGAGTGCAAAAATAGTGTCGATCCTATTTTTGGCAGCGTTCCAACGCGCCTCACTGTCCAAGATGACCTGCTTCTGCTCGAGAACCAGCTCCCCTTCTTTGTTCTCCAGGATTTGTACGACCTCACCCTCAAAAAATTACAAAATCCTCTCTCGCTTGATGAGTATGTTAATCAAATCATTCCCAAGTTGGATCCCGTTAGCAACTCCGAAAATAACCCCACAGCTAACTCCAAAGACAATCCCACAAAATCTGGTTCGCTTCCTGGGTGCTGCGTCGTTCTAGTTTCAGAGCAGACTAATAATTCAGTCGGGGAAGAAAAGGCCGCCGCAGCAAAGGATGATAGCAAGAAGGAACCTCCGATGCATATTCTCGATTTTATACACAAGAAATACCGGCCTCTTCGTGTAGCTGCTTCTGATGATCATCCTAATTCAGTACCACAAGAAAAAGATCATAATCATCATCATCTTCTTCATGAGAAGAAGATAAATACATGCTCCAAGTTCATGTATTCTGCATCAGAGCTTCACTATGCAGGAGTCAAATTCGAAGCCCCTACCCGACAACCAGATAATAATATATTCAATGTCAGCTTCAAAGAAGTTAACGCCCCTTTCCACTTGTTTCACAGAGCTCGGTTCCAAATCCCCACTCTCTGCATCGACGATTCGACGGAGCGGTTGTTGAGAAACCTCATTGCTTTCGAGCAGTGTCGTCCCGGTGTCGAGTGCTATGTCACATCTTATGCCTTCCTCATGGACAGGCTCATAAACACTGCAAAAGACGTGGAAGTTCTTCAGAAGGCCGGAGTCATACGTAACTATTTAAGGGCCAATGAAGAAGCTTCTGATATCTTCAACAAGCTCTGCAAAGAAGTTGAGTTAGGGGGGTTCTCTTATGCTCAGACATGCGAGAAGGCTGCTCAGTACAGCGAGCGTTTGTGGCCAGAATTCATGGCCTATGTGAGATATACATACTTTTCTAAGCCATGGACAGTCCTAGCTTTCTCCATTGCCTTCATCGGTTTTGGGGCCTCGCTGGGAAATTTCATCCTCAGTCTGTCCCGGAATCTTGCCAAAACTAAGTAGTACTTTTGTCTCTGTTAATCCTACAGCTAGCTACAATTGTCTTGTCTTCAACCGGTCTAGATTAATAAGTCCTCTATGCTTGCTAGTTTGATCAGCGTGGATTCTACGTATCATTACGTTTCCTGATCTATATCCGTTTGGTTCTCATTTCTTTTTAAGCTAGCTCTCCGTAACATGTATCTGGTATTGCCGTTTGAGCATGTAATGCAACAAGCATGTAATATTATATATATATATATATATGGTTTGATCTATTTGATTTTGCCATTCAAGAGCCCCATGTTAAATTTTCAAATATACTCCATAGGCAAAGATAACAATATTCATAAAGTACCTGTGCCTTACTAATTTTAATGCACATATTTGGTTTCTTTGTGTGTACAAGAAGTACTGCTAAATTGTAATTTTAATTATGAAGAATACTGCAAGCTTTGTATTGGATCTTTTTGCCCCATCAGTCTACTCACTCTTGTACTATAAATTCAATTAACATTACTCTACCAACCGAGAAGAACAATTGAGAAAATCCTTTTCTTTTTTTATTTTTCTTTTTATTTTTTTTTACAAGAATGAGGTGTTCATAATATTTTATTAATAATAATAATAATTTTTTTTTTTTAATTTTTGTCGGAGGCTCGTTCATTTTGAACGCTAACTTACAGTTTTGTCACATATAGAAATGCAAGAAAAATCACTTAACATTGTTACAAATGTAAAAATAAATAAGTAAAAATTCATATAAAACCTACATCCAACGGTGTTGTTTTGTTTGATATATAATAGTTTACCAAAAGTCAGATAATTAATTATAATTATAATTATATATGAATGTAAATTATCTGAATTCATTTTCTGCATTCGAAGTTAACGTTCCATTTGTGGTTATCGTTTATCAAATTATTATCTCATTTGAAACAAAGACGTTAAATGCATAGCAGAGTGGAAGCTAAAATTTGTAAATAAAAAGTTTGTATACTCTCCATAGCTACACGTGCATAAAACTTATGGGAATGTAAAAAATAAATAAATAAATAGAAATTAAATACACTTTATTTTTTATTTTCTAAACTTTAAAAAATAAAAGTACTTAAGATGAGATGAGATGGATAATAAAAGGTTAAAACTAAAATGCATTCAATTTAAAATTAATACTATTTTTGTTAGCTAATATAGAAACAAAATTGTTGTTGTTGTTATTTTTTTTAATTTATCCGAATTTATCATTGATTTAAATTAAAATAGTTATTTTTTACTTTATCCGAATTTATCATTGTTTTAAAATAAGATAGAACTTCCAATCACACTTTAACTTATTTTTAAGGTAGTGTTTTGAGTGATAAAAAATAAAATAAAATAAAATAAAATAAAAAATTTGTGAATTCATAAGGTATGTAATGAAAAAAAGAAGTTAATATGGTAAAAAATTTATAAAAATTTATAAAAAATTTTTAAAATTTCGAACGGTGCTCAAGTTCGAAATCATTTTCTCATTTGGCTGCCTGGATTCACTTTACTCAGTTTGCAATAATACATTTCTGAGAAAGTGAGGATGAGCAATACCCACAAAATGAATATTGTAAAAGAACCGACATAAATTATCTTGGGTTTCCAACTCTATTGTCTTTATTTTCTCTTGCATTTGATCTCGAAGGTGACACAGCAACCCACGTGACCCTGTCCCTTTTTTTTTTTGGGATTTGTGATCACTCAACACTGCCCGTTTGGTTTTGGTCGTGATTGGAGTTAGAAAAAAAGTTACCTTTCCCAAAAAAAAAAAAAAAAAGAGTTCGGAAAAAAGCTTGTAAAAATTACATGTAACAATATTTAATTAAAAATTACATTTAACAACATTTAGTTAGGGGGTTTCACTTATGCTCAGACCTGCGAGGAGGTTGCTCAGTACGGCGAGCGTTTGTGGCCAGAATTCATGGCCTATGTGAGATATCGATATTTTTCCAAGCCGTGGATATTCCTCGCTTTTTTCATTGCCTTCATCGGTTTTGGGGCCTCGCTGGGAAATTTCACCCCTAGCTATTGTTTGGCATCTTTAAAAAATAAAAAAAAAATTTAAAAATTTTAAAAAATTTTTATCACATTAACTTTTTTATTTCACTGCACACATTACGAACTCACAATTTTTTTCACTTTATCTCATTTTTTCTCACTTTTTATCACTCCAAAAACACACTCAATCTGTCTCGGAATTCTCTTAGCAAATAAATAGTACTTTTGCCTGTGTTAATCCCTACAATTAGCTTCAAGAATCTTGTCTTCAACTGGTCTAGATTAATAAGTCCTCTATGCTTGCTAGTTTGATCTGCATGGCTTCAACACATCATTATTGATGATACTACTTACTGGGAGTATCGCGAATGGTTCAACCTGTGCCCGAGATCCTGCCTTAACACCAGTGTAGTACCTGTCAAAGAGTCTCTAATTATTAAGTTAGCAAAACCAGTAGATTGAGAGAGTATTATAGCAGAGTAACGGCAGAACTTAATAAGGGTGTCTGTACCTGTTTCTTGCACGAAGGTTTACATATATAGAGAGGGGATGAATCTACATGAACCCTCATGCGTGTGAGCCATATTGAATCCAAGTTCTCGTCAAATCAAATCGTGCCACGTGTATGCACGAATCCCATGCAGATATTCCATAATTAGTTATGCAAATCGTTATTGAACAAGTAGCATATTTGTCGACGGATATCACGGGACACGTCATAGTACGATTGATTACACGAGTAAGGCATCAGCAATTTAACCTGACCCGATCGATCAAACAAAAGACCCGATCTCCAGATACCCGACCGATTGATGGGACCGGCAAAACTACCTCGACCGATCCTTCACGATCAGTTGCCCCCGATTCTTTCGGTCGATGGAGAAAGCCGAAAGAAATCTTTAGTGGTGGCGATCGGTCAGTGCCAACGATTTGCCAACATCTCAAGGCAACCAGCCCAGGAAATGACGCCTATTCAGAGCCCTTAGCCCTTTGCGCAGTGGGGTTTATGGTGTACGGATGAAAATGGATCATTATCAGTTGGCACCTTCTGTGGGAAGCGACTTTCCTCACTGATTTCAACTTCTCTCACTGATTTTTATGGTCCAAACCAGGTCCGGTATTAATACTCAACCCCCTCACCAGTAACAACGGCAATAGAGAACCAAAATGATGAACGAATCGCTGCCATGGAGAGGCAGATGCAAGAAATAATGACAACCATGCAAGTTCTTGTGGCCCAGAACCAGGTGTTGCTTCAGCAAATGAACGTGCCTCTTGCTCTTGTCCAACCTCCAGTCGCTCCCCCAACCAATGGAGCATACAACGGGGGTTCCATGGAGGTGAATAGTGTAACACAGGTGGAGGTCCTAATAGGACCTCGAATAGGCTTTGCCCATGAAGCAGGTATCGTTGGAGAGAATGACGTCTCTCATAAGTTGCCAGAGGAGTCAAGAAGGAGGGAGATGACGTTAGGAGTTGATATCCCGCACGGATGTCACTCGGAGATCTCCAAGGTGGAAGCCACCAATACCAGAGGTTTCTCTGCAAACCCTTGGGACGAGCAAATTAAGGCCATGCAAGCTCAAATGGATGATGTCCTAGCTGCAGTCAAAGCCCCACATACAGTTGATAACTTAATTGGGAACACTATTTCCCCATTTACTTCGGGAGTGATGGCTTGTCTCCTACCATTGAAGTTTAAGATGTCGACGGTGGAATCGTTTGATGGGTCACAAGATCCGTTGGACCATTTGGAAACTTTTAAGACACTGATGCATATCGAGGCATACCCCGACAAGATTATGTGTCGGGTCTTCCCGGTTACATTAAAAGGACCTGCCCGCCTATGGTTTTCCAAGATCAAGGCAGGGACCATTTCCAATTTCGCTCAGCTAAGCAACCTGTTCGTGAGTCACTTCATTGGGGGGACACAAAGGCAGATGAGCCGCCGCCCACCCATCTCCTCACGATTCACAGGGGAGAGGGAATCCTTATGAAACTACGTCGCAAGATTTAATAAGGAGTTGCTTGAAGTTGACAAAGTCGACGATAAGGTGGTTGTAACTGCCTTCATAAGTGGGTTACGGTCTCTAAGGTTCATGGCATCCCTGGTGAAGAAGCCGCCCGTTGATATGGTGGAGCTTTTATTCCGCGCTCAGAAATATATCAATGTTGATGATGTCATGAAAGCGAAAAAGGAAACGATGAGGCTAGAAACTCCAAAGCAAAAAGAAAAATGCCAAATAGACCAGACCACAGAGATACCAAGACCAGAAGGGTAGACAATCGCTCTGACCAAGGAATCAAGAGGTTCACTGATAGGCACGAATTCACTCCGTTAAACACTAGATTGAAGAGTGTGCTCCTAGAGATCTAGAATGATTTGGCCTTTAGATGGCCAAACAAACTCAAGACTTCAGCAGACAAGCGCTCCAGAGGGAAGTACTGTCGCTTCCACAGGGATCACGGCCACGATACAGATGATTGTATCGATCTCAAAAAACAGGTGGAGGAGTTTTTAAGAAGAGGTCGACTTGAACATTTCGTTGCAGACTGAGCGTATAGGAGAGCTAAGCGGAGGAGTCCTAACCAGAAAAGTCCTCGAGCGAGAAGTCCTGTTCGAAGGAGTCCCGCGGCACATTAGTGCAACCAGGACCCAATCAGAAAAATCAGAGTTATCTTTGGTGGATTCACGTCAGGTGGAGAATCCTCGACATGTAGGAAGAAGTACGCACAAGAAATCAACAAACCAAGGGAAGTGATGGCAACCGATCGACCGATAAAGAAGGCTAAGGCTAAGCCTCAACTGATAATTTTCATCGAAGAAGAGGCGAGTGAGGTGTGCCAGCCCTATGATGACCCCCTTGTCGTATCAGCCATTATCGCTAATTTCAAGACTTAGAGGATACTCGTCGACAGTGGGAATTGAGCTGATATCCTTTATCGAGGGGCTTTTGAAAGAATGAAAGTCGGTCGAGAGCTACAGCCATATCTTCCCCACTCATAGGATTTACAAGAGACCGAGTTACTCCACTCGGCTCTATTACCCTCCCCGTAACACTTGGAGACAAAACCGCACCAAGCGACGAAATGGTCAATTTTCTAGTAGTGGATTGTCCTCAGCTTACAATGTGATCCTAGGAAGGACAGCTTTGAATCAATTCCGAGTGGTCGCATCCACTTATCACTTCTGCATTAAGTTCCCGACCGAAAATGGCATTGGGTGTGCCAGAGGCGATTAGAAGACGGCCTGTGAATGCTAAATGTTCTCCTTAAGGGAGTAACCAAGAAGAGAAACCCTAGTGATTGATGGGCTGGAGGTTCGATATGAGAAAGAAATAAGAAGAGGCAACCCGAAAGCGAGCTCAAAGAGATGATCGTTCCCCCTTGATAAGGCCAAGTCCTCAAGATTGGTTTCAGAGACACTTGAGCCCCTGAAAATCAAACTAAAAAGTTCTTGTTGAATAACGTAGATATCTTTGCATGGTCCCACGAGGATATGCCCGAATAAGCACAAGCGTGATCGCTCACCATTTGCACATTTTTTCTGAAGCTAAACCATTACAAAAACGAAAAATTTTTTGCCCTAAGAGAAATGAGGCAATTGAACGAGAAGTCAATAATCTCTTGAAGGCTAACTTTATTCAAGAAGTTCACTACCCAACCTGGCTCTCAAACGTAGTCATGGTCAAGAAGTCGATTGGCAAATGAAGGTTGTGTGGGACTTCATAGATTTGAATAAAACTTGCCCAAAAGATAGCTTCCTTCTCCTGTCCATCGATCTGCTTGTGGATTCAACAGCGGGTCATGAGCTATTATCTTTCATGGATGCGTTTTCAGGATCAATCAAATAAAGATGGCAGAGCGCGACCAAGACCATATGGCATTTATTGCTGACAGAGGACTGTATTGCTACAAAGTTATGCCCTTCGGGTTGAAAAACGCTTAGGCCACATATCAGAGGTTGATGAACAGGATGTTCAAAGGGCAGATCAGCAGGAATGTTAAGGTGTATGTAATGACATGCTGGTGAAAAGTAAAAAGCACATTCACACGTGGCTGACTTGTAAGAAACCTTTAACACCTTAAAAAATTCGAGATGAAGTTCAACCCGACCAAGTGTGTATTCGGGGTAGCGTCTGGAAAGTTCATTGGTTTCCTGGTCTCCATCGAGGGATAGAGGCTAATCCCAAAAAAGTAAGGGCTATAATGGAAATGCAACTTCCCAGAATGACAAAAGACATCCAAAAACTGGCAGGAAGGGTAGCAGCATTGAACAAGTTCATATCTAGATCAACCGATAAGTGTCACCCCTTCTTCAAGGTACTTAGGAGGGCTTTTGAGTGGATAACTGAATGTGATATAGCATTCCAGCAGCTGAAACAATATTTGAGATCAGTCCCACTCCTCAGTCGGACTATTCCTGGGGAGGATTTGTGTTTATACCTCGTGGTATAAGCCACTGCTGTGAGCTTACCCTCGATTAAAGAAGAAAACGGAGTTCAGAAGCCGCTCTATTACACCAGTAAAGCCTTGAAGGGGGCGGAAGAATGTTATCCAAGATGGAACTCATGGCCTTTGCTCTGGTAACCGCGGCTCGGTGACTGAGAGCCTATTTCCAAGCCCACACGATCGTGGTACTCACAGACCAACCATTAAAGAACATCCTACACAAACCTGAAGTTTCAAGACGACTGATAAAATGGTCAATTGATTTAAGTGAGTTCGATATTCAGTATCGGCCAAGACTAGCAATAAAAGGATAAGCTTCCACATATTTCATTGCAGAATTCACTACCCTCCCAGTAGACCCCTCGAAGAAAAAAACTCGACCAGCTCTAGACCTTTATGTTGATGGGTCCTCCACCCAAAACTTGAGTGGCGCTGGGATACTTTTTGTCTTCCTAGAAGGCCACAAATTCGCATATGCCATTCGTTTCAAGTTTCCTGCCTTTAACAATATAGCTGAATATGAAGCTCTTATTGTCGATCTCCGAAATGGCTAGACGAATGGGGGCAGATCACATACGAGTCTATAGCGATTCTCAATTGGTCGTTGAACAAATGAAAGGGCATTATCAGACAAGAGGAGAACACATGGCCGAATACTGCGAACGAACGAGAAGTTTATCCCAGAGATTCTCGCAGTTCTAGCTTCAACAGATTCCCAAAGCTCAAAATGAAAAAGCTGACAGATTAGCAAGAATGTCTCTTCTGAACATGACTCAGACGTACTAATAGAGATACTGGATCCAGAGTCCGGAAATCAACCAGATCGTGAAGATGCAGAATGGCCAAACCGATTAGAGTTTATCTTGAGAACAGAGAGTTACCTACTGACAAGAACGAGACACGAAGAATATAACACCGAGCAAGCAGGTACCTTGTTATGGACGGAATACTCTGCAAAAGGGGACACAAGTTCCCCACTATTACGATGTGTAAATGAATAAGAAGTAGATACGTGATGAGAGAAATTCATGAAGGGATTTGTGGCAACCATTCAGGTTGGAGAGCTGGCTGGGAAGGTCTTAAGAGTAGGCTATTATTGGCCTACCATGGAAATCGACGCTCGAGAATTCGTTAAGAAATGTGACAAGTGCCAACGATTTGCCAACATCCTAAGGCAACTAGCCCAGGAAATGACGCCTATTCAGAGCCCCTGGCCCTTTGCACAGTGGGCTTTACGGTGCGCGGACGAAAATGGATCATCATCAGTTATGTTTCCTGATCTATATTCGTTTGGTTCTCATTTTCTTCTAAGCTAGCTCTCTGTAATATATAGGTGGTAGTGCTGTTTAAGTACTGTATTAGCACAGTTCGTTTGTAATGCAACAAGCACGTAATGTTATATGTGTGTGTTGGGGGGGAAGGGATGTGTTCGGCAGCAGAAATTACCGCCGGAACTGCTGACCACGCCAACCGGAAATGCAATCGTCGACCTGCCGAACAAAGAAAGAAAGGTGACGGCCGGAGAGGGAGGTCTTAGGCCGGAAAACCCTCCGATGATTAAGTCAGCAAGTCGCTCAAAAGAAGTCTTATGGAAATAAAGGAGTCAAAGTTTAAGTTGGCAATAGTCAGTTTACCTCCGTGATTCAGTTGTATATCCATATATAGTGGTCTGAGTAATGATTACAGCATACCTATGACTCGACATTACGCACACTGCCGTGTTCCTCTTTTACACTCTTGCTTTTAAATGCCCTCCCCCTTCATTTAATGCCTCAGACCCCTCATAAATACACCGTGCCTTTCATTTAATGCTTCTGGTGGTTTAACACGGCATTACAACCTGAATTTCAGGGTCATACTGTCTTCTTGTCGCATCAGCCACCGAATCGTAACGAGATAGACCGATTTAGTTACATCTCCAGAGACAAGTACCTAGTTCAATCCTAACTAAGGTGCATTTATGGTCATGAGCCTTCTTTAAAGGCTGTGGGCCCTAAGTTTGACATTTACTGGCCATCGACATATATGCCGAGCAAACTAGATTCCTCGGCTATAGCCACGTGGTTATACATTGTTTATTGATGTCGAGATTCAGGATACTCTTTGGAGCACTAACTCTAAATCGTGTACTCACGTACATCACTCACGTGGAACCCTCGTGCCAATAATCAGTTGTTCGGCGAGATGCCACGTGTCCAAAACGGAACGTGCTCGGCAAGTGGCTAAGTGGCTTATGTGAATTTGCTCGGCACCACGCCACGTGGCACCAGGACTAAACCTGTTCGGCAAGGTACATCTTCAGTATTATTATGCCCAACATTTTGCCCCCACTCTGGTCGAGAAAGATATTTTCCGAGCAGAGTAGCAGAGCAGAATAACCTTGCCTCCCTGATCCTTCAACCCTCCTACGCAATTTGTCGTTTAGTATGTCCCTGACGCGTATCAAATCTGATTGGACTTTTCTCTCTCCTCGTGACGACACGCGCAGTGCCCTTTCAGCTTTTCATCTGCTGCGCCGCTTACGCGGTTTCCCAGATACGAGGTGTTAAAATGTGAATGGTCAGAAATTTGAAAATTGGGGCGGTAATAAATGCCATTTTACCGCCCATTGCCTTTTCGTTGGAAACGCTTCGGTTCCCTCAGAGATACATACACATATACATATATACCTGATTAATCTTCTCTCACCTCTTTTCTGCGATTTGAGTCTACAGATTTCTCTTGCTTCTTTTCCTCTGAGCTTTTCGTCTTCGCAAGCTTTCACCCTTCCCGTCGTCCTTCATTTCCGGTGAGTTAGTCCTCTTTTTTTTTTTTTCTTCAAATTTTCCGTTATGGGTAGACTCGCGAACGAGCTAAGTTCTGAGGAAAAGGTTAGGATTTTTAAGGAGAAATACCAGATTCCTCAGAACGTAGATATCAGGCTCGCCGAACAAGGCGAGCGTGAAACAGGGAATTCCCCATAGTGGCAATCACCTGAAGGTGGCCTTAGGTTCCCCCTGCACCCCTTTCTTCGCTCTATGATGAGCATTCTGGACCTTGGCCCTAGGAACCTCACCCATAACTTTTATAGAATCGTTAATGGGGTGATAGAAATAAACAGGCGATACGGATTCCACATATCCGAGTACGATCTTCTTTACTGTTACTCAATCCAGAAGGTGAGGAAGGATGAGAACAGGTGGTACCTGAAATCCCGACCAGAAAAGGCCTTGGTCCACATGCTGCCTGATACGATTAAGTCAGAAAGTGACCTGTGCGTCGTCACAGGTCACTGGACACACGATCCAGACGAAGATCGTTTTCCAATCGTCCCTCGGGTTTCTTTGGGCCCAGGTTGGTTGATTTCAAATCCTACCAGTTCTTATTCTTCTTTACCCTCACTTCTAAGCATACTAACTGTTTGATTTAATATCTGTGCAGGTGTTCAGTTAAAGAAGTTCTGGGCTACTGGCATTCGTGCTGACAAGGACCACTTGAAGGAGGTGTTCAAATTCCTCGGGGGTCCAGATCTCTATCCCTTTGCCAGAGCAGTTCCGATTTTGTTCAACTTCACCCCTTCTCATCAGACATTCATTGCCCCTCCTCAAGGTTTCGCAACTTCGGAGGCTATTAGGCGTCTTCAGTGGTGGTTTCGAGCTTCTGCTGAAGAGAAAGAGAACTACTACGCCTTAAGCATCCAGGGTGGACTCGCCCCCCTCCATTCGCCATCCCACTTGTTGCCGAGCAAGTTCAAGCCCCTCGAGTTGCAGTTCCTGAGCCTTCCGAACAGCCGAGGAAGCGACAGTTTGTTCTTTTGGACGAGGAGGAAGAGGAAGAGAGAAGAAGTTGAGATACCCCCTGCCTTCGACTACGTTTCAGATTTAGAAGGGAAAGAAGAAGAAGTGATGGCCCCGAAGATCGATTACAAGAAGCTCGCCATGGCGAAGGCAAAAGGGCAAAGGGCTGGAGAGGCCCAGAAGAAGAAGGCGGACGAGCAAAAGGTTGTTGGGAAGAGGAAGACTGGTGAGGGGAGTGTCCCTGCTCCTTCAACTGCCGAGCAAATAATGAAGGTCAAAATAGAGAAGGGGAGGAGCAGGAGGCAGCTCAGAAGAGGCCATCTGGCCCTCCTGAGCAGAAGAGGGCCAGGACACAATCTACGGACGCGGCTCCAGCGGCCGAGCAGTCGAAACTGCCGAAGGAGGACGCCGCGAGGGGGCCAGCACCTTCCAAGGTCGTGCCACCCACCAAAGACGCTACCACCGAGAACCTCCGAGCCGTTACCTGCTCAACCAGTTGGGCCCGTGCCTCTAGCCATCGAGTATCCGGCCAATCCGGTTCGAGACTCCCCTCCGTTCATTCCAGAAATCCTCATTCCCAGTCTCGAACATCCTCAAGGCCGTCCCTTCACTATCCAAGACACTGCCTTCAACCACGCCGAGGAGTATCTCAAGGGTATCCTCCCTCCTCGGGACGTTCTTAATACGAGGAAGAATAGGACGGAGGAGATCCACAAAACTCTGATGAAGAACATCATCTCTGTAAGTACTATAATATTCCTTTATGTGAATCCTTTCCTTATTATAGTTTTTCCTAACTTTCTGTTCTTTCTGCAGACTTCTCTCCACACAATGGAGTTGATTGCCAGGAGCCGAACATTCGAAACCAGAGCCGAGCTGGATAAAACGGAAATAAGGGAGTTGAAATCAAGCGTGAGGTCCTTGGAGAAGGAGAATAAGAACCTCCAATCCAGCAATGACGCTCTGGCAAAAGAGAGGACTCAGCTTCAGGACGAAAATAAAGAGATTGAGCATCAACTCAACACTGCCCTTGGCCAAGTTGCTGGAAGCATAGCTCGTGTGCAGTCAATGGATAAGATCCTAAATCATAAAGACGAGGAGCTTTTAGTGGTCAAGGGCAAACTTTCCACGGCCGAGATTGAGTTGTCCTCCATGAAGACTGGGCAGGAGTTACTCATCAAGGAGTTGGAGACTTCCAGGGCCGAGCAAGAGAGATCAAAGCAGGAGCTTGTCAAACTTCGGGCAGAGCTTGCACTGAGGACTCGAGCCCTGGCAGAGAAGGAAGCTGCCCTCCAAGAAGCCGAGGACAAAGCCAAAGCTGAGGTGGAAGCCCAGATTAACGATTGCGTGGATCAGATGAGGGATGCTCACAACGACTTCTTTCTTGAGGGTTGGGAGGCCGCAATGAAGAAGAACAACGTTGATCCCACCAACCCCATATACAAGGAGGTCCCTTATCCTGATCCAGAACGCCCAATTCCCCAGTTCAGCTTTGAGCGTCCACCTCAAACTCCCTCAATTCATACTGCCGAAGAAACAATTGAGGAGGGAGAGGTTGAGGTGGATAGTGCCCAGAAGGACGTCTCCCAGGCGCTTGAACAGATTGATCTAATAGTGGAGAGAGATCCCACTAAGGGAGGAGAGAAGTGAGCCTTCTTGTATAAATTTTTATTTTTTTATTTGGATGTAATATAAAACTTTTAACTCCAAGTGAATGAAAGCAGTTTGACTTCTGTCTAATTTTGTTTTATTTTTCTCTGTCTTTGTTTCTTTAGAACTGCCGATGAATTGATTGGGGAATGCCTTAACTGGTTTGCTGACAGAATTATAAGGAGCGCAGCCGAGGAGTACCTAGACGTTTTCTCCCACGAAATAGCTACAAACCCTTACAACAAATGTTAATGTCTCATCTTAGATTTAGGATATCTTCTTTGATTAATAGTTATGTAAAATGTATTGTAACCGTACTCTAAGGCATGTAATGAAAGTTTTTGAATTGTTCACTTTTTACAGTCTGTCTTTCCATTTGTATATTTTATGCTTTATATTGAAGTATGTATGGTGTCTGCATTTGTACCACTTTGCCGAGCAACCACAACTTCTAGCAAAGATACTTTAAATAGTAAACCCTTCAGAGGTAACAAGCTCATGTAGTAATTTGCTTTTCGTAAAATAACTTCAAGCTTTTGTTAAAGAGGCATAACTTTAATAAATTTCACATACCTCGATAAGTTCGGCTGTCCTCTTTCTCATAATAGCATTTGTACCACTTTGCCGAGCAACCACAACTCGATAAGTTCGGCTGTCCTCTTTCTCATAATAACGGGGGTAATTATCTTCTGACAAATCTTCGCTTTTTAGTCTCATGCCGAGTATCGCGAAATGTGTACCATTATGTTGATACTGGCGTTGTGCTCTTTAGAACATGCTTCTTTTGCTTCCAATTAACAAACCAAGGAATCGAATCTTGATTTTTTAGAAAAAATCGTTTCTAGTCGATGAATAAATCAAGATTGGGCCACCATCAGAAATGATGTGGGTTCTCTTTGTACCAATGGTCGGCAAACCGAGCATGGATTTCTTTTGATAATTCTTTTCAGGAGACTGAGGAATTGAATCTCAGTCTAGAGAGCATTTCCTGGTCAATAAACAAACCAGATTGTACCAACGCTGGGCAAGCCGAGCGTGGTTTCTTTTGATAATTCTTTTCAGAAGACCGAGGAATTGAATCTCAGTCTAAAGAGCATTTCCAGGTCAATAAACAAACCAGGATTGTGTCAACATCGATGGAGATGGGGCGTTCTTTCCGTATCAATGCTCGGGAAGCCGAGCCTGGCTTTTTTCATGCCACCACCCAAAGTGATGTGGCGTCTTTTTGTTGAGTAGAAAGTGATCTTCAAGCTTTTGCGTTTGCTTTTGCTTTGTAAAAAGGATTGCTTTTCAATATACATACAAAGTCTTTAGTCAACAAATGTGAAGAAAAAATTAATGATAGTACAACTTTAGATGGGCTATATTCCACGGTCTTTTGATTGGCTTTCCCTCCATGTCAATTAACTTGTAGGCGCCATTGCCGAGCACCTCAGAGACGGTGAATGGTCCCTCCCAATTAGCTCCTAGCTTTCCTTCAGTTTGATCTTTCCTGCTTCCCATCAATTTTCTCAGCACCCGATCGCCAGTACGGAATTCTCTACGTCTGACCCCTTTATTGAATTTCTTCCTTGTCTCTTGCTGGTAGTTGGCTAACCTTAGTGCTGCCAGTTCCCTTCTTTCATCAATTAGATCCAGGCTTATTCCCATAGCCTGATCATTCTCCCCTCTGTCAAATGATAGAGTTCTGATGCTAGGGAGGCCAACTTCTAAGGGTATGACGGCTTCGACACCGTAAGCCAGAGAGAAGGGAGATTCTCCGGTTGATCTTCTAGGGGTTGTTCGGTAGGTCCACAGTACTGATGGCAATTCATCCACCCATCTTCCTTTTGCCGCTTCCAGTCTTTTCTTAATCCCATTGAGAATGACTTTGTTTGTAGCTTCAGCTTGACCATTGCTTTTGGGGGTAAGCAGGTGTAGAGTAAACATTCTTGATTCCATACCTAGAACAATATTCCCTAAACGGGGCACTGTCAAATTGCGTCCCATTGTCAGAAATAAGTGTCCTAGGGATGCCATACCTGGTAATGATGTTCTTCCAAATAAATCGAATGGTATCAGCATCTTTGATGTGAGCTAGGGGTTCTGCTTCCACCCACTTAGTAAAGTAGTCGGTGCCGACCACTAAGAACTTTCTATTTCCCGAAGCGGAAGGCAGAGGCCCCACAATATCAAGTCCCCATTGAGCGAACGGCCAAGGGCTGGTAAGCGGGCTGAGTTCCTGGGCTGGCTGATGAGGAATGGGAGCGAACTTCTGACATTTCTTGCATCTCCGAACATAGGCCTGAGCGTCATATCCCATCTTCGGCCACCAATACCCTTGAGTAATTGCTCGGTGTGCCAGTGATCCTGCCCCCAGTATGTGCTCCACAGACACCTTCATGAAGCTCGTAAAGAAAGTCTTGTACTTTATCGGGATGAACACAAAGGAGATAGGGGCCTGTGAATGACTTTTTGTATAACTTCTGGTCGGGAGAAGCCAAAACCTGGTGGCTTTTATTCTTAGCTTCTTTGCTTCTGTTTTGTCTTCGGGAAGTGTTCCGTCCTTCAAGTAAGCGATGATTGGATCCATCCAAGATGGGGCTGGGTCAGCACACATTACCTCTATGTCTTTCGTTATGCTCGGCCTTTTTATGACTTCCATAAAGACCTGGTCAGTTAGCCTTATTCGAGAAGAGGCAGCTAGCGTTGCAAGTGCATCAGCATGAGCGTTATGATCCCTGCCAATGAGCTCCACGCTGGCTTTATTGAAGCCTTCGATTTCTTCTTTGCTGCTTCTAGATACTCTGCCATCTTTTCGCTTCTAGCCACATATTCACCCTTTAGCTGGTTAGCAACCAACTGAGAGTCAGTCCTTACTACGATATCATCTGCCATCAGGCGCCGAAGCAATGTCGAGTCCAGCCAGGAGAGCTTCATACTCCGCCTCATTATTAGTGACTTCAAACTCGAGTTTTATTGCATATTCTATTGAGACCCCTTCTGGTGTAGTCAGAACTATGCCTACGCCGCCTCCTTTTCTAGTCGAAGACCCATCAACCTCGATTTGCCAAGTTTGTTCGGCCTCATTATGTTCGGCCGGGGCAGACTTTATTTCAACATGCCACACTTCTTTTGTCTGACCACAGGCTGGTGTGGAAAATTCCGCTACAAAATCGGCCAGGACTTGAGCCTTTATCGCGGTTCTTGGGATGAACTTTATGTCGAATGCGCCAAGGGAAACTGCCCACTTTGCTAGTCGGCCCGATACATCAGCCCTCTTTAAAACATGGCCAATTGGCTGATCGGTGACAACTTGAATGGTGTGTGCATGGAAATAATGGGCTAGCTTCCTGGATGCCATTATTAGTGCCAGGGTCAACTTCTCTAGGGGCAGATATCTGGTCTCTGCTCCTTGCATTGTTTTGCTCACATAGTAAATAGGATGCTGCTTCCCTTGTTGCTCTCTCAGCAAGACGGCACTGACTGCATGCTCTGAGACTGCCAGATATAGCTGCAAAATATCCCCCGGCTGCGGTGTTGACAATATTGGGACAGTTGTTAGGTATTCTTTAAGCTTTTCTAGTGCCGCATCCGCCTCAGCATCCCATTGCATCTTATTGGCCCCTTTGAGCAGCCTAAAGAATGGCCGGCACTTGTCGGATGATCTGCTAATAAACCGGTTGAGTGCCGCCACCATCCCTGTGAGCTTCTGTACCTCCTTTTTTGTGCGCGGGGGCGAAACAGATTGGATGGCACGTATTTGCTCGGGATCAGCTTCAATTCCCCTTCTGCTCACCAAGTGGCCCAAAAATTTACCCGAGCCAACTCCGAAGGCACACTTGGCAGCATTTAATTTTAACCCATACCGATCAAGGGTAGAGAAAACATGTTGGAGATGTCGGAGGTGTGTGTTCGGCTCCTTGCTTTTTACCACCATATCATCAATGTAGACCTCCATCGTCTGTCCGAGGTCTTTTTTGAATATTTTTGTAACCAGCCGTTGATAGGTGGCTCCAGCGTTCTTCAGCCCGAATGGCATAACTCTATAACAGTATATGCCTCGCGGGGTTATGAAAGAAGTTTTTTCCTCATCAGGGCCGAACATAGGGATTTGGTGATATCCCCTATAGGCGTCCAGGAACGACATCCTGGAACATCCAGCAGTAGAATCAACGAGTTGGTCGATCTTTGGCAGAGGGAATGGATCCTTAGGGCAGGCCTTGTTCAGGTCTGTGTAGTCTACGCAGACTCTCCACTTCCCATTCTTCTTTTGACCACGACCGTATTAGCTAACCACTCCGGGTATGAGACCTCCCGAATGGCCTCTGCCTCTAACAGTCGGCCAACCTCCTCAACGACAGCTTCTGCGTGTTGCAAAGCTGATCGCCTTGCTTTTTGTACCACAGGCTTTACCTCCGGATTCACATTCAACTTATGAGTCATGACTTCGGGAGAAATGCCTGGCATTTCGTGTGGAGTCCAGGCGAACGTTCCGATATTCTTCAAAAGCATCTCCCTTAGCTCTAGTTTTTCCTCGGCGCTCAGGTTGGCGCCGATCAGGAAGAATTTATCATCCTCAACCGGGCCAATTTGATATTTCTCCAAACCCTCTATTGCTTTCATCTGCGGATCACCACCGACATCATCGATCTTTGGTGTGTCCTCGGGTAGTTCCGCCAGCTGGACTTGTTCGGGGATCATTTTGGACTTTAAGGCTGCAGAGAAACACTTTTGGGAGGTATTCTGATCCCCCAAAATAGAAATCACTTCCCCGCAGTAGGGGAACTTCAGCACTTGGTGGTAGGTTGAGGGGATCGCCTTCAGAGCGTGAATCCACGATCTCCCTACTATAGCATTGTAGGAAGAGGGGGAATCCACAACGGTGAACTCAACCTCTTGCTCCACCGGACCCACGCGGACAGGAATGACGACTCTGCCCAGAGGCCAGACAGGAGCAGAATTGAATCCTATAAGTGGGCATTCTGCCGGTTCCAGATCTTCTTCAGTTAGTCCGAGCTTCTTAAATAAGCTCAGGAACATAACTTCTGTTGAGCTTCCTGCATCTACCAGGATTCTCCTTACTTCTGAATTAAACATACCCAGAGTAACCACTAGGGCATCATTGTGCGGCAGCTGAACACCAGGATGCTCGTCTTCATGAAAAGTGATTTCCTCCATGGCGGCTGTCCTTGGGCGCTTGCTCGGCTGACCCGCGACGCCCAAAATTTCTTTGCTTGGTGGATTAGGGGCATGATTGATGACACTCTGGGGTCGTCGTTCCATATGAATCACGTGGATGACTGCAGGTCTCGGGACGTCTCTGCGCGCCCTGGCCCTTGGTGGGGGTTGTGCCTCTTCGGCTGCCTCCTCCTCGGCAGTCTCTTCTCGTTGCCTCCTTGGCTCTCTATCCTGTGGGGCTGCTTCTCTGGTTCTGCCCTCATCGACGAACTCTTTAAGGTGGCCTCTGCGCACCAATTCCTCCAGATGATGTCGTAGCGATCGGCAGGCTCCGGTGCGATGTCCCTTGTCTTGATGATACGCGCAGTAGTTTTTGAAATTCTCCTTTCCAGGGAAATCCGGCAGCTTTCCGGGCCATCTGAAATATGGCCTATTTTTTATTTGGGGAAGGATCTTGAAGATTGGCTCTTTGAACACCGTATTAACCGCTTCGAAGACTGACTTCCCTCGTCAATGAATCGGCGGCCGTCTCCCCGTCTTTTCTCTCTTGTCTGGCCCTGGGATCTCCTTTCTTTCTGCTCGGCCGGCTGTGTCTCGTCCTCCACCTTGGCGTACTTCTCGATTCGGCACATAAGATCTGACATGTTGGCTGCTGGCTTTTTGGTCAAGGAGAGCCACAGCCTATCCTCCTTCCGCAACCCCAATTTGAACGAGGTGACCGCCAATTGCTCCGAGCATTCTCCCACCTCATTGTAGAGCTCCAGATAACGGCGGGAATAATCTCTCAATGATTCCCCGGACTTTCTTTTCATTGTGAGGAGAGCGTCAGCGGTTTTAGGCTGTTTTGTGTTAGCCAGAAACCGGGTAACGAACTCCTCCGCCAGTTGCTGCCAACACTGAATACTGCCAGGGGGCAGTTTATGGAACCACTGAAGCGCTGTATCCCCCAAACTAGAAGGGAATACTTTGCACATGAGGTGGTCGTTACTGTTCCATAACGTCATGGCCTGCATGTAATGACGGTAGTGGGCCAGGGGGTCAGTTCTCCCATCGTAAGAGATTAAGCCTCGGAGTTTGGAATTTCTCCGGAGGCTCCGCATCAATTATTTCATCGACGAATGGGGAAGCAGAGATTCGCCCCAAGGCTTTCCTTGCCATCATTCGTGTGCTCTGGCCCTGAGCACTCCATTCCTCTGCTTGCCCCCAGTCTTCCATCTTTGCCTTTCCTCGCTTTCTTACGCTTTAAGGTTAGCTCTTCTTGGTCCGAGCTATTCGCCTCCTCTGAGTGCGCCTCCAGCATCTTTTTTGAGGAATTCCTTTGGTGATGCGCTTTGATGGGCGCGTCAACATCGGATCTCACGTCACGTTTTGCGACCGGTTTAGCACGGCGCGAGTCCTTCCTGGAAGGAGAGACATCACGTCGCGAGCGAGAGCGCACCTCCTTCTGTTCATGGGTGTCCCCGTCATCCTCATCAGTGGGGTCCTCGTAAAGAGCATCGTAACCTTCATCAGATTCCGAGTCGGATTGACCAGAATCAGCAGTATGGCTAGCAGGGGGTTTTCCCTTTTCTTTACTCAATTCCAGCAGAATCTCCTCCAGTTCTGCCTGCTTTTCACTGGCCTTAGCCATCAGCTCTTCTCTCCGTTTCAATACCTGAGGATCCTCCGTTTTTTCTTTTTCGGGCGGACTCCAGACCTGGAGTCCGGATAACCAACGCACTCCCTTTAGTTTTGGCAGGAGTGGAAGTGTCTCCTGCCTGTGGAGATGGTGGTGGGGTAGTGTTTCCTCCTGAGGTCATTATGTGGACAAATATTGGAGACTTAACAAAGAAACAAGAAAAAGCTAGTGAACACGACGATGGGCTAGACAACGAGCCCCACGGTGGGCGCCAAATGTTCGGCAGCAGAAATTACCGTCGGAACTGCTGACCACGCCAACCGGAAATGCAATCGTCGACCTGCCGAACAAAGAAAGAAAGGTGACGGCCGGAGAGGAGGTCTCAGGCCGGAAAACCCTCCGATGATTAAGTCAGCAAGTCGCTCAAAAGAAGTCTTATGGAAATAAAGGAGTCAAAGTTTAAGTTGGCAATAGTCAGCTTACCTCCGTGATTCAGTTGTATATCCATATATAGTGGTCTGAGTAATGATTACAGCATACCTATGACTCGACATTACGCACATTGCCGTGTTCCTCTTTTACACTCTTGCTTTAAATGCCCTCCCCCTTCATTTAATGCCTCAGACCCCTCATAAATATACCGTGCCTTTCATTTAATGCTTCTGGTGGTTTAACACGGCATTACAACCTGAATTTCAGGGTCATACTGTCTTCTTGTCGCATCAGCCACCGAATCGTAACGAGATAGACCGATTTAGTTACATCTCCAGAGACAAGTACCTAGTTCAATCCTAACTAAGGTGCATTTATGGTCATGAGCCTTCTTTAAAGGCTGTGGGCCCTAAGTTTGACATTTACTGGCCATCGACATATATGCCGAGCAAACTAGATTCCTCGGCTATAGCCACGTGGTTATACATTGTTTATTGATGTCGAGATTCAGGATACTCTTTGGAGCACTAACTCTAAATCGTGTACTCACGTACATCACTCACGTGGAACCCTCGTGCCAATAATCAGTTGTTCGGCGAGATGCCACGTGTCCAAACGGAACGTGCTCGGCAAGTGGCTAAGTGGCTTATATGAATTTGCTCGGCACCACGCCACGTGGCACCGGACAAACCTGTTCGGCAAAGGTACATCTTCAGTATTATTATGCCCAACAGGATGTGATCTACTTGATTGTACCTTTCAAGTTGGGATCCCGAGCCCCGTATTAAATCGCTATACACCATAGGAAAAGATAACAACATTCATAAAGTGCATGTGCCTAACTAATTATATAATGCTGAAATTTGGTCTCGTTCGGTGTACAAGAACTGCAGCTAAATTATAAATTCCAACCATGAAGAATATAGCAGGCTTTGTATTGGATCTTTTTGCCCCATCATTCTATTCATTCTTGTGCAATTAGTTCAATTAACATTGCTCTAAAAGCTAAGAAAAACAATTGAGAAAATCTTTTCTTTTTAACTTTTTCTTCCTTTTTTTCTTTTTACAAGATTGAGGTGTTCATAATATTTTAATAATAATAATAATAATAATAATAATAATAATTTTTTGAATTTTTGTCATGTGCTCCTTTATTTTGGACAACAACTTATAGTTTTGCCACATATAGAGAAATGCAAGAAAAATAATTTACAGAGTTACAGCTATAAAAATAAATACGTAAAAATTCATATAAAACCTATATCCAATG